>CM074728.1:81401183-81871183 GCA_037306005.1 Rhinophrynus dorsalis
GTATTTGAGGTGAGCGGTATTCCTTGGAGGATAACTGGGTCCAGGTTCATTTAATGCCTTTTGAAGATGGGTTTTATGATGCTGTGTATACGAGCCTGTATAAATAATAACACTTTCACGAGGGGCAAACTCAACCTCTCGATCAGGTCAGAACTCTCCACTAGCAAAGTCCACTTAAATGAATGTTAGATCTCTATGGTTCCTTAGGGAAAAGAGGGATAGAAAACTACAACATGCATTTTCTGTTGGATTCTGTGGAAAGGATGTGGAATTATAGACTTAGAAAAGGGTTGACAGTTTAATGCAGTGATTGTGCTCTGCCAGGGTTAAGAGAGAGGTTGATGAGTTTAACTTCAGAGAAAAAAAATCTCATCCTGTATTTTTCCAGGCTAAAGAACACAGTAATCACTTGTCATTCAGACATAATTGTATGTAAAGTATGAGCCATATGTTTAAATAGTGCTTGACTTCTCTTATTTTTGTAGTTCTAATTTATAACCTGGGCAGTATAAAAAGAGAAGGTCGTGCCTTGCAGTTTGGGAGGAATTGTATTTGAAACATTATCATCATATTGATTTGTATACCCTTGGATTCTAGATAACTCTACAGTGCATTATAACCCCTTAACGACCGGACGTTATGGGACATTTCCGTCCCATATCGTCCGCATAGGGGCACTTGGATGCGCCGGTACACGTGACCTGTCACGTGTATCGGCGCGTCACTATGGGTCTTGAAACAGATCGCTCCGATCTTGGAGCGGTCTATTTCATGCCCCATTTTTACTTACAGCGCTCCCGGTAGAGCGCTGTAAGTAAAAAGTACATGACGTACCAGGACCGTCAAGGGTCTTTCAAGCAAGTTTACCCTTGACGGTCCTGGTACGTCAAGGGTCCCTAAGGGGTTAAAGAAATGCACTGCATATGTGTCTGGCATCCATGGGTTAGCGGATCAGTAAATAAGTAAGGATAATCCCACTGCTGTAGGGTGACCACATTTCCGTTCTGCTATTCCGGGACATGTGGTCACCCTACTCCTCTTCATCGCCACATTGCCCCTTGATGCCCTACCTTGAGTGCTCTGTGCCTCCTCCGGCACAGAGCTGAAGCTCCTGCGCGCTGTTCTCAGTAATGCAGAGCGCTGGGAGATGATGTCATCTCCCAGCGCTCTGTATTACTAGAGCGCTTGCCTCCAGGAGATCCGCTGGATTGCCTCCCTGGATGTCAGCCTGCAAGCGGTGTGTCACATCATGGACGCCGCGAGGGAGCGCTGATTTATGCTACCAAGCGCTCCCTCGCGGCGTCCATGATGTGACATACCGCTTGCAGGCTGACATCCAGGGCGGCATATATAAAAAAAAAAAAAAAAACCACAACAAACACTGGCTTCATTCCGGGACACTTCATTGTCCCGGAGGGAGATGACCCGGGACGCGGGACATAGGCTTAAAATAAGGGACAGTCCCGGACATTCCAGGACCCGTGGTCACCCTACACTGCTGGCATTTGCTTTGTACAAATGTTCTTACAGTTCAAACTTTTGCAAAGTGTTGGACCTGTTATTATTACATAGTATTGAGAACTGTAGCCATTGACTCACCTCTCCTATAGCATGTAATAGAATAACTGTGTAGACACCAGGTGGTGCTGCTGCTAACAGTTTAATAACAGTGTGAACTATAATATATTTTGAATGAAACTACTGCCAGCGCTGATTATAACTTTGCTTTACTCGGCAAGAAAATCCCAACAATATGTTTTTTCATAATATATGTTTCACTGTCGTCCAATACAGGTCACTGGTACTCTGGGAGGCGTAAGTCCCCTTTAATAGGCAGGAACAACTATGCAAATGATTTGCAAGGGGCGGAGCCTCCCCTCTTACTTAAGCCACCTTCTGGCCAGAGCCACTTTAGATTGATTTGTTCCTGGTGTGCTTGCACACCAGGTAGAGAACATCTATGCATCTTAGTATTTTATTATTTTTTATTCAAATATGGAATACCACCATTAGGAGGGTGACCATGGCTGTGAATTGCCCTCTTTAAAGTGGCTGGTGCAGCTTCCAGGGATTTTCTGTGGACCTTATGCCCTGAAGAGGGGACAGCTTGTGTTAAGCAGCTCCCCTATTGGGGAATTTACCTCTGGTTCTTTCCCTCCTTATCATGGTCACCTGAAGACAGAAGTCCAGCAAGGAAGGTGAGTCACCCATTGAGTGCTGAAGGTCCACTTGTCCCCACAGTGTCCCTTTGATGGGCTTGTATTTGGGAGTTTTAATACACTCCAGCACTCATAGGGTGTTTCTATTGCATTATTACTGTTTTATGCAATTTATGTGGTATTCTCTGGGTTTTGGAGCTTTGAGTATTCATTTATTTCTGTTTCTCATGTGTTTCATGCTTGTTTGGGCACTTTTTAATGTTTTACTAAACTTTAATAAAAATGGTGTTCCGCGCCTTTAAGCGCGGCTTTTTCCCGCTCAGACGCAAGGGCTCCTTTACTCTCTATGAGAATTCACAGTGTGGGACATATCTCTGGAACCGCTTGTCACAGCAACTTCAGAGAGGGCTCATTTTAATGCTAGGCTCCTGCTCTATCATCCGGAATGTGTTTTATTTATGTGGGGTGTTCAGGGGGGCTTCGGGCACTGTTTGGGGTACTTGTAGGGAAAAACTACATTTCCCATGAGCGCTTGGTTCGCGCTCGTTTCTGATTGGCTGTCATGACGGCCGCCATTTTGTGGTACTTTTCCTAGGCGAGTACACTACGCAGGGACCGAGCCTTCTCTCTCCTCAACAGATTAACCCTTCGCTGGCCAGATAAGTCCGTTTTTAGAACATTTCTGGGGTGAAACTTTAATCTTTTACACTTTTTCTGGGTGATAGTGTTATTAGTGGGGTATATTGACGCTGTGAGCATGTCTACTTCACTGGAGCTAGGGGCTAGACCCAAGTCTAAGGAGGATGGGGGGTCTGCTACCCCCATGGCGTTTTGCTCCTCTTGCCACATTGGGCTGGATGGTGATAATGTGGGGGATCTATGCCCTAATTGTACTGGTCAAGATAGCAACCCTGGGCTTCCCAGCCACGCTATTGAGCCATCTTGGGTGAGGGAGTTTAAAGCTGCCACTAGGGATCTTAGATCCACGCTTCAACTCTTTCCCTCTCAGATACAGGGGGCTCTCCAGGTCTGGCAGACCCCCTCTACTATCAGGACCTCCCTGCCTAAGCCACAGGGAGCTCCTGATATCACTGATTCTTCTGAAGAAGAACTCTTACAGGATTCTGATGCTGAGGAACGTACTGTTATTGAATCTAACAGGTCCATTGGGGACCCCTATGAGTGTGACCCTGAAGTTTCGGCTGAGGGTCTGATCAGAGCGGTTCTGAATACGCTCAACCTTCCTCTGACTCAGGAATCCACTTATGATCCTACTGATGTTTTTCAGAAAAAGCCATCTAAACCAGTTGTTTGTTTTCCAACTAACCCTACTCTTGCCCGTCTGGTCTCTGAGGCATGGAAGTATCCTGATAGGTCTTCCTCTGTCTCCAAAAAGTTTGCTAAACTTTACCCTTTTCCTGAGGCGGAGCTGGCAAAATGGGTTCATCCTCCCAAAGTGGATGCTCCTGTGTCTAGACTATCCAAATCTACCACTTTGGCTGTCTCAGATGCCTCTGCCTTGCAGGACTGGACGGATAAGAAACTAGAGCTCTCTCTTAAGTCTATTTTTGCCTCCATTGGCACAGCCATGCGCCCCACTTTTGCTGTGGCATGGGTTAATAGAGCTATTGCGGCCTGGACTGAACGACTGACTGAAGCAGTTCGCCAGGATTCGCCGGTATCTGAACAGTTGCAGCTTCTTGCTAATATCACTGAAGCTCAGAACTATGTTGCTGACGCTGCCTTTGATGCTGTGCGCATGATGGCGAGGGCCTCCACTTCTTCTGTGGTGGCTAGACGCGCTCTTTGGCTGAAAATTTGGTCTGCTGATACAGCCTCTAAGAAAGCCTTGCTTTCCTTGCCCTTTCAGGGGAATTTGCTTTTTGGGTCTGAACTCAAAGAGATGATCAGTGAGGCTACTGGCGGTAAAAGTACTCTTCTACCCTCAGTCTTTAAGAAAAAGTTTCCAGCCAAACGCAATCGGTCCTTTCGTTCCTTTCAGACTGAGACACGCTCCTCGGCCCAAACGGGTCCTCCCACTACGCGCTCCTCCTCCAAGCCCAAACAGTCCTGGAAGCCCAAAGTTGCCTCCAAGGCCAAGACCTCCAAGACTGCTTCGGCATGTCTCGCCGAACCCGGGTCCGCATCCGGCTGTAGGCGGTCGTCTCCGCATCTTTCGCCGGACTTGGGAGGAGTCAGTGGCGGACCCATGGGTTCTTCAGGTGGTGTCAGAGGGATACAGGATCCCTTTCTCTTCCCTTCCTCCTTTTCGGTTCCATTTTACTCGTCCTTCTCAGGAACCCACAAAAAGGCGTCTGTTCGACGACGCTATTCAGGATCTCTTGGACAACCTGTTTGTGGTAGCCAAAAAGGACGGAGGAGCTCGTCCCATTTTGGATCTCAAAGATCTCAATGCCAATGTGGTGACTTCCCACTTCCGCCAGGAGTCCCTGCGCTCTGTGATTGCAGCAATGTCTCCAGGGGAGTTTCTTGCCTCCCTGGACCTTCAGGATGCTTATCTTCACATCCCTATTCATCCAGAGAGCAGGCGGTATCTCAGGATTGCCTGCCACAGGGGACACTTTCAGTTTGCAGCGCTCCCCTTTGGGCTGACTTCAGCCCCTCAGGTCTTCCAGAGGGTGTTGGGCTCCTTGATAGCGGTGCTCCATCAGGATGGGATCAGAGTGACCCCCTACATGGACGATCTCCTACTGAAGGCCTCCTCAGCGGAGCTTCTCCACCAGCAATTACAGATGTGCATGCACACCCTAAACCGTCATGGCTTGATCCTGAATCTGGACAAGTCGGACTTGATTCCATCTCAGAGGCTTCTGTTCCTGGGTCTCCTGTTCGACACTCGCCAATGCATGGTGTTTCTTCCAGAGGACGTGGCTCACCAGATTGCCGTCAGAGTGGCTGGGATTCTGGACATGGACGAGATTCCAGTACCGAAGTTGTCGTCCTTAGTGGGGAAGTTCATTTCCACAATCGAAGCAGTACCATTTGCCATGGCCCACTCCAGGGATCTTCAGAGATTCGTGATCCAGACGTGCAAGAATCATCCAGATCATCAACATCTGTCTGTTCTCTTCCTCCTCATGTCGAGTCGAGTCTGCACTGGTGGTTAGATCTCTCTCATCTCCTGAAAGGGAAAAAAAAATATATATATATTGTAAGCGCACCAAACTCTGATCTATTCCAATAATAAAACTAATCATCCAAAGGACATAGAACCCAATAAAACAGTCCAAAGAATATGTTCTCTCCTGGTTGCAGCCGTGAGTATATGGTGTCCTTAGTCGCACCTCACACTTGCAGTAAACTCTGGAAAACAGGAACACAGGCGCAGACCATCTGAGAGCAATCAGTATCAAAAAGTGGCCATAAGAAAATAAATGTGAATCTACTTACAAGATATATTCTTGCAAGTGAAGCCCATAAAGGAAACAAGGTACAGGAGTCTTCACTGGTCTGGGAATATGGAGAGCTATCCACAGGCTTCTTCTCAGATTGTATGAATGGAATCTCTATATCTAAAAGTAAGATATATACATATCCTCTAAGAGAGTATCTGTATAGTGACCACACCAACAGAGCCCCCTTAATAAGAATAGACTCACCGGATAGTTGTCTGAATCATATATATAGAGCCCGACCTGGCTAATGATGAAGAACTCAGTCCAAAAGGTGGAAATATGGTCCAATAAAATATTCCAAATTTAATATATATATAATAATACAACAATAAAATGCCCAACGCGTTTCGTGAGTACTATGCTCACTTCATCAGGGGAAATATATAAACATACAATGAAACATATATGGGTATATATAAGAGATGTAAAAGGTAAAAAACGCCTACCGAATTGCTCTCCAGAGGTCCCGTCCCGCCAGAACGCATTCACAGCGAGGTATGAGAGTAGTGAGACAAACCCAAGCCTCGCTCTGAGTATGGATCACGTTGTCCGACATCACCATGGAGATCGGGACGCTCTAACCGAGCGAATGGTATATGACAAATGTACCAAAATCATCACACACACTTGACAGGAGCTTGAGTGTAATAAAAAACCCACCTCAATGGATAATGGAGACATGGGAGCTCACCTCTGTTGTGGAAATCATCCGTCCGGTCCTACATTTAGGTATCTATCTCGTTGCCGGACGTTGCCATGGATACCCCGACGCTCCGAGTGAGGGCATCGCACGAATCCGAAGATTCAGCATCTCCCCCTCCGGAGCGTCCGTGTCTCTCATGTTCAGCAAAATAAAATGCATGAACCAAAAGGATGATGTCCACAATGTATGTTCTTCCAATCATTAGTGTAAAAACACAGTAATACAATATAAAAAATATGCATAATATAAAAAGGGAAATAAATATATAAATGAACATGAATAAAATATAAGAAATATGTACCACAAAATATATATATGGATAATGTGTACAGAAAATAGAGAGAAAAAGACCACAACATAAGATTATGTTAATCACAAAACATCACAATGAGAGAAACTCATGAATATCAAAAATAAGGAGACTGTGTATGGGAAACTTATACATCTCAGAGAAAGGATGAAAAATAGCCAACCATATATATATACTAGAAAAAAGGGGGGACTTAATGATATTCTAAGATGGTAAAATTATTCTTGAAGGAAATTGCTCACTTCTAATTCTTCATTAAGCCCCTTTGGTGTGAGTGTATCTAGAGTGTATATCCAGTAAGCTTCACGTCTACATAGGGTAGGGAATCTGTAGGGATTGGATGAAGGAATATGCTCAATACCTATCACTTTAAAATTATCCAAACCGCCTTTACTACAGGTGTTAAAATGTCTCGGGACTGAGTGATCCTTGGATTTTTTACTGATGTGGTATCTGTGTTCCCGGGCCCTTTCTCTTAGAGCTCTAATAGTTCTACCTACGTACTGGATACCACAACCACAGGTAATCATATAAATAACAAAAGTTGTATCGCAAGTAATCATAGTCTTGATGTTATATACATTAGAGTTGGAAAAACTTTGTACCCTTGTAATTTTATTAGACAGAAATCCGCAATTGGTACATCTATTGTGGAGACATTTAAAATTGCCCACAGGGGGATTCGTATTGAAAATCCCTTTTTGTATAGTATTTGTGCCCTTTCTAATGATGTTCTTGGGGCGACTTTTTGCTACAAAACCACCTATATTTTTGGCTTTTTTATAGGTGATCTTGGCCTTGTTAGATACTATACCCTGTAGATGTGGGTCCTGTTTTAAGATGTCCCAATGTTTTTGGACAATATTATTAATTATATTTGATGCTCCATTATACTGAGTGATAAGTGATGGAGGTCTCCGATTCATATTGATTGGTTTTTTCTTTTTATGGAGAATAGTTGTTCTGTCCAACTCGAATGCTCTCTTGTATGCAGAATCTATGATAGAGCTTTTATAACCTCTTTCAAGGAATTGTTGTTTTAGCTCCTTGCTTTTCTCACTGAAATCCTGTGTGTCACTACAATTTCTTCGTAATCGATGAAATTGACCGAAAGGGATATTAGTAATCCATTTAGAATGATGGCAGCTATCTGCCCTGAGGTACTGGTTTCTGGAGACTTCTTTCTTATATATAGTGCTGGTGATAAGTTCCCCAGGGATTCCCACTAGTTTGAGATCCAGAAAGTTAATTTCTCTCATATTGATATCAGATGTAAAATGTAATCCCATATTGTTATTGTTAAATGAGCTGATAGAGGATTGAAGTTTTTCTAAAGATCCATTCCAGACAATAAGAATATCATCTATATAACGGCCATAGTAGACCAGGTCTCCCCCCCATCTCTCCACGGGCCATATGGAAAGCTCCTCCCACAGGCCCATGAAGAGGTTGGCCAACCTCTTCATGGGCCTGTGGGAGGAGCTTTCCATATGGCCCGTGGAGAGATGGGGGGGAGACCTGGTCTACTATGGCCGTTATATAGATGATATTCTTATTGTCTGGAATGGATCTTTAGAAAAACTTCAATCCTCTATCAGCTCATTTAACAATAACAATATGGGATTACATTTTACATCTGATATCAATATGAGAGAAATTAACTTTCTGGATCTCAAACTAGTGGGAATCCCTGGGGAACTTATCACCAGCACTATATATAAGAAAGAAGTCTCCAGAAACCAGTACCTCAGGGCAGATAGCTGCCATCATTCTAAATGGATTACTAATATCCCTTTCGGTCAATTTCATCGATTACGAAGAAATTGTAGTGACACACAGGATTTCAGTGAGAAAAGCAAGGAGCTAAAACAACAATTCCTTGAAAGAGGTTATAAAAGCTCTATCATAGATTCTGCATACAAGAGAGCATTCGAGTTGGACAGAACAACTATTCTCCATAAAAAGAAAAAACCAATCAATATGAATCGGAGACCTCCATCACTTATCACTCAGTATAATGGAGCATCAAATATAATTAATAATATTGTCCAAAAACATTGGGACATCTTAAAACAGGACCCACATCTACAGGGTATAGTATCTAACAAGGCCAAGATCACCTATAAAAAAGCCAAAAATATAGGTGGTTTTGTAGCAAAAAGTCGCCCCAAGAACATCATTAGAAAGGGCACAAATACTATACAAAAAGGGATTTTCAATACGAATCCCCCTGTGGGCAATTTTAAATGTCTCCACAATAGATGTACCAATTGCGGATTTCTGTCTAATAAAATTACAAGGGTACAAAGTTTTTCCAACTCTAATGTATATAACATCAAGACTATGATTACTTGCGATACAACTTTTGTTATTTATATGATTACCTGTGGTTGTGGTATCCAGTACGTAGGTAGAACTATTAGAGCTCTAAGAGAAAGGGCCCGGGAACACAGATACCACATCAGTAAAAAATCCAAGGATCACTCAGTCCCGAGACATTTTAACACCTGTAGTAAAGGCGGTTTGGATAATTTTAAAGTGATAGGTATTGAGCATATTCCTTCATCCAATCCCTACAGATTCCCTACCCTATGTAGACGTGAAGCTTACTGGATATACACTCTAGATACACTCACACCAAAGGGGCTTAATGAAGAATTAGAAGTGAGCAATTTCCTTCAAGAATAATTTTACCATCTTAGAATATCATTAAGTCCCCCCTTTTTTCTAGTATATATATATGGTTGGCTATTTTTCATCCTTTCTCTGAGATGTATAAGTTTCCCATACACAGTCTCCTTATTTTTGATATTCATGAGTTTCTCTCATTGTGATGTTTTGTGATTAACATAATCTTATGTTGTGGTCTTTTTCTCTCTATTTTCTGTACACATTATCCATATATATATTTTGTGGTACATATTTCTTATATTTTATTCATGTTCATTTATATATTTATTTCCCTTTTTATATTATGCATATTTTTTATATTGTATTACTGTGTTTTTACACTAATGATTGGAAGAACATACATTGTGGACATCATCCTTTTGGTTCATGCATTTTATTTTGCTGAACATGAGAGACACGGACGCTCCGGAGGGGGAGATGCTGAATCTTCGGATTCGTGCGATGCCCTCACTCGGAGCGTCGGGGTATCCATGGCAACGTCCGGCAACGAGATAGATACCTAAATGTAGGACCGGACGGATGATTTCCACAACAGAGGTGAGCTCCCATGTCTCCATTATCCATTGAGGTGGGTTTTTTATTACACTCAAGCTCCTGTCAAGTGTGTGTGATGATTTTGGTACATTTGTCATATACCATTCGCTCGGTTAGAGCGTCCCGATCTCCATGGTGATGTCGGACAACGTGATCCATACTCAGAGCGAGGCTTGGGTTTGTCTCACTACTCTCATACCTCGCTGTGAATGCGTTCTGGCGGGACGGGACCTCTGGAGAGCAATTCGGTAGGCGTTTTTTACCTTTTACATCTCTTATATATACCCATATATGTTTCATTGTATGTTTATATATTTCCCCTGATGAAGTGAGCATAGTACTCACGAAACGCGTTGGGCATTTTATTGTTGTATTATTATATATATATTAAATTTGGAATATTTTATTGGACCATATTTCCACCTTTTGGACTGAGTTCTTCATCATTAGCCAGGTCGGGCTCTATATATATGATTCAGACAACTATCCGGTGAGTCTATTCTTATTAAGGGGGCTCTGTTGGTGTGGTCACTATACAGATACTCTCTTAGAGGATATGTATATATCTTACTTTTAGATATAGAGATTCCATTCATACAATCTGAGAAGAAGCCTGTGGATAGCTCTCCATATTCCCAGACCAGTGAAGACTCCTGTACCTTGTTTCCTTTATGGGCTTCACTTGCAAGAATATATCTTGTAAGTAGATTCACATTTATTTTCTTATGGCCACTTTTTGATACTGATTGCTCTCAGATGGTCTGCGCCTGTGTTCCTGTTTTCCAGAGTTTCCTGAAAGGGAAATCCTTTCTAGTTCCTCATTGGACCACAGTCACTACGGATGCCAGCCTTCGGGGCTGGGGTGCAGTCTGGGGTCGCTTCAGTGCTCAGGGGAAATGGGGTCTGGAGGAATCCATGCTCTCCATCAATGTTCTGGAACTTCGAGCTGTCCGGCTGGCCCTGAGGCACTGGGAGTCTCAATTGACCGGTCTTCCGATCAGAGTGGAGTCCGACAACGCCACAGCGGTGGCTTACATCAACAGGCAAGGCGGCACAAGAAGCGGTTCCGCCTGGTGGGAGGTCAAGGATATTTTGTCTTGGGCAGAAGATCACGTGCCTGTCATCTCTGCAGTTCATATTCCAGGCGTGGACAACGTCATGGCAGACTTCCTCAGTCGTCACACCGTCGACAGCGGAGAATGGGCTCTTCACCCAGAGGTGTTTCACATGCTCACTCAACGGTGGGGGATGCCTGTGGTGGATCTGATGGCTACCAGACACAACAGGAAGGTTCCGGTGTTTTGCTCCCGGTTGAGGGACTCCCTTGCTCTAGCAGTGGATGCCTTGTCGATCCCTTGGGACTTCTCCCTGGCTTACATCTTCCCTCCTCTTCCTCTATTGATCAGAGTTATCCAGAAGTTGAAGAGAGAACGTTGTCCTGTCATCCTGATTGCTCCAAACTGGCCTCGCCAGTCCTGGTTTCCGGAGTTGATGGCCATGTCAGTGAAGGATCCGATCCCACTTCCAGCCCGTCCGGACCTACTTCTTCAGGGGTATCTGTGGAAGGAGGATGTTCACTCTCTCCATTTGATGGCATGGCGGTTGAATCCTCGATTCTAGCAAAGAAAGGCTTTTCTCCTTCTGTGGTATCGACTATGCTCAGTGCTCGTAAGCCTGTGTCTTCCAAGATCTATCATCGCATATGGTCAACTTTCGTGACATGGTGTTCTGACAAGAAGTTGTCCCTTGACTTCCATCTTCCCACTGTCCTGGCCTTCTTGCAGGACGGTGTGGATAAGGGGCTCAGTCTGAGTTCCCTCAAAGTTCAGACTTCTGCCTTGTCTGTGTTTTTCCAGGAAAGGATTGCTGTCCTTCCTGATGTGAAAGTCTTCTTCCAAGGTGTGACTCATGTTCGACCTGCCTTTAAGAGTCCTGCTCCCCAGTGGGATCTCAATTTGGTGCTGGGAGTTCTACAGCGACCACCTTTTGAATCCTTGGCTTCCATTCCATTACGTCTTGTGACTTGGAAGATGGCCTTCCTTTTGGCTATTGTGTCAGTGCGCCGGGTGGCAGAGTTACAGGCTTTGTCTTGTAAACCTCCTTACCTGGTGTTCCACAAGGATAAGGCTGTGCTTCGCACTACCAAGGAATTCTTACCCAAGGTTGTGTCCGAGTTTCACATCAATCAGGAGATTGTGGTTCCCTCTTTCTGCCCTAATCCTTCATCTGACAAGGAAAGAGATCTCCATCTGTTGGATGTGGTGCGTTGCCTCAAGTTTTATGTTCATCGCACCGAGTCTATCAGGAAGTCTGACGCTCTATTCGTCATTCCTGAGGGGCCTAGGGCAGGGAGACCGGCTTCCAAAGTTACCATTGCCTCTTGGATTAAGGCTACCATCCGTGAAGCCTATAAGTTGAGGAATAAGCATGTTCCCTTCCGGGTGACTGCCCATTCCACCAGATCTATTGGGGCCTCTTGGGCCTACAAGAATCAAGCTTCTGCTGATCAACTGTGCAGAGCGGCCACTTGGTCCTCTGTGCACACTTTTTCAAAGCACTACCGAGTTGATGTACTGGCGTCGGCTGATGCCAGTTTTGGAAGGAAGGTCCTGGAGGCAGTCTTGCCTGTGTAGGTCTTCCGCTCTGTGATCCTTAGTGCTTCCTTACTATTGAGCCCGGTTGGCTCTAGTTCCGTGTGCTGTGTTAGTTCAGGGATTGTTCCCTTGGTTGGTGTCCGTTGACACTTACAGTTTGGGCTATGTTATCAACTGGTCATAGCAGTTCTAGTGACTTGGGCCTTGCGCCTGGTCCTTGCCTTACTTCCCGCCTCTGGATCAGCTCAATGTTTGTACATCCCAGAGTACCAGTGACCTGTATTGGACGACAGTGAAAATAGGATTTTAGTCTTACCTGTTAAATCCTTTTCACTTAGTCCATACAGGTCACTGGTCTCCCACCCTGTCAAGGGACCAGTCTTGGCTCTCCTGTGGCATCCAGTGGGAGACCGTTCGGGCATGCTCACAGGAGTCTTTCTTTTTGCTTACCTGAGGTCAGTTTTAGGGTCTCAAATCAATCTAAAGTGGCTCTGGCCAGAAGGTGGCTTAAGTAAGAGGGGAGGCTCCGCCCCTTGCAAATCATTTGCATAGTTGTTCCTGCCTATTAAAGGGGACTTACGCCTCCCAGAGTACCAGTGACCTGTATGGACTAAGTGAAAAGGATTTAACAGGTAAGACTAAAATCCTATTTTACTGCTCCTTTAAAGCGGAACTTTCAGCTATTACTAAGTCACCATGCATTCATTAGCGCATGGCGACTAGCTTGGAAATCCACGTCTTACCTTTAAAAAATCGCGAATTCTAAAGAAGTCTTTGCTGTTTGGAGACTGGAACTCAGGCTACGCCTGCGCTGTCAGTCCCGGTCTCCATTGAGTATCACTGCAGTTCAGCTAGGTAACTGGAAGGGACTGATGGCGCAGGCGCCCAGACCGCACTAACCTGCCCAAACGGCAAAGATTTCTTTAAAATCTGCAATTTTAGGTAAGGTAAGACATGGATTTCCAAGCTAGTCGCCATGCGCTTAAAGTGGAACGATCTCATTTTCAGAGACCGATATCTAGCCAATGAGAACGCTCCAGCTTACTAACAGAAGCCTCCATCATCAGAGGATGCTGGGGAGAGTGACGGGAGCAGAGGCAGTGCGGCAAGAGCAGTTCAGCCAGAAGTGGGGTGCTGGGCATACTTTAAACTGTAATGTTCTCGCAAATTACGTTTAAAAAAAAAATAAAATAAGTTTTATAATTATTTGCTAAGTATTCTACATAATGATCGAAACTTGTAAAGTGGTGATGGATCCACTTTAATGAATGCGTGGCGACTTAGTAATAGCTGAAAGTTCCTCTTTAAGTAGAGATTAAGAAGAGCTTTTTAAGGCATAATACAAAATGTAATATAATATAGATTCATAATCATATCTAGGAACTCTCCCGATCTGCCCAGACTACGGTATTTGCAGCTGATTACCGGGTTTACGGGACAGACACAGATTCTCCAGTGGTGGGGAGTTTCATAAGAAACTCTGCCCAGTTCTGCTCCTTTACACCTTGTTCCTCCCATTTCCCGCCCCCTTCTCCACCAGTTCCTCCCACTTCTCGCCCACTTTAGTGACACATCTGGTAAGCCCCACCCCAATTGTGAGTAAGCCACACCCCTTTTTTAAACTCAAAACGCGTCATTTATATCCCCCAGGGACTCCAGAAGACAGAGTTCACAGGTATGTTCACAATGTTTTAAATCATTCTTTATCGCACAATTAAAAAGGATCCCACATTGTGAATATCACCTTGGGGGGGGGGGGGGGGGTGTGGAATCCTCCATGAGATTAGATGTTGTCCTTAAGGTGCAAAATAGTCCTTGTCCTTAAGGGGTTAAGTGTGCAGTTTGGCTGGATTCAATTGCAAGCATTACATTTCTGTCTGGATTTTTATCTTCAAAAGCCCTATATTAGTGAATGATTTTTTTTTTTTTTGGGGGGGGGGGGCATTTATCACCTACAATTTAATCTAGTCCAATAAGTCATGTTAAAGGAATAGTACACCCCAAAACTGTAACCTGACTAAAAGATTGGCCATATGTCCCTGATTAACACTAGCATGTTCCGGCATCTCAGGAGTTACACGTGACACGAATCTTCTCCCACAGGCACCACATGAGTCTCCTCCAGGGACTTTAGAAGAAAAGGTTCCCAGGTATGCCCATAGTCTTAAAGGGATAGTAATGTCTCTATTAAAGTTCATCTCCGAGTCTTCTTTATCCTTTTTATAACAGGTAGCGCTATGTTTAACTACTTACAGTTCTGTAGTTCAACAGATATTCAAGCTGAAAGGATCCCCCTCCTGACCCATACCTGCGACACACTGCATTTGTTTAGTCCAGACAGACAGAGGAGCAGGACAATCTTCAGTAAACAATAGGAAAATTCTACCCTCCTTCTTCAAGGGGGCGGTGTTTTCCTTATACTTACTGAATGAAGATTGTCCTTCACTGCATCCGTCCGGTCCCACAGCTGGATTACAGCTCCCAGGGGAGGAGCCCAGAAGAGGAGGGGAATCATTCAGCTTGAATATCTTTTTGCAATGCGTTGCGTACCCCTCTGGCACTCAAAGGGTTAACTATAGAACTTTGAGTCATTAAACATATCAGTAAGTGTTCCAAAAAGGATAAAGAAGCCTCGGAGATCAACTTTAATAGAGACATTACTATCCCTTTAAGGGAAGCACTGCAGGATCGGCCATGTGCCTGGGTATTAACCCCTGAGTTATCAGCACGCTAGTGGTAATTCAGGAAGTGAAAGAGGAGCAATATTGGAGCAATCTCATTGCACCTCAGGGGAGAAATAGAAATCCCCAACATTCAATTTGATTTAAATTGGGGCTTTTAAGCTCTTGAATGATAGGTCGCCAGCACATTGCTTCCCAATGCCTGAAAACCTCTCCAGCATTCAAAGAGTTAAATGCCCAATTTAAATGAATGAGAATTGTGAGGATTTGTATTTGTCATCTATGGGGAAGCTGGTTTTCCCCAGAATTAATTTTCACCCCTTAAATATTAAAGAGGTAGCCATTGTTTTGCTTTTCAATGTGCTGAGGACCTCTTGAGCTTTTAACCCTTTGAGTGCCAGAGGGGTATGTAATGCATTGCATACCCCTCTGGCACTCAAAAGGTTAAATCCCCCATTTCAATCAATGGGCATTTAAATTGGTACAGTTGGTTTATCCCATAATTCCTCCTTTGTGTGTGCATATGGCCCTATATTGTCTTCAGATAGAGAAGAATTATATTTGTGTTGGACGCCAAGTGGAACTCAACTGATATAAACTCAGAAAATAATTCTTGATGAAGGGATGTTGTCATTAGTTCTCTTGGAAACTCTGGCTATTGCTTCATAGTCTCAGAATACACAAACCACTGCAATTTGTGTCTGGATGAAAGGTCTCTAAACAGAGATTTGTCTGGAGCGTATTATGCCTGAGACAGAGGGGAATTGGGGCTAATCTGGATGCGGGTGAATCTGTATAGGTTCTGAGCCAGCTTTGTATGAGCTATGCATTAATCCTTTGTGTGCCAAAGATCTGTGGTGAATTGGAAGTCATCTGCCCCTCAAAGGGTTAAACTTTCATAAGGTCTTGTCAGTGGTAGGCAACCTGCAGCTATCCAACTATTGTAATATAACAACTTCCATCATTTTCAGGCAGCCATTGTCTGTGTCCAATATTCGACTTTAGAACCCAGTGATGTCAACACAGGCAAACTCACAGCAGAACTAAGATTTGGTCTGTGATGATGTGATGTCTCCAGAAACCAAGAAGTTAATATCCATACAAGCTTTTTATAAAACCGATATGGTAGAGTGCTTTTCCTGCTGCGTAAAACAAGGGAACTCCCACTGATGGCAGTTGTATAAAAAAAAAAAACATAATGGCTTAAAACGTTTATATTCTTTGGAAACAGTTCCACAGAGCTTACGTCCTGAAAGCTTAAATGAACAGGAAGTGCCTCAGCAGTTTCTATCATGTTCTGTATGCATACCTGGGAAATCTCCGGATCTGCCCTGGAGACTTGGGTTTTTGCAGCGGATTACCTGTTCTCCAGGGAGAGATACATATTTACCAGTGGTGGGGAGTTTCTCTGCCGACTTCTGCTTCTTCCCATCCTGTTCCTCGCATTTCCCACCCACTTCTCCTCTTTCCCCAACCAGTTCCTCCTACTTCTCACTCATTTTAGTGTCTTGATGTTAAGCTCTGCCCCTTTTTGACGTGAATAGTGTAATTTATATCCTCAGCGACACCACAGGAGTCCTGTCCCAGGACTCTAGAAGACACAGTTCCCAGGTATGTCTGTGTGGAACTGAGGAGATACACTAAGGTGTGATAAAGTGCACATTGCTTCACCAGTGATATCTCTTCTTTAATTCTTATGTAATTCTAGGGAACCTATACACTAAGATGTTTCAGTTTGGAGATATGTTAGTGCATTGGCCCCATTGAATAACATAACTCCACCATTGAGATCACAAATCCAGTTTTTCATCTCTTTATTGCACCTTAGTGCATAACCTCTCTGGTGTCAGTGAATCACCTCTCCCACAGAATGCAACAGAATAACTAGGTGAAATCTGCCCACTAGAGGGCACTGTTACTATAAAAACCAACATTTTTAAACTGTAATAATTTTGGAAAGAAGCATTTCCCAGCAGTGGAAGCACCCTCGATTTACTCAGCAGGAAAAACTCTGCCATGGACACTTTTTTTTTTTTTCCTTAATTTTTAATGCCAGAATTCATCAAGGTGGATTTCCTTCTGCATTAGCCATTTGCGTGTTCAGAAATAGCTGGGTTGTGTCTGGTCATCCCTTCAACAATAAGCAATGTCCAGATAGATCTGCCAGATTCAAACTGGCTTACCCCACGGCAGCCAATGGGGGGGTGACTACACAAATACGTGTGTGTGTTTATTGCTAGAATGGCACCATTTACATCATTTTTGTGTCTTATTTCACATCATCTTGTAAGCAAGACAGGGAAATATGATAGATCAATGATGACTGGTATCTGTCAATGATCATGGCAAAGAGCAGTGAATTTGACAACCTGCTTTTTCCGCAGCTTCATGAAGTTCGGCCTTAACCTCTTCAATGCTAGAAAGGTCTCTACACAATCTGCTGGAGCCCTCTCCAAAGTTAGAGGTCAGAAGCCCCATTTCTATAAATACTTAATTATTACTAATCCCTATATTAAATTAATATTAAAAATAAATGTATTGCACCCAGTGTCATCTCTCAAACCTTTATGGTTTGAGAGATGATCTCTCCTAAAGTTGCCCTCTCCCTCCCCCGAAGTCAGCGTTGTAGCTGACTGAAGGGAAATACGGTCTTACTATCATCAGGCGGCTCTGCAGCAGAGCCGCGATCGCATTAATAAAAAAAAAAAAAAAATTCACTAAAACGGTCTTCTATGTGTGCTTGCAAACCAAGCACACGTAGAAGACTGTTTCAGTGAAAAATTTATTTTTTATTAATGCGATCTTGGCTGTGCTGCAGAGCCGCCTGAAAGTCGTACGACAGGCTTCCCTGCAGTCAGCTAGAACGCTGACTACAGGGAAGGGGGAGGGAGAGGGCAACTTTAGGAGCAATTATCTCTCAAACCATAAAGGTTTGAGAGATGACATTTGGGGCAATACATTTATTTTTAATATTACTTTAATATAGGGATTAGTAATAATTAAGTATTACTATCCCTTTAACCTCAAGAATTCTAGAGGAGTGCGTTGGAGAGGTTTAAAGGGATAGTAATACCTCAAACTCTAGCTCTGGGTATTGTTTAAAAAAATTAAACATGTTACGCTACATAGTCACAAATTTTTAGTTTAAATGCTATTCAAGCTAAAAGGATCCCACTCCCTCCCCTTCCAGTCGCCTGCCCTTAGATTTGCAGTTCGGTCGTGGGACCGGACGGATGCAGCGAGGGACAATCTTCACTCAGTAAGTATAAGGAAAACCCTGCCCCCTTGACGAAGGAGGATTTTCTTTTTGCTTACTGAAGATTGTCCCTCGTTGCTCTCTATCCAGAACACCCTGAGGTATGAATGAATAGCATTTTAACTACAAATCTGTAGGTAACTATATATAGCGCAACATGTTAAATAATACTCTAGTTTAATTGAGGTATTACTATCCCTTTAAGAACCCATTTAGATCAATGCGGATTTTATAATGCAGTTGATTTGTCCCAGAATTCCTTCACGTTGACTGTGTGTTATGGGCAGAAGTGAGAGAGAGAATGGACTGGTGGGGGTCAGAATAAAAGGAGATAATTTATATAGAGAGTGAATCATACGCAAGCGAATTTTAACTAGAACCAGGTGCGGGAGCTGCCTATATCTTATAAATACAGTATAAACCACTAATCCGCAAGGAGCTTTGTCAAAGCAATCAGGCTGAAATATGAAAGATACAGTACAAATAGACTGTTCTTCACCAATCAAGCAGATATATGCAGCTACATTCAATTTTGTTCATTCACCATCCTGTATAAACAAGGACTCAGAATGGACTAACATTTGCAACCTTTCGTCCAATAATAAAATAAACCGAAATTGTAAAGATTAATTTCTGTGTGTTTTGGAATGAGACAAGCTAAAAAGATGCAATTAATCCAGCTGCATATCATTTTTCTCCTTAAAAGGGGGTTTCCTGCTGAGACAATTCTACTATTGGGAGATGCTTTACTCAAAACATATCACAGCTGTAACTGACGGTTATCAATGTCTAGACTTTTTACATTGCATTTTATGGGAAAGATTAAGCATTAAGCTACAGGTCTCCACTGTAATATACCTGTTGGCAGGTCTTGTTCAGGAGTTAGAGTTGGGATACGGAGAGGTGCATACCCATGTATAACCACACTAACGAAGGGGCATGAGGGTGAAAACAGAGTTGCCGCCATGAGAGTCTGCACAAGGTTAGGTCCAGGGTGCCAGGTTAGCAGGCATGGGCAGGATCAGGGGAGCTGGGCACAGAAACAGTAAATAGCAACCACTTGCATCCTGAGGTTGAGAGCCTAGGTTTGTGTGGCCACAGTCAGGATACCAAACAGTCTGAGGTGAGGGTACCAGTTAACCAGACAAAGCTGGGTCAGGCAGTCCAACTCAGGGCCAGGAACAAATTTATAAGTAGCAACCTCTAGCCCCAAGGTATGTGCTGCTATGAACAGGATACTACAAAACACAAAGAAGGTACCAAATTGTCAGACAATGTCAAGGTCAAGCAATCCATGTCAGGTCAGGCACCCAAGGTTCTTGAGCAAGACCCAAGTAAAATGTCTCTGGGATACAGAAGTAGCCAAAGTCCGGGTCAGGAGAGGTCAGGAAGAAGTCCAAGAATAAAACCATGGACAAAAACAGATAGAGCTATTGTGATTCATGAGACTGAGTATCAGGAACAGGCCAAGACCACTCAGCCTTGAGGAAAGTGCTTAGCTTCACTAAATAACCAAAAGCACAAAACAGAGTTCACGCACAGGACTCGTGTTCTGCCATTAGAGAGTAGCAGGAAGAACACACTGAATATTCATAAGCAAATCATGGAGGCTGGAACAAAAATGGGCAAAGGAACAGCTAATGAATAGCAAGTTCATGTTTAGCAGGCTGCCTTCTCGGACTGTGACTGTGATATGGAATGGCATGAGCGTATACATCCACAGAATACAACAGTAATAGCTTAACCCTGTGAGTGCCAGGTGTGCGTATTGTATTGCTTTAACAACAGTAACATCCCAACGGTGGAAATTACCTTGTTTTACTCAGAAGGACTTTAAACTCCCAGCAATACAGAGCTTTTTATATTTTTCGATACCTGTGTATTTAGGACTGAGCCAAGTATGGGGTGAACAACCTGCAGCCCTCCAGCTGTTATACTACAATTCCATATCTCACAAGTATCTCTCTACAAGATCCAAATCCCTCTGTCCCTCTCTCCCACACTGGTGTCCCTCTTTTTAGGAGATCAGACTGTGTAATGTTTATATAACTGTATCACGTAGCTCCATTGCACTAAATCTCACATTAATGTATGTTTAAAGGGATAGTAATGTTTTAAATTAAGTAGATCGCCGAGTAACAGTTTGCTCTGTATTTAGTACCTTACTTTTTCTCAACTTATTCAAAATAGCAAGAGCCACCTCCCACCCCTTCTGGCCACGTCACTGCTGCAGCTCTGTCAGTCTGGTCAGGACAGATGCAGCGAGGGGCAAACCTCAGTAAGCAAAGGGAAATCCTGCCCACCTTCGTCAAGGGGGCAGGGTTTTCCTTATACTTACTGAAGTTTGTCCCTTGCTGCCTCCGTCCGTTCCTGGGACCAGAATGAAGATCAGTGGGAGGCGGCCATAAGGGGGGGATCCTTATATATTGAATAACTTGAGAACTACGTAAAAGTGAGGTTCTAAATATAGTGCAACCTGTTTATTTATTATAAAGAAGACTTGGCTTAGGCTATGGAATAACATAGGAACTAGAGAAGTGATATCACTGGAGAAACCATCTCCACTTCATCACCGCTTAGTGAATCTCCCCTATTGTGATGTAATTCTGATTTGGACAAGACCATTTCTACTCCACTTAAAAAAAAATCGACTGGGCTGGAGTGAGCAACCTAGTGGAAATGTCACTAAACGTTTATATCCTTATGTCTCTTTGGCATAATTTTACAGACTTTCTTTTTAACTTCACATTTATAAATCTCCCCCATTGGACTGTATGTATAAGAGCAATTCTGGGGCAAATGGTCAGGGGGCAAAGATATTCCCAGATTCCCAAATCAATGGGATTTTGGGAATGTTTACACCTCCAAAAAAAATGGTGCTGTTCGTTTGTTCCAGAATTTCTTCAGTTTATACACTCCCCAATTGATCATATGTATAAAAGCAAAGAGGTACAGTTCAGGAACAAACCAATAGCGCCATGGGGGGGGGGGGTTAGTCGAAATATTTATTTAAATGGGGCTTTTAACCCATTTGGACGCCCCTGCTCTAGGCAGTGGCGTAACGATAGGGGTAGCACCTGCGAACGGACCCGTCACTCCAGGGGCCCGGAAAGCCCCCTGCAACCCGGACATCAATTAACTGTGCTTGGCACTCTTGTAATGCAGAGCGCTCTCCTAGTGCTCTGCATTATTGGAGAGGTCTGCGCGGTAGCACCAGGTCTTTAAAGAGGTCTGTGCCAAAGGAAGCACAGACCTCTACTGCCACACCACTGGAACACAAGGGAGGTAGGAAACGGACACTGGGGGCAATGGGTATAGTTGGGGGCAATGTGGAGAGGAGGACATTGGGGGCTCTAGGTGCTAAGTAGAAAGGTGTGTTCAAGAGTGTTTTTGTGACGTTTGTGTACTGACACAGACTGACAGTAGTGGGAGTACTGACACAAACTGGGAGTATTGGGAGTACTGACACAGACCGGCAGTATTGGGAGTACTGACACAGACCGGCAGTATTGGCAGTACTGACACAGACTGGCAGTATTGGGAGTACTGACACAGACCGGCAGTATTGGCAGTACTGACACAGACTGGCAGTATTGGGAGTACTGACACAGACTGGCAGTATTGGGAGTACTGACACAGACTGGCAGTATTGGGAGTACTGACATAGACCGGCAGTATTGGGAGTACTGACACAAACTGGCAGTATTGGGAGTGCTGACACAGACCGGCAGTATTGGGAGTGCTGACATAGACTGGCAGTATTGGGAGTACTGACACAGACCGGCAGTATTGGGAGTGCTGACACAGACCGGCAGTATTGGGAGTACTGACACAGACTGGCAGTATTGGGAGTACTGACACAGACTGGCAGTATTGGGAGTACTGACACAGACTGGCAGTATTGGGAGTGCTGACACAGACTGGCAGTATTGGGAGTACTGACACAGACTGGCAGTATTGGGAGTACTGACACAGACTGGCAGTATTGGGAGTACTGACATAGACCGGCAGTATTGGGAGTACTGACACAAACTGGCAGTATTGGGAGTGCTGACACAGACCGGCAGTATTGGGAGTACTGACACAGACTGGCAGTATTGGGAGTACTGACACAGACCGGCAGTATTGGGAGTACTGACACAAACTGGCAGTTCCGGGAGTACTGACACAGACCGGCAGTATTGGGAGTACTGACACAGACCGGCAGTATTGGGAGTGCTGACACAGACTGGCAGTATTGGGAGTGCTGACACAGACTGGCAGTATTGGGAGTGCTGACACAGACTGGCAGTATTGGGAGTACTGACACAGACCGGCAGTATTGGGAGTACTGACACAGACTGGCAGTATTGGGAGTACTGACACAGACTGGCAGTATTGGGAGTACTGACACAGACTGGCAGTATTGGGAGTACTGACACAAACTGGCAGTATTGGGAGTACTGACACAGACTGACAGTATTGGGAGTACTGACACAGACTGGCAGTATTGGGAGTACTGACACAGACTGGCAGTATTGGGAGTACTGACACAGACTGGCAGTATTGGGAGTACTGACACAGACTGGCAGTATTGGGAGTACTGACACAGACTGGCAGTATTGGGAGTACTGACACAGACCGGCAGTATTGGGAGTGCTGACACAGACTGGCAGTATTGGGAGTACTGACACAGACCGGCAGTATTGGGAGTGCTGACACAGACCGGCAGTATTGGGAGTGCTGACACAGACCGGCAGTATTGGGAGTACTGACACAGACCGGCAGTATTGGGAGTACTGACACAGACTGGCAGTATTGGGAGTACTGACACAGACCGGCAGTATTGGGAGTACTGACACAGACCGGCAGTATTGGGAGTACTGACACAGACTGGCAGTATTGGGAGTACTGACACAGACTGGCAGTATTGGGAGTACTGACACAGACTGGCAGTATTGGGAGTGCTGACACAGACTGGCAGTATTGGGAGTGCTGACACAGACCGGCAGTATTGGGAGTACTGACACAGACCGGCAGTATTGGGAGTACTGACACAGACTGGCAGTATTGGCAGTACTGACACAGACTGGCAGTATTGGGAGTACTGACACAGACCGGCAGTATTGGCAGTACTGACACAGACTGGCAGTATTGGGAGTACTGACACAGACCGGCAGTATTGGCAGTACTGACACAGACCGGCAGTATTGGCAGTACTGACACAGACCGGCAGTATTGGGAGTACTGACACAGACCGGCAGTATTGGGAGTACTGACACAGACCGGCAGTATTGGGAGTACTGACACAGACTGGCAGTATTGGGAGTACTGACACAGACTGGCAGTATTGGGAGTACTGACACAGACCGGCAGTATTGGGAGTACTGACACAGACCGGCAGTATTGGCAGTACTGACACAGACCGGCAGTATTGGGAGTACTGACACAGACCGGCAGTATTGGCAGTACTGACACAGACCGGCAGTATTGGCAGTACTGACACAGACCGGCAGTATTGGGAGTACTGACACAGACTGGCAGTATTGGGAGTACTGACACAGACTGGCAGTATTGGGAGTACTGACACAGACCGGCAGTATTGGGAGTACTGACACAAACTGGCAGTATTGGCAGTACTGACACAGACTGGCAGTATTGGGAGTACTGACACAGACTGGCAGTATTGGCAGTACTGACACAGACTGGCAGTATTGGGAGTACTGACACAGACTGGCAATATTGGGAGTGCTGACACAGACCGGCAGTATTGGGAGTACTGACACAGACCGGCAGTATTGGGAGTACTGACACAAACTGGCAGTATTGGCAGTACTGACACAGACCGGCAGTATTGGGAGTACTGACACAGACCGGCAGTATTGGGAGTACTGACACAGACTGGCAGTATTGGGAGTACTGACACAGACTGGCAGTATTGGGAGTACTGACACAGACTGGCAGTATTGGGAGTACTGACACAGACCGGCAGTATTGGGAGTACTGACACAGACTGGCAGTATTGGGAGTACTGACACAGACCGGCAGTATTGGGAGTACTGACACAAACTGGCAGTATTGGGAGTACTGACACAGACCGGCAGTATTGGCAGTACTGACACAGACCGGCAGTATTGGGAGTACTGACACAGACCGGCAGTATTGGGAGTACTGACACAGACCGGCAGTATTGGGAGTACTGACACAAACTGGCAGTATTGGGAGTACTGACACAGACTGGCAGTATTGGGAGTACTGACACAGACTGGCAGTATTGGCAGTACTGACACAGACTGGCAGTATTGGGAGTGCTGACACAGACTGGCAGTACTGGGAGTGCTGACACAGACCGGCAGTATTGGGAGTACTGACACAGACTGGCAGTATTGGGAGTACTGACACAGACTGGCAGTATTGGGAGTACTGACACAGACTTGGCAGTATTGGGAGTACTGACACAGACTTGGCAGTATTGGGAGTACTGACACAGACTGGCAGTATTGGGAGTACTGACACAGACCGGCAGTATTGGGAGTACTGACACAAACTGGCAGTATTGGGAGTACTGACACAGACTTGGGAGTACTCCAAGGAGATGGTGCAAGACAAAGTAGGTGCAAAAAGTGATCAAAAACTGTTGCAAAATGTGACAGTTTTTTATATTGACTCTGACCAAGGCCCGTATTTATAACAGCAAACTGGAGTTATTCTGGAGAAAACCAGTTGCACTTTAGGGGACAAATAAAAAAAATCCTGTTAAATTAAATTGGGCTTTTAACCCCTTGAATGCTAGAGAGCTCTCTAGCATTCAAGGGGTTAAAAGTCGCTATTCAAAGTGGAACTTTCACCTCAGCATGATTAGGTCTTTATCCTTCCTCTCTATCCCCTGTATATAGCTTTCTGTTTAATTTCTCTCAAAAATCGCGTTGAGTAGTAGATAAATGAAGCTACAACCTGATGGCGCAACCATCGGTACAGGCTGTACCACAGCATACCTTGAGGCACGCAAGACACTCCCACAGGGCTTGTCTCTGAATCCTCCGACCAGCCCCTGAATCCTCTGGCCAGCCTGTCAAAACCATGTGACCTGTCACGGTCCTTGAATTGTGCATGTCCAGGTCATGTCTGTGAGGTACTAGTGTGTTCATGTACAACGCTTGCACTGTATAAATAAGCAGCATATATATTTTTTTTGTGCCAAGTGATGCTACAGTAGAGGGGATGGTGTGAGCGAGTGCCGTGGAGGACCTAGGAATCATAGTATATCAGTTGCATGCACAGAGTGCACGAGCGCGCTTCATGCACACAAGGAACAAAAAGAAATTATGGGCCGTCTCTTCCCCTGTGACTGACAAGACACAGAGAGAGCTGACCCATGCGATGTATTACTTTTTTCAACAAAACGGCACCGCTCTCCCTGGTCATGCAACGTACATATTTAACCCCTTAGGGACCCTTGACGTACCAGGACCGTCACGGTCCTTGAACTACTCAAGGACCGATGATGGTCATGGTACGTCACGTACTTTTTACTTACAGCGCTCTACCGGGAGCGCTGTAAGTAAAAATAGGGCATGAAATAGACCGCTCCAAGATCGGAGCGATCTCTTTCAAGCCCCATAGTGACGCGCCGATACACGTGACAGGTCACGTGTACCGGCGCGTCAACGTGCCCCTATGCGGTCGTTATGGGATGGAAATGTCCCATAACCTCCGGTCCTTAAGGGGTTAAGGCAGATTTTGTTAACAGAGAGCAAAAACAATTAGGTAATATGTACACAAAGGGCATCTGATTGGGCATATCTTTCAGCCTAGATAATGATTTTGGAAGGTGAAAGTTCCGCTTCAAGTGCATGGGAATTTATGATTTTGTATTTGTCCCCTTATTGTGTAGTTGGTTTACTCCAGAATAACTCCAACGTTCTTAATTTAGCCACACCCACATTGTCATAACATTTATTTGGTGCACTTGTAGCGAAGAAGGGATTTTCATGTGCAGAGACTTTTATACATGTGCACAGTCAGTTTTTATGGCAAAATAGCAACAGATATGTTTGCGCCACTTTTATATACCTCCCCCTTTGGTTGCTGTTCTCAAGGGCGATTCCCTCTGGGAATGTGACAAAACAATGCAGTTTGCTGAAATTATAGCCTGACAACTTGTTTACAGCTAAAAAATGCTTAGTGGAATCACATTATCATTACAGATAGTTTTGTTTTCATTGCAGTATTGTTACCGGTGTTTGTATTTGAGTGAAAGGGTTTCTGGGAGAGACAAAATGCATGACGTGCCAGGACCGTCATGGCGATTTGTCACTTAACCCCTTAAGGACCATTGGCGGTCCTGGCACGGCATGGAGTTCAGGACTCCCGGCATGGCTGCACGCCGCTCCGGAAGCCCTGAACTGGAAGGTAAAAAAAAAAAAAAAAAAAGCCCCGTGGTCCTCAAGTGCCGGCCGCACGTGCCGGTCTTTAAGGGGTTAAGGGCCAGTGATGGCCCTGGCATGTCATGGATTTCTAGGTTTCACCGTGTGGCTGCACGTGGCTCGGTGACCCAGGAATCCATTGCAAAAAAAAAAAAAAAAAGTGCTGTGATCCTTACCGGTCGTTAAGGGGTTATAATTGCAGTAAAAGCACAACAGCTTATTCATGGCAGTCCGTGTGACTGTACTACTGCCACAAAACAGTTGAATATTTACACAGGGCCAGATTTCCCAATAGGCAGAGTAGGCAGCTGCCTAGAGCATCACATTTTTGAGGGGAGGGGCCTCAGCTGTGCTGGCTACACCCACATTCTAAATAATGTGTGCTGCCAGAGCAATCTCAATGTCCCTTCATTGATTTTATTCCCCTGTACAGGCTACTATTTAGCCCCTTGGATGCTAGAGAGAGAGATCTCTCCAGCAACCTCTTATAAGCCGTGGGTATTTTTGGTGTCCTGACATAGTAGATGGATCTGGGGATGGGTGAGGAATGGGGGTGGGGCCATGGGAGGAGCTAAGGGCACCTGGATTGCCTTGCACAGGCTCTCCCTGTATTTACACAAACTAATAATTGATGTTTAGCAGTATTAATTCTAAAATTACATTATTGATACGTTTTATTGGGGCATTATACCAGTAAGAATAAGTGGATCTTAATTTGTTTAACAGAGGCAGATACCTAGGTAGGTGTCCTTCAGGTATAACCATTTGTATATTATTTACATTATAGTTGCCTGTATATAATCTCTGAGGTCTGCACCTAAAATGAATATATGCACAGATAATTTGAACGGCCACTTTGTAAAAACTAGGTGATTTTGAAAGATCTTTCAAAAGCAAAGTGTATTTGTGTTAGGTATTTTCTATTGAAAACAATTGTTTATGATATTCAGCTTTATTTGTTTGTCAGTAAGTTAGTGCAGTTCCTAACTCAAACATTCCACATAGCTCTGCATTACCAACTGCCACTTCCTACCAGGAAGTAGTAACTCAGCCTCATAACCTGAAAAATAAATAAATACATCAAAATATCTCAGAAACTATTGTTTGAAATTGAAACCCCCCAACTACTCCTACAGTACCATATGATATTTAAAAGCAAAATAAAACTGGAGTAATTCTGGGATGAACCAACTGCATCACGGGGGACAAATACAATTTCCACAATTCTCTCAATTCCCTTTGAGCTAAAGTAGGATTTTAACCCCTTGAATGCCCCTGTAGAACTGATAGGGTTAAATGCCAAATTTACTTTAATGGAAATTGTATTTGTCCTCTATGATGCAGTTGGTTTGCTCCACAATTATTTGATGTCTTTTGAACGTACATCCTTACATTTTAAAATATAATTTTTTACACTCCAAATACAATTTTCTCTATAGTTACTAGGCAGGAACTGCTCTCATTGATTAGAAATCAGACTTCAGATCATAGATAATAAAAATGTATACTTCGTCCTGTGATCTTTAACCCCTTAAAGGTCACACACCCCCTCTGATCCTTAAGGCGTCAAACATCCACCATACAAAGGTAAGGGCATGGCTGATGGGCAGAAAGTTGGCTAATGCATTTCACTCAGAGGGCTAAATCCAACTTGAATTCTGCACCAAAGAAATAATTTGTACAGGCGATAATTAACATTAGAAGCAGTATATAGGGGTTAGACCTCTACCATACAAACTGTAAGGTTACTGTTATCCCTTTGATCATCAGAAGATTGTCCAGTGCACTGCACTCAATCAAAATTAATTTCTGCACCAAATGAATAATTTATACAGACTACAATTAACATGCGGTTTATGAGCCATTTATATTCTGTTTCATTGCTTTCCCTCTTCTCAAACAGTGTTCTACTGAAGTTCAAGTGGTTTCGCAACACAGAATTCGGCAGTGGAGAACAGTGAAGAAAGGTTAGTGTTGCCAGCCGTATAATATACATATATTTTGGTTCTCTGAATACCAGTAAATGTGGGCAAGGTTCAAATATTTCAGAAATTGCAATTTTACCTTTTTTAAGATTTTTATATAAAATGAAGTATATCCTAGGAACTGTTAAGATATTTTCCCAGTTCAGATACAATGACCTGACAGATCAAATTTATATCCTAAAACTAATCATGCAGTCATATGTTAAAAGTACCAGTTAGAATTCACACTCATATTGATACTTGGTTACTGCCTTGGAAGCTAGATCGATCTCATGCATTGGAGACCACTAAGGGAATTATAGGGTTTGATTGTAAGGATTACAAAAGATTTTGCTTAAAACTAAAGGGCTGCACCACAGCAATAATTGACAACCACTGATGACAGATAAATTGTTCAAAAACATGTTCCTTCTCATTTGAAAGCTTGAGTATATGTGAAATATCTTACATCTATAGAGTTCACTGTATTTCTTAAATTGCATTCTGACCATTCTAACAAGCTGTTTATCTCACTGAAACCTCCAGATGACTGCAGCCATTGCACAGTGCTTTCTGATTAGTTTAGGACTTCTCTGTCCTAAGTTACTCAGCCCTTAAAGGGACAGTAATATTCCATTTTTTTATTTGTATATATAGATTTGTAGAGGATAAAAAATAATCTCTTTGCCACAAACCCCATCTCTCAAACCACTGTGGTTTGAGAGATATTGGCAATCAAAGTTCCCCCTTCCCTCGATGTCAGCTGTAAAGCTGACAGAAACTGATCTGTGTCGGCTGACACGATGAGGCTCTGCAGCAGAGCTGAAATCCCATTATTAGAAAATAATTACTTCATGGGAACGGTCTACAAAGTGTGCTTGCAAACCAGGCACACTTCGTAGACCTTTCCAATTAAGTAATTCATTTCTAATAACAGGATTTCGGCTCTGCTGCAGAGCCGCCGGCTGGTCCCCAGACTGGGATCTCCAGCTGTCCCTCTTTGCGATCCATCCGGTCAAGCAACTGGCTTTTGGATCTCCGGTAACTCTGCATGAAGTGATGCAAAGGGACAGGAGGGGGAAACGTTTAACTGGATTTTCAAGAAGACTGTGAAGGTAAAGGATTTTCAAAAGATATTATGCATTTTAAGAGGATTTTAGTCTTACCTGTTAAATCCCTTTCTCTTAGTCCATACAGGTTACTGGTAACTTTGGGTAGGCAATCAGACCCTTTAAGTAGGCAGGAACAATTCTGAGAAGTGACTGCTGGGTGGAGCCTACCTCTTCTCCTTAGCTTGCACCTAGCCAATCCCCATCCAGTAAGATTTGAAAACTAACTATTGACTACGTTCTGCCTCAGGAGAGCCAAGCATGGTCCCTTGACAGGGTGGGAGACCAATAACATGTGTGGACTAAGAGAAAATGATTTAACAGGTAAGACTAAAATCCTCTTTTCTCTGTCGTCCAACACAGGTTACTGGTAACTTTGGGATGTCCAACCATTAAGTTTCCCAGGGTGGGATGAAAGGCAAGGTCCAGGCGCAGGCCCCCAAAGTCACCAGAGCACCAATGAACCAACAGATCATGAATAGCTCACCATTAACCACAAAGTGTCAACGGACACCGAACAGAGGTAAAACAGACCCCAGGAACCGTCACACAGCACACGGAACTAGAGCCAACAGGGCTCAAAAGTTAAACAGTACTGAGAGACTAGTGAGATCCTAGACAGGCAAGGCTGCCTCCAGGATCTTCCTCCCAAAACTGGCATCAGCCGATGCCAGCACATCCACACAGTAGTGTTTCGAGAAGGTATGCACGGACGACAAAGTGGCCGCCGTACACAAGTGATCAGCTGAGGCCTGATCCTTGTAGGCCCAAGATGCCCCAATATACCTTGTAGAATGAGCCGCGACCCGAAAAGTAACAGGCTTCTTTCAAAGTTCATAAGCCTTACGAATAGTGGACTTGATCCTAGAAGCAATGGTTACCTTGGAAGAAGGCTTTCCGGCCCTGGGACCCTCAGAAATGACAAAAAGAGTGTCAGACTGCCTCAATGATTCAGTGAGATGCACATAGAACTTGAGACAAAGCTCAACATCCAACAGGTGAAGATCCTTCTCCTTGTCAGAAGTAGGGTTAGGGAAGAAAGAAGGAACCACAATCTCCTGATTAATGTGGATCTCAGACACCACCTTTGGGAGAAACTCCTGCGAAGTGCGAAGCAACACCTTGTCCATGTGAAACACCAAAAAGTCTGGCCTACAAGACAGTGCATGCAGCTCAGCAACACGGCGAACAGATACAATTGGCTAGTGGCCAATGACTCAAAGGGAGGGTGCTGAAGGAAGCCCAAAACCAAGTTAAGGTCCCACTGAGGAGTGGGAGACTTAAACACAGGTATGAGCAACGCCTTGGAAGAAAACCTTGACATCAGGAAAAATAGCAAGGCGCCTCTGAAAGAAAACAGAGAGCAGAAGTCTGAACCTTAAGAGAACTCAGACTGAGACCCTTATCCACACCATCCTAGAGGAAGGAAAGGACCGTAGGAAGATCAAAATCCTGAGATAGGTCCCTATCAGCACACCAAGGTAGAAAGGTAGACCAAATTTGATGGTAGGCCTTAGAGGAAATCGGCTTATGGGCACTAAGCATAGTAGCCACCACTCCAGAAGAAAATCCCTTCTTCAAAATTGAGGACTCAATCTCCATGCCGTCAAAGCTAGCAGATGAACATCCTCTTTCCACAGGTAACCCTGTAGAAGAAGATCCGGACGGGAGGGAAGCCGAAGAGGTTCCGCCACTGAGAGATCCAGAAGCTGTGGAAACCAAGCCTGCCGAGGCCAGTACGGAGCAATCAGAATGACTGGGCAGAGCTCCAGTTGCAGTTTCCTTATCACACTGTCCAACAGGGGAATGGGAGGAAAGATGTATGTCAGAGGGAAATTCCACAGGATCGACAAGGCATCCACTGCTAGAGCCAGGGAATCCACCCAGCGAGAGCAGAACGTTGGAACCTTCCTGTTGTGTCTTGTTGCCATCAGGTCGATGCACGGAAGACCCCACAACTGGACAATGAGGCTGAACACCTATTGATGCAGTTTCTACTCTCCGTTGTCCACTGTGTGTCGACTGAGGAAGTCTGCCAGAACGTTGTCTACGCCAGGAATATGAACTGCGGAGATGGCAGGGACATGCTCCTTTGACCAGGACAAAATAGCCTTGACCGCTAGCTAAGCTGCTAGACTTCTTTTGCCACCTTGCTTGTTGATGTAGGCTACCGCTGTGGCATTGTCCAACTGGACCCTGACCGGGCAATCCTCCAGTTGGCGTGTCCAGTGTCACAGGACATGAAATATCGCCTGAAGCTCCAAAACGTTGATGGGAAGGAGAGATTCTTCCTGGGACCACCAGCCCTGAGCATTCAAGTGCCCCAGAACCGCTCCCCATCCGGAGAGGCTGGCATCCGTCGTCACTGTTGTCCAAAATGGCACCATGAATGGCCTGCCTTTCAGCAGATTGTTCAGGTTGAGCCACCATGAGAGACTCAGCTACACATGAAGAGGGAGAGATAGGGACCTCTCCAGGAGATCCGTCCGTCCTGCATGCCAGGATTAGAAACCTCTGAAGTTCTCTGGTATGAGCCATGGCAAACGGAACCACCTCTATGGTGGAAATGAACTTCCCCACCAGGGAAAACAACTTCTTGGCTGGAACCGGATCCTGATTCAGGACAACCTGGACCTTCAGTGCAATCTGAAAAGCCGCTTCATCCATGAAGAAAACCATCCCCCTCTGAATGTCGAAGAGGATACCCAGAAAGACCATCCTCTGAGAAGGAACAATGTCTGACTTGTCCAGATTGATGATCCACCGTTGACGGGACAGAGCATGAATGCAATCCTGCACTTGCTGATGAAGGAGGTCGTCCATGTATGGGGTGACTCTGATACCGTGGTCAGTCCAAAGGGGAGGGCAAAAACTGGAAATGCCTTTGGTTGCAGGCAAAGCGGAGATATTGCTGACTCTCTGGATAAATGGTAATGTGCAAATATGCATGCTGAAGATCCAGAAAAGCTAGAAATTCCCCAGGGGACATAGTAGCTATCACTGTGCGTAGCGACTTCTGGAGGTACTGGGACTTGACCACAAAGGAGTTGAGATCCTTCAAATTCAAAATGGGACGCAATCGTCATCCTTCTTGTAAACCACAAAGAGGTTGGAGTAGGATCCCAAACCTCTTTCCTGAGAAGGAACTGGTTCCAAGACCGCCTTGTCCAGAAGGGCCTGAATGGCTCCCTCGAAAAGGTGGCCCCAAGCCGATAGGTAGTGGCTCAAGCGGCCACCCTCCTGCAGGTGTTGACCCGGATTTGGCGAGTTATGCAGAAGAAGGTTTAGAAGCTTTGGGCTTAGTGGGGGACTTAGGCCTCCATTGCTGCTTAGGCTTGGATGAGGCGTGCGGAGCCTGAGGTACTGCCTGGGTCGCCTGGAGCGATTCAGTCGGAAAAGGACGAAAAAACTGATTCGAGTTGACAGGAGCCTTCTTCCTCTGGACCACTGGCAGGTGAGTACTCTTCCCCCAGTGGCTTCACTGATCAGATCCTTAAGGTCAGCCCAAACAGTGAGGTGCCCTGAAAGGGCAAAGACAGGAGAGCTCTCTTGGAGGCAGTGTCAGCAGACCAGATCTTGAGCCAAAGAGCACATCTGGCTACCACAGACATGGTGGATGCCCTGGCTCTATTCACCCACGCTGCAGCAAATTTGGGGCGCAGGGCAGAACCAGCTGTCGCAAAAATAGCCTTAAGTGGTCTCAAGGTTTTTGTCAGTCCAGTCTTTCAGAGCAGATGCATCAGCCACAGTCAAGGCTGTGGACTTAGAAACCCTGGAAACAGGGGCATCCACTTTAGGAGGATGAACCCACTAAGCTAGGGCCGCTTCAGAGAACGGGTAAAGCTTAACAAATTTCCTAGAGACAGATGGTTTTCTGTCTGGAAACTTCCACACCAAACGGTCAAGGGTGGGGTTAGGTGGAAAACAAGTATGGGGCCTGACAGGCTCCTGAAACACATCAGATGGGTCAGAGGACACCTCCTGTACCAAGGGAATGTTCAGGGTGTTCAACACAGCCCTGATCAGGCCCTCAGCTGGTGGAACAGGATCAGCCTCAAAGGGGTCCCCAGAAAACAGAGAGGAAGGGACAGCAGAACAATGTTCATCATCAGAGTCCACCAATAATTCCTCCTCAGAGGAATCAGACACATCAGGTACACCCGGCGGTTTAGGCAGGGAAAATCTGATAGGGGTGGGGGCCTGCCACGAGTGGAGGACCCCCTGCAAGGTGGATGGAAGGAGTTTTAAGGTGGACCGGAGGTCCCTGGTAGTAGCCTTAAACTCTTGCATCCAAACTGGCTCTAGTGTATGGCTGGAGGTCCCTGCAGGGAACTCAGGGGCAGCAGCGCATGCTGGGCAAACGAGACCTGAGTATTCTTTAGGTAACCCTGAGTGACATGAGGAGTAATGAGCAATGGGGGACACAGAATAACGGAACAGACATTCTCACAAAGTCAAACGGTCAAAGTATAAGAAACATCCAAAAAAACAGTGTGTATGATAATTAAAATCACCCCAGAAATGCTAAAATAGACTTATCTGGTAGGCGAAGGGTTAAACTGCTAAGAGGAGAGAAGGAAAATCCAACCCCTGCGTAGGATACTTGTTCAGAGAAGGAACAAAATGGCTGCCGCAGCGGGAGCCAATCAGAAACGAGTGAGCGAAGCAAGCGCTTATGGGAATTGTAGTTTCTCTAAAAAAGTATCCCGGCAGTGTCCGAAGTCCCCTGAGCCCCCCCAATATGCCCAGAACATTGACAGGATAACAGAGCAAGGGCAGACCAACCAAATGAGCCATCTCTGACCTCGCTACGTGGAGTGGTTGCAGAGATATGTCCCAAACTGTAAATTCCCATAGAAGTGAATGGAGCAATGGCGTCTATGCAGTAATTGTGCTCCATTACAAATTTCACAAAGTGAATACCAAAATGTAAAATCAATCAGCCAGAGGGTTAAGTTACCACATAAACTTGCTCCAAACACCCCACAGATATACAGATAAACCCAATGAGTGCATGAGTATGTGATAGGAACTCCAAATGAGACCCCTGTGCGGAGGGGAAGCATGGGACATGTGCATCTCAGCACTCAAAGGGTGCTCACCTTTTCAGCAGGTCTTCTATCTTCAGATTACCATATATCAAGAAGAAGCATCAATGGGCAACTCCTGGGGAAAGAACTTGCAGCCAAGATTTTCCCCCCAGGGCTTAGGTCCACAAAAAGCACCTGGATACTGAGCTAGCCACACTTGGGTGATGGGAATTGTCCATGATGGTAATCCGCCTAATGGTGGTATTCCATGTTTAATAGAAAAATACTAAAAAAAAAGCTAAAACAATAGCAGAACTGTTCTCTTGCTTTGTGTCTTGACCAAGGAACAAATCTTACTGGATTGGGATTGGCTAGCTGCAAGCTAAGGAGAGGAGGTAGGATCCACCCAGCAGTCACTTCTCAGAATTGTTCCTGCCTACTTAAAGGGGCTGATCACCTACCCAAAGTTACCAGTAACGTGTATTGGATGACCGAGAAATAAAATTTAAACTGAACAATCGTATATAGATTTGTTTTACATTACTATGTCTTTAAAGACTAGAGGAGTTTGTAACTCACTGCTTCAAAATTCAGTGTTCACCCCTCTGGTCCTTAACCTCTAATAGACCATCACGCCGGTTCAGACGTTAAGGACTGGTGATGAACCTGGCACGTCATGGTATTCTGGGGCAGCATCCCAGAATTCATTGTGATAAAAAAAATTGCTGTGGTCCTTAACGGCCCACTGCTGGATCAGATGGTCGTTAAGGGGTTAAAGAGTTTTTGTAAAACAACTTAGAATTTTGCCTCTATGCAGTTCTGTTGTACACATACATTAACCCCCTTCACAATGATTGGGACGTCTCTCTGGTACTCAAATGGTCAACCTGACAGTTCATCTAGGGTTGGCAACTTCACTTGCAGTAGATCTGTATTCATATGGGTATTTGTTCATTGTAATCCTATATCAGATAGAAGATCACCTCACTGTATATTAACCCGCTGCATTGTGCAGCCCTCTGGAACTCCTAACCATTAGGAGTTGATTATCGTTTGCAGCAAAATTGATATGACAAGGGTACCCTCATTTACTTTGATTGTGGAAACAAAATGCATTTTCTTTGTCATCCAATATGACATACAGGTACCAATGGGAGGCAACAGCTCCTCCCATTGGGCTGGAACAATTCTGAGAGAAGTGCAGGGACGGAGCTTCCCCCTCCTTCATATCAGGCTACCTTAGCCCCTCCCCGCCAGATAGATTTGTTCCAGTATCCTGGTGAGAAGGCTGAGAACAGTTCTGCTTAGTTTTTAGTTATTTTATTATTTTCTCTTAGATATGGGGTGCCCAAAGTTCCCCATTAGATGGATTACCATTACTGACTTCCCAGTTATCAGGTGCTGTTGTGGACCCTGTGCAGCCCTGGGAGAGAATTATGCAACCCATGTCTCTCTACAGAAGGAGTCTCTGTGGGGCTTCTTCCCTTCCAATGGTAATCTGAAGAAAGAAGACCTGCAAAAGGTGAGCAACCCTTTGAGTGCCATGGTCCACTTGTCCCACTGTTCCCTTCCGCACAGGGGTATTTCTGGAGTTCTTTATAACTCCTGCACTCATGTTGGGTCATTGTTTTGTCTATTCTTTGGAGCATTTGGGGCTGGCGTGGTGTTTAACCTCTTCCCTGCCATGTGTATTCCTTTAGATTCATGAGTTTTTTTAATACTTCTTTTGTGTTCTTTATGTGTTTTTGGACTTTTCAGTCTCTTTTAATGTTTTTCACTTTATTTGAATTCCACACCTTTAAGAGTGTGCTTTACCGCATAGCCGCAATGCTCCATTGACTTCTATTAGACAGACTGCTTTGGGGGTTTCTCCGCAGCTGCTGTATGTACCAAGTTGAGAGAGGGCTCATTCTTCTCGTCTCCCCTTGCCCTGCACTCCGGTTCACATCCTCAGTTTCTTGGGGGGTACCTGGGAGGTTCGGTTGCTGTGGGAAACTACAATTAAGAGAAGTACTACATTGCCCAGAATGCCCATTTTTACGGGCTTTTCTCTGATTTGCTGCTGGTTTAGTCGTCACTTTCTCTCTTATTTGGAGTATCCTGCGTAGAGGCTTGGATTCCCTTATTCTTCTCCACAGGTTAACTCTTCGCCTGCCAGATAAGTACTCTTTTGGGCTTTTCTATGCTGATTTAGTTAATCTGGGTGACAGTATTTGGGGTCCCTACTACTGGTAGTTACTTTTCCTGTTAGGATGTCAGATCCAAAGGAACATGGGGCTAGAGATTCAGGGGCATATTTGACCCCCATTGATTATTGTTCCTCGTGCCAAAGAGAGTATTCAGGACATTTATGCCCCTCATTTGCTGTAGCCCCTGCCTGCAAGGGCCACTTAAAGTCCTCTATGGCACAGTCTTGGAAACCCCCCCCCCCCCCACACACACACACACACTTGGTTCAGGTTTGTGGCCCCTAAGGCCTCTGACTTTCCTGATCTTTCGGATTCCTCTGTGGAGGATTCAATAGAAGAGTCTGAGGTTGGCGAGAGTGTAGAAGGGGCTTCTTCCCATACCTATGGTGACCCCTTTGAGGCTGACCCTGAATCCCCTGCTGAGGGTCTCATTATGGCGGTGTTGACTACACTACAAATTCCTGTTAACCCTGTAGAGACAAAGTCTACTTCGGACTTCTTTCAAAGGTGCAAGAAGTCCTGTACTAAGTTTCCGCCTAATCCCACTCTAGATCAGGTTATCCTGGATGAGTGGAAGACTCCAGACAAGCGTCTTGCTCTCTGTAAGAGATTCTCTAATCTGTGTCACTTTTCTGCTACAGCCTTGGCTCAGTGGGCTACACCTCCTCAGGGAGATCCCCCTATTTCCAGACTGTCTAAATCCACTGCTTTGCCCTTGGCGGACGCCACTGTGCTTAAGGATTTAACTGATAGGAAGCTAGAAGCTATCCTAAAGTCTGCTTTCGCTGCCATAGGTGCCTCTTTGAGTCTGGGTTACTAGAGCCATGGCTGTTTGGACTGAACAGCTTACTGACGCTGTCCACAAAGGTGCCCCTAAAGAGGCCCTTTTGGCTATTCTAGCCAGCATGTCTGAGGCTCTGAACTATGTGACTGATGCCATCTTTGACACTGTTAGGCTTGAGGCTAAAGCTTCTGCTTTTTCTGTGACTGCCAGATGTACTCTGTGGCTAAAGATTTGGTCTGCTGATTTATCTAAAAAGCCACTAATTTTTTTCTCCCTTTTTGGGCCTTAACTGAAGATTATCATCAGTAAGGCCACTGGGGATAAGAGCACCTTGTTGCCTCAGGTTCCTACACACCCTCCTATGGCAAGGAAGCAGCGTCATTTTCATCCCCGCCAAAGTGAAGGCTGAATCCAGGTGGGTCTCAGGCCAGTATCTCGCACTCCATCCCCAAGCCCAGGCAGCAGTGGAGGTGCAAGCACTCCTCCACCAAATCTTCTTCAGCATGAATCGCCAAATCCTGGTCCGCACCTACCTGTGGGTGGTCACCTGCAGCATTTTTCAAACGTTTGGGCAGGCTGTGTAGCAGATCAGTGGGTATTACAGGTGGTTTCAGGAGGTTACAGGATTCCCTTCATTATCCCTACCTCCCTTCAGGTTCTTCCTTTCTCAATCCCTTCTGGGTCAAGAAAAGTTGTCTGTTCAACAGGGAGGTCCAGGCTCTCCTGGACAAGGGAGTTCTGACTCCGGTTCCTCTGACAGAGAGGGGTTTAGGTTTCTATTCAAACCTCCTTGTAGTTCCCAAGAACGATGGCGGTTCTCGCTCTAGCCTGGACCTCGAGGACCTCAACTCTTTTATGGTCCATACTCACTAGAAGATGGAGTCCTTGCGCTCTTTTATCGCAGCGATGTGTTCAGGGGAATTTTTGTCCTCTCTGGATCTACAGGATGCTTACCTGCACATTCCAATTCATCTGGACAGTCAGAAGTATCTCAGATTTGCTTGCACTCTGGGTCACTTTCGGTTCACCACTCCCACCTTCGGGCTCACCTCTGCTCCTCAGGTGTTTTGCACGTGTCTTGGGCACCTTGATTGTCTTCCTGCACACCAAGTTCAGGTGACTCCATACATGGATGATCTTCTGTTGAAGGCTCCTTCCAGGGACCTCCAGGTCCAGGAATGTACCCAGATCCTCCTCCAGCACAGATTTATTCTGAATATGGACAAGTCTGCTCCAGTTACTTCTCAGAATCTGGTGTTCCTGGGTCTCTGGTTCCACACCTGTTTGGGTTTGGTTTATCTGACAGAGAATGCAGACCTCAAACAAGGTGTCCGGTGTTCTGGAGTGGACCTCAGCCCCGGTTCGCAAGTTTTTGTCCCTTGTGGGCAAGACTATATCTACCATGGAAGTGGTTCCGTACTCCATGGTGCTTACCAGGGAGCTTCAGAAGTTCACTATCAGGGCTTACCGGGGGAATCCAGAACTCCTGGATTGCCTAGTCTCTCTTCCCCAATAAGGCAGGTCCTCCTCTAGTGGTTGGACAGCTCCAATCTGAGGAAAGGGAACCCTTTGTTGTCCAGTATTGGACTCTGGTGATGATGGACACCGGCCTTTACGGCTGGGGAGCTGTCCTGGGTCACCTGGGGGTTTAAGGGTGATGGAATGCGGAGGAGACCCTCCTACCCATCAGCATTCTGGAGCTCAGAGTGATTCACAGTGTTCTGGTCCTCTTCACTGAGGGACCGTCCAGTCCAACAATGCCATGGCCATGGCTTACATCAATAAGCAAGGAGGCATAAGAAGCACTCCGGCTTCGTTAGAGGTCAGGGCTATTTTAGCCTGGGCAGAAGAACACGTCCCTGCCATCTCTGCCGTTCACATTCCAGGCATAGAGAATGTTCTGGCGGAATCCCTCGGTCACCAGACAGTAGACCCCAGGAGTTGGAGCTCCATCTGGTGGTATTCAATCTGCTGGTCCAGAAATGGGACGTCTTGCATAGACCTGATGGCTACCAGGGACAACAGGAAGGCTCCCACTGGGTGGATACTCTGGCATTTGCAGCAGATGCCTTGTCCATTTCCTTGGTGCTTTCATCTAGCCTACATTTTTCCTCCTCTTCCTCTCATTCCCAGGGTGTTGAGAACGGTTCAGATGGAAGGTGCATCAGTAATACTGATTGCTCCTTATTGGACCAGGCAACCTTGGTTTCCAGAACTGTTGGCGCTGTCTGCTTAGGGTCCATTTCCTCTGCCACGCAGACCAGATCTTCTCCTCCAGGGTTACGTCTGGAGAGAGGACGTGGACAGTCTGGCTTTGACGGCATGGCTGTTGTAGCCTCCATCTTAAGGAGGAAGGGCTTTTCTCCTGAGGTGGTCTCCACCATGATCCAAACCAGGAAGTCAGTCTCTTCTAAGGCATACCACAGGGTTTGGTCTACCTATCATTCTTGGTGTTTAGACAGGGATCTGTCCTGACAGGAGTTTGATCTATCCTGTCCTTTTTGCAGGATGGTGTGAACAAAGTCATTAGACTTAGTTCCTTGAAGGCCCAGTCTCTGTCTTTTATCAGAGATGCATTGCCATGTTGCCGAATGTTAAAGTCTTCTTTCAGGGTGTCGCTCATGCTTTCCCTGCTTACAAGGCTCCCACTTCTCAGTGGGACCTTAATCTGGTCTTGGGTGTATTGCAGCAGCCTCCCTTTGAGTCCTTGGCAACCGTTCCTCTACGTCGTCTGACCTGAAGATGGCTTTTCTTTTGGCTGTGGTCTCTGTCCGCAGAGTGGCTGAGTTGCAGGCCTTGTCCTGCAAACGGCCTTTCCTGGTGTTTCAGAAGAATAAGGCTGTTCTCCGTACCTCCCAGGAATTTCTTCCTAAGGTGGTCTCTGAGTTCCACATCAATCAGGTGATTGTTGTGCTTTCCTTTTGTCCTGACCCTAAATCTGACAAGGACAGGGATCTCTGCTTGTTGGATGCAGTGCGTTGCCTCAAGTTCTATGTGCACCGTACTGAGCCTATCCGCAAGGCGGATGCTTTGTTTGTCATCCCTGAGGGTCCCAGGGCTGCTCTGGCTGTGTCCAAGGTTACTATTGTATCCTGGATTAATTCTACCATCCACAAGGCTTATGAGCTCAGAGGGAAACCTGTTCCCTTCTGCATTATAGTACACTCCATCCACCAGGTCTGTTGGGGACTCCTGGGCCTACAAGAATCAGGCATCTGCTGAGCAGCTGTGCAAGGAGGCCACTTGGTCTTCTGTGCACACCTTTTCCAAACATTGCAGTGTGGATGTTCTGGTGTCGGCTGATGCCAGCTTTGGCAGGAAAGTCCTGGATGCAGTTTTACCTGTCTAGGACTTTATCATTCCTATGCTTTATAGCTCTTTAACTGTTGAGCTCCGTTGGCTCTTCTTGTGTGTGGTGTACTTTTATTCAGTGCCCGTTGACGCTTAGTTGTTTGGGCTGTTCCGTGTCCTGGATAGTCCATGGGAACTCTGGTATCATGGGGACCGGTGCTTGGTCCTTTTCTTCTATTCCCACCCTTGGGAGCTCAATGCTGATATATCCCCATGGTACCTGTAAGCTATATTGGACGACAGAGAAAAGAGGATTTTAGTCTTACCCGTTATATCCTTTTCTCTTAGTCCATATGACATACAGGTCTCTCACCCAGTGAAAGGGACCATGCTGGGTCTCCTGTGGCTGGATGTGGGAGTCCTTTTGGGTTCATCACTCACAGGAGTTTTTCCTTCTTCCTATCTTAGTCGATAGGTTTATTGTCTCAAATCTATCTGGTGGGGAGCGGCTAAGGTAGCCTTATATGGAAGCGGGGGAGACTCCACACCTGCACTTCTTTCAAAATTGTTCCAGCCTACTGGGAAGAGCTGTCACCTCCTCATGGTACCTGTATGTAATAAGGATTTAACAGTTCAGACTAAAATCCTCTCTTTATTCAAGTAAAAATTTAGTAACACTTTATTTACTTCTTGTCGGTGAAAACCTATGACAAATGAGGGCAAAAATTGTAACAAGTCTAAAGATCAGGGTTGGATTTCCTGTAAGGCACTCTCAGTGGGCAGCCACTTATGGATCCTAATGTTATATGAGCCTCAGTTGTGGTGGCTACACAGGGCTGTTTAAACAATAGTGCAAAGTGAGCAAGCTGCCCAATGTCCTCTAGTGGAAGGGGCCCCCTTCAGTTACGAACTCTGTCATACAACACAGTGTGTGTGTAACCTTTTAAATCTCCCGCTCCCCATTGATCTCGGGCACATAGTTCAGTTTGCTCAATGTGTGAAATCAGATGCGAAAACTCAGCTTTATCTGAAGTAGAGTGTGAAAACTCAATATTTTGTGAGGTTTCTGTAGGTGTAAGCACTTAGCATACACATAGTCTATAAATTTAATTCATGTTACCTTTCGTTAAAGGCTGTTGGAGACTACACTGACCATAATCCAAAACCACATTGGCTGGTTGAGGATGTTGTAGTTCCTAACAGCTGGAGGATCAAAAATTGACTATACTTGGGGAATGGGTATGTTCTGTGTGAGTAAACAGAAGGTAGGGTTGAGGTTCATGTGACGAATGGGTATGTGTCCATAGTCTGCCCTACGGGCACCATAAATGTCTTCACCGTTTTCTCAGGAACAAATTTATGTAGAGTTTCTGCTGGATGTATTTATTTACCTTAAAATATGTTCCCAGTTCTGCTCTTGGAAGACTTCAGTAAATAAACACAGCTGGATTTACGTATCAAGGCAAAAGTTTAGTAAAATAACTGAATCCATATTTATCAAATGCGCTACTCCGCGAGGAGTTATTTGGTAAATATGGTGAAATTATTTTGCACCAGAATTCAAATTTTTCTCTCTTTATACATATGTCCCAGTTCATTAACCCTCTGAGGGCCAGAATGGTGTGTAACAAATTGCAAAGAATTAAACTGAAATAATGCTGAGGAAAACCAACTACACTTTAAAGGGATAGTAATAATTTCTTTATATAAGCTTTAATATAGTTCTTATTACAAAAATAAATAAAATTATCAAAATTTTTTTTCATAACTTGTATAGTTTCAATATAATGGCGTTGCAAAGTTTACCACTCCTGCCCCTTTTATCCACGTCTGTGCTCTAGCTGACAAACTTGGATTCTGGTCCCGGGACCGGACGGCTCGTCTGCAGAGCCGAAATAACGCTGTGTACAAAGAGAATCTTCCTGAGAACGCCTGCCTTAAACCAAGTACAAGTTTGTCAGCTAGACCGCTGACGTGGATAAAAGGGGTGGGAGAACTTTGCAAAATTATTATATTAAAACTATACAAGTATATATATATATATATATATATATTAAAAAAACGATCATTTGATTTTTTTTTTTTTTTTTTTTTTTTACGAAGAACTATATTAAAGCTTGTATAAAGAAAGTATTACTATCCCTTTAAAATGCATTTTAGAATACACTAGCATTCAAGGGGTAAAAACTATAATTTAAAGAGAAATTATCACCCTAAATAAAGTGTCCCACCAATAATTAGTTATATAGCAATATGCTTAGAAATAGTACTGTTATCCAGCATAAGTCCAGAGTTATTAAAAAAAAAAATCCTACTTCTTATGAGACTGACGGCTAGGCTTCTTGCTTTAAAGACATCTGCACTCCTGCACCATCAGTCCCTTCCTGTTACCTTAAGGTACAATGCAGCGCCTCCTAGAGAAGACCAAGACTGACAGAGCAGATGTTTCTAACTAAGATGTCTGAGTTGATGCCTGGCCATCAGTCTCAGATGAAGTAGTATTTCTGAATAATGCTGTACTTAAGCTGGATAATACGAATACTTCTAAGCTTATCGCTATATGACAAATTATTGAGTGGGGACTTTATTTGGGGTGATAGTTCCGCTTTAAATCAAGGAAAATATGGGATTTTTTGGTTTTCCCCAATGTCGCTACATTTTCTTCTGAACATAAAGCCCAATGTGATGATGTCAGATACAAAATGAAAGAAGATACAGGCCCCAATCTATGTGTTGCAGGTGGGACAATCTACTGTGCATCTTTCAATACTGTGTTTAGTTATTACAAATATTTTCTTTAATTAACTCATTTCACTTAACACTTTCAGTGACAGAGGGGTACTCCTTTGGCACTGAAAGGGTTAATAATATACATTTGGATGCTAAAGATATCTCCATTGCATTGCAAATCATTGTGTTGGAGATGTGATAGTATCCTCCTATATAATAATTCGCTAGGATGTTTGTCACAATGCAGTCATGCTCAGTAAAGACTGTGCGCGTTCAGACAGTGTATACTGCGCATGATTACATCGCGTGAGTGAGGCGGCGCAAGACTGTATCACGTGGAGCAGTGTAGTAGCAGCCTCTTAATATTACCCGGACCTTGGCCTGTGTACATGGGCTTTTACACTAGTTTAAAAATAAATAAATAGATACAAATAGGGAAAAAAAATGTAAAAGGCAATTTATTAACAAAATGTGCATACAAAATTTCCCTTCTTTAGGCACAAACACAGTGCAAACCAGTGTGCTAGGCTCAACAGTCTAAAGGTTAACCCTTTAAGGGCCAGAGGGGTGTACAACCCATTGGTTCGCAATGCTTGGTGCGCTCCTCTCTGGTTCTCAAGGAAGTTACATAAACGGAATAAGCACATTAATCTTTCAATTGTATGTTTGCAATAAATGATAAATTGCTTCAGGTACATATGCGACGTGAGAAATACGATCTCTTTGGTCATTTGACACAAACCAACTCTTTGGACCTTTGATCTGCTGGGATCATTAAAACTTTATGTAGCGTATCCCCTTTTTTCTTAACAACAGGTTCGTCTTGTATAATTTAGTTGCTGCCGTGTTTTTTCTCCCTTTTTTTTTTTGGGGGGGGGGGGAGGCCCAGTGGCCGGCAGAGTGGCGTACTCTGAAGATAAACTATTTCTGAGCCGATTTCCCCTGAAACTGGATACTCTTAGCTGTAAATCCTTGAGCATTCTGTGCAAGTGTAAACTGCAGCTTGACTCTCATTCATTGTAGGCCCAATTCAGGCTAATTAGCGTTAAACTGCAGGCACCAACAAAAATACCAAGAACAAGCAACCCGCAGGCCTGGGAACAGAGCGGAAAACAAGCAGAAATTAGTACTTGTGGAAGGAATCATTTTACACTTTGTGAGAAGAGCCTGCAGTTCAAAAGATTTCCCAATGGTCAGCTCAGAAAAAAGGTTTAGAAACAGAGCTCTTATAAGCCACCTTTCATAGCTAAACAATCATTACACCTATGCAAATTATAACCTAGATTATATATATATATATTGTATGTTTTCACTAGTTTTTTTTTCTCCACAATTTCCTATTGACGTCTAGTAATACAAAACTATGAGTCCTTTAGTACTTGGTGATAGCATTTTATTTGGACTAACAGTTTAAATATTAAAGGGATAGTAATGTTTCACAAAAACAGCAGCTCCAATTAATCTTCATAGTATTTGGGCCATGGAGAGTGTTATTTCCATACTGTCAGAGTTGTAGTTCAAGAGTAATTGAATGATAAAATATCCCCCTCCCGTCCTTTTTACCTAGTGTAAGCCGTCTCCCCTCAGATGTGGAATCTGGTTCCTTGACTGGACAGCTCACAGCAAGGGACAATCTTCTTACTGTGAGCATAAGGAAAACCCTTCCCCCCTTGACAGGGTTTTCCTTATGCTCACTGAAGATTGTCCCTCTCTGTGATCCATCCAGACAATATTGCTGCTCTGAAGTGAGCTGTGTTACATCAGTAAAATGGGCCCAAATACTATGAAAATTAACTGGAGCTGCTTTTATTGTGAAACATTACTATTTAAGACAAGCTTTCAAGAGATAAACTCTCTTCTTCCGGTTAAACAATACTGAACCTCACTGTCTGTTCAAAAAAATGCAGAGTTCCCAAGTTTGATACCAATCTAGGATACATTCAACAACATTGTTACAGTGACAGCCATTCATAAAAAAAAATGCACGAGTGGTGAATCAATGGGGGTTACAGTTAGGGAAAAAACGTATTTGATCCCCTGCTGATTTTGTACGTTTGCCCACTGACAAAGAAACGATCAGTCCATAATTTTAATGGCAGGTTTATTTGAACAGTGAGAGACAGAATAACAACAAAAAAATCCTGAAAAACGCATTTCAAAAAAGTTATAAATTGATTTGCATTTTACTGAGTGAAATAAGTGTTTGACCCCTTTGCAAAACATGACTTAGTACTTGGTGGCAAAACCCTTGTTGGCAATCACAGAGGTCAGATGTTTCTTGTAGTTGGCCACCAGTTTTGCACACATCTCAGGAGGGATTTTGTCCCAGTCCTCTTTGCAGATCCTTTCCAAGTCATTAAGGTTTCGAGGCTGACGTTTGACAACTCGAACTTTCAGCTCCCTCCACAGATTTTCTATAGAATTAAGGTCTGAAGTCTGGCTAGGCCACTCCAGGACCTTAATGTTCTTCTTCTTGAGCCACTCCTTTGTTGCCTTGGCCATGTGTTTTGGGTCATTGTCATGCTGGAATACCATCCACGACCCATTTTCAATGCCCTGGCTGAGGGAAGGAGGTTCTCACCCAAGATTTGACTGTACATGGCCCCGTCCATCGTCCCTTTGATGATGTGAAGTTGTCCTGTCCCCTTAGCAGAAAAACACCCCCCAAGCATAATGTTTCCACCTCCATATTTGACAGTGGGGATGGTGTTCTTTGGGTCATAGGCAGCATTCCTCCTCCTTCAAACATGGGAGTTGAGTTAATGCCAAAGAGCTTGATTTTTGTCTCATCTGACCACAACACCCAGTTCTCCGCTGAATCATTCAGATAGATGTTCATTTGCAAACTTCAGACGGGCCTGTACATGTGCTTTTTTGAGCAGGGGGACCTTTCGGGTGCTGCAGGATTTCAGTCCTTCATGGTGTAGTGTGTTACCAATTGTTTTCTTGGTGACTATGGTCCCAGCTGCCTTGAGATCATTGGCAAGATCCTCCTGTGTAGTTCTGGGCTGATTCCTCACTGTTCTCATGATCATTGAAACTCCACGAGGTGAGATCTTGCATGGAGCCCCACAACAAGGGGGATTGACAGTTATTTTGTGTTTCTTCCATTTGCGAATAATAGCACCAACTGTTGCCACCTTCTCATCAAGCTGCCTGGTAATGGTCTTGTAGCCTATCCCAGCCTTGTGTAGGTCTACAATCTTGTCCCTGACATCCTTGAACAGCTCTTTGGTCTTGGCCATCGTGGAGAGTTTGGAATCTGATTGATTGACTGATTGCTTCTGTGGACAAGTGTCTTTTATACAGGTAACAAGGTGAGATTAGAAGCACTCACTTTAAGAGAGAGTGATCCTAATCTCAGCTTGTTACCTGTATAAAAGACACCTGGGAGCCAGAAATCTTGCTGATTGATAGGGGATCAAATACTTATTTCACTCCATAAAATGCAAATCAATTTATAACTGTTTTGAAATCCGTTTTTCAGGATATTTTTGTTATTGTCTCTCACTGATCAAATAAACCTACCATTAAAATTATAGACTGATCATTTCTTTGTCAGTGGGCAAATGTACAAAATCAGCAGGGAATCAAATAATTTTTTCCCCTCACTGTTGTATGCACTAAGGCGTGATAAAGCGGAGAGGACTCGCCCGGTGATATCAATTCTCCAGTTCCAATGTTATTTTAAAGGGATAGTAATACTTCGTTTTAACTTTATTTTATTTTGTAGGCATTAAAAAAACATGAAGAATGATATAAGTCTTATCTCTGAAACCTTTATGGTTTAAGAGATATTCACAAACAAAGTATCCCTTCCCTGTTCAACCAGATCAGAAGGGAGATGCCCAGGTAGACTGCAGAGAGGGACAATCTTCAATTAAGATAATGGAAAAAGCTGAAAAACTTGTCAAGGGGGGGAAGGGCTTTCATTGTTTTCATACAAAGAAAATTGTCCCCTTCTGTTATCTGTCCTGTCATACAACCAGACTCACATTTGAGAAGAGATGGCTTACACTAGGAAAAAGGGGCGGGGAGGGGAACTTTGCTTGTGAATATCTCATAAACCATAAAGGTTTGAGAGATAAGACTTATATCATTCTTCATGTTTTTTTAATGCCTACAAAATAAAATAAAGTTAAAACGAAGTATTACTATCCCTTTAAGGAGCCAATGCAGTAAGATTTCTCCAACTCTGGAGATCTTAGTGCGTAGTTTCTATAGAATAATATAGGAACTGGAGAGGTTATCTTCCCATTATCACCTCTGTATCACACCTTAGTGCATAACTCCCAATGTGTCCTGTGGGACATTTCACACAGACAACAACAGTATGTCCTAACCGAGTGACAACGAAGCTACATAACTGTGGTATGGTTTTAACTGAAATTGCACAACTATCACATGTAGCAGTGTTTTCCTTGCTACATTGTAGCACTAAAACACACCAGCATTTTCAGTGGCTACAATAGAGTTGTGCTGTCGCTACTGATAATGCTGATGTGTTTTTAGTGCTACAGTGTAGCAAGGTCTCCAAGCATCCAATTGTCTCAATATAAATAGAAGTCATGTGTGAAAGAACCCTGTGGAGAAATTTGTAGATAAACCAGTGATCAGATTATCACATGCAATGTAATCCAAGCCTAAATCAGGGGGAGGGAGGGGGGAACTTTGTGTTTGGATGACACTGGGGGCAATTGAATCATTTTTTAAAGAGCTACACTTTGGGGATTAGTAATATTAAAGTATTACTATTCCTTTAATGCATCACAACATTCTGCACACCCCTCAGTTGTTTAAAAGGTTAATTAAAAATAAAATAAAAACTCCAACTTTGGTGCAAATTTTCAGGAAACAGAAGCATAGAATACATTGCACTGTAACAATAAGCAAATATAGTTGTTGATACCTTTCTTGATTAAGTAAGCAGATTTAGAATGCTAGCTTTCAAGACCTTAGGTCTCTTCCTCAGGCATGTTATACAGATAAATATACTTGTTTTTAAGAGAGATGTTTTCATATTTATCTGTATAACATGCCTGAGGAAGAAACCTAAGGTCTTGAAATCCTTGCATCCTAAATCTGCTTACTTAATCAAGAAAGGTATCAACAACTATATTTGCCTCCTGTATTTTTACAGCTAACGTGGTACCAACTCTCATCTGTCTGAAAAAATAAGGCTCTGTTCATTAAGTTGCCAGTGAACCCAGCAAGCTGCAGCTTTCTTGTGGTTGGTGATGGTCGAAAATAAGTTACATCATTCAGTTCCAGCAAAGCAGCGTATGGTGTAACTGTACAGAAGTTCCACACATACTTTTTGATCATTTGTGATGTACATGTGGTCAGCCAATGATATCTAGTTGATATCTTATCTGACACACACTCTGCATGGCACCCCCGCCTTCCCACTTAAAAGCTTCTTTTATACCAAGTTTTAATTTAAAAATGTTCACCCAAAAACACACATATATATATATATATATATATATATATTATATATATATATTACAACAGTTCACCAATAAACAAACATTGTTTGGGTTCTCCTTACAATGTAACAGAACGTATAAATCAGAGAAAATAATGAGTGACTAAGACATACCCCAAGCTTTTGCCATGATAAAAACGTTTCTGTACTTAGCTTGATATAAAACAGTGCAGGAAAAACAAATAATAGACACGTCGATGTGGTGGATCCTAGAAAAAATAAACGCAAAAGTGAGTTTATGAATTACATTTAACTCATTCAATACAAGAGTGTGAAAAAAATGCTTTGCGCACAGAGGATTAAAGAGAGGCTGAACAGAGTACTATCACCAGGAATATGGTCAGTTGATCTTACTAGGCCAGACACTCCAGTAGGCCTTATAACTTCCAAGGTTTATATAAGCAGAGTGAGAAACTCTCTGCTACACTAGGCTGGGAATTGTGAACTGGTAAGATCTGAGCTGCTGCGGAACTTCTTGTGAGGCACACCTGTAAACTGCTAGAAAACAGGTTATGCTCTATGGTGGCCTGTGGATTCATTGAATAGCCTTCAAGTACAATGTATAGGGGCTAAAACATTAAAGGCATGTAAAGTCAGATGTAGAGCTATTTCAAGAAATGGAAACTGGTAGACTAGCTAGGTCATACGAAGCCAAGCCTTGGCTCTCCTGCCCTTGGGGACCACAGCTCTGTTGGCTGGTTTGAGATGAGTTTTAGTCTCCAAAAGCTGCAGAGCCAAGTGTTGCCTCCCTAAGCTAAGCAAATTAGTTCTTATATGTGGTCTACAGACTTTTCTTTGGAAAATATAGTGTAACTGCCCTGCCCGGTTTTTCTTGACTAAATATATCCTCGTGTTTTACTGTTTTACTTACCCACCACACCAAACAAGTTCCTTATGTCTGGCACATAAATTGCCAGTAGCACAATAAATATATTAAGTGCTAAAGTGACAAGGACATGACGTATATAGGAGAAGGGGTATCTGGAGAAGAACATCATCATAAATGCTTTCCTTGCCTAGAAACAAAACAAAACATAATAATAAAAGCATGAAAAATGCATTTTGAGATGTCACTTCAACCTTTCAAGTAAAAAATAAATTAAAAAAAATAAAATAAAATGCAACCACAGGATTTTTGGCCTCGTTACTTACGGGAAAATGTATTAATGGGACTGTCAGAAGAACAGCGAGCAATATGAAGAATCTGACAGTAATGATAAGGACATCGCTAGGAAGGAATCTGCTGTATCCTTGTAGTAACTCGGAATCTACTTTATCTAGAATTTAGAGACAGAATACAAAATGTTATTATTGCCTCTCTGCAAAATTAGCTTACTTTAGAGATGTAGCCCAGTTGGGGGACCATAAGTTGCCCAAATCTCTATGATGAATGCAGTGGTTCTCGCCTAGTGTGCCACAGCACTCTGGTGTGACACAGGCAAACCACATAGGGTGCCACTTTTTTTCTTTCTTTCTATGAAGACTGGCAAAAATGTGAATAGAGTTTCAAAGATTTTTTTTTTTAATTCTTATGCAAAGTATGCTTGGTTGTTTTCATTCAAATTGTGAAATTGTGGGATGTAAAAATAATGGTTTATATATATTTTTCATTTCAATAAAGCCTTGAGAAACTACCTGTAAGAAGCTATGGGTGAGTCACATTCCAAACTGAGTGTTCAGGATGCATTCTGTACAAAAAGACTGAACCACTGGACTAAGTGGTCTGCTGCTCTTATGTCATTAACTCTCTGAGTGCAAGAGGGGTGTCCAGCACCCTTCTGGCACTCAAAGGGTTAAACATTCTCAGTTTCACGAGATAGTGAGTGCTAAACGTACTGATCAATTCTTTCAGCTTACGCATTTCTACTTTATGCCTGATCTAGAAGTCTCTCCACTTTAAATTCACAGATTTTCAGCTATACAAGGAATTGTATTCCTGTTTGATCTACAATAAAGTGTTTAATGAGAGTAACTAGTGTATTGGATGGAACCATATTGGTGGAGACTTTCCTTTGGTTTCAGACTGCTGGGCTCCCATAGAAAACTAAGGAGCAACGTATGTATGTATGTGCATTTGTGCGTAATGCAGGAATGGGGACATTATCTCATATTTTTATTGCATCTCCCTGCTTTGCATAAGTAATCAGGGAAATAAAATTAATCATTGGGTTTTTAACAAAAGCATGTGTTAAAGATAGCTGTGAAGAGCAGTGTATTATATATGCGAGGTCCAGTTTAAGTAGCAATAAAACTCTAAAGTAAGAGTGTTCCCAAATATCTATGCTATGGACCCCCACTTTCATGTAAGATAGTATTTAGACACTCCATAGACTGACATAAGAACTGAGAGTCAGAAGCAACATACATAACATAATGTGTTCTGTTACTTTGTGACAAGGTGGTCTGGTGTGATGACTCCCAGTACATCATCAGTATAAGAGGCAGGTGATGACATAGATCAGTCATCACTAGAGAGGATGAGGCAGCACCACTATCAAAGAGGATAGTTTCCTGGAGATAAGGAAAGGCTTCCCCAGGCACTATACTGAACAGTAAGACAATCAACAGTAAAAACACTCACATTCTTGCCTAAGAAAACAGTATTCTCACATCAGAGGAGGAAAAGAAACAAGGATTTGTTTTATAGGAACTCTACCTGCATTAACCCCTTAACAACCAGAGGTCCTGCGGAGTGGATTCCTCTTAACCCTTTGAATGTCAGGAGGGGAGCCGGCACGTGACTGATCACGTGTGCCTGACACCCACAGTGCTCCCAGTAAAAATATGTGACTTGCTAGGACTGACATTGATCCTTTAGTGCAATTTACCAATGATGGTCCTGGCATGTCTCTGGTCCCTAAGGGGTTAACTTAAGGACAAGAGCGGTACACAATACATTCATTAAAAATATATGCAGTGTAGTGCTTGCCCTACTCCATAAAACAAGGGTACCCCTCCTGCTGAGACGTGCTTCATTAAAAAAATGAACACACAAATTTGAACTGTGGTGATCAGGTGGCAAGGTCACTAATGCTTTCTATGGAGAATTTTAGTCAAAGACTACAAGTTCTTGCTTAGACAGCTAGAGAGGTCACATGGTCACCAATTGCTACTCTTACTAACAGTTTAGCGTTAAAGGGGATCTATTACCCCCTATACGGTTAGTTTATATAGCGAATAGCTGGAATATTCTTTTCATTTTTTTTTTTTTTTTTTTTTAATGACTTGGCTGAAATTAAACTTGTAAAGATTATCGTGTGCTCTCCTTCTGGACCAACTGCGTATACATCTCTGTACCCCAGTCCGTCACTCTTCCTCCGCTCCCCTCCCTCTATCCAGCCTCCTCCAATGACTGAGAATTTCTGTATGTAAGCTCTCTCATTGGCCAGAGACTGCTCCAGCTTACAGGCAGAAATCCTCTGTCATTGGAGGAGGCTGGATAGAGGGAGGGGAGCAGCAGAAGAGTGACAGACTGCGGTACAGAGCTGTATACAGGCACAAGATAATCTTTACAAGTTTAATTTCAGCCAAATCATTAAAAAAAAAAAAATGAAGAGTATTCCAGCTATTCGCTATATAAACTAACTGTACAGGGATGATAGATCCCCTTAAAAGTGCTATAAGTTCAAAAGAAAAGTGGAGGAGTTCTGGGGCAAACCATTTGCACTATGGGGGGTGGGGGAAGTATAAAAAAAAAAATCCCATACATTTAAATGGGGATTTTAGCCCCTTTGAATGCTAGAGAGATCTCCAATGCTTTGCAATGCACTGCAGAACTCTCTAGCATTCAAGGGAATTTTTGAACTATTTAGTTTTCCCCTAAAGTGCAAATGGTTTGTTCCACAACACCTCCACTTTTCTTCTTAACATATGGCCCTAAGTAATATATAGAGAATATAATTTTATGTATATACTAGTTGAACAGCCCGTTACACGGGCCACAGTGCCACTGCCACCCGGTTGCGGGGCAGTCACGCGCAGTAGAGACTCCCAGCGCCACGGCTGATACAGAATTGGATGCTCCTTCGGAGGGCCCAGCTCTGTATCTGCCGCGGCGCGGGCAGTCTCTACTGCGCATGACTTCAGCACGCGCAGCAGTCTCTACTGCGCATTTCGAGGCGTTACACACATTTTAGCGAATTAATATATAGGATACGTACCATAAAATGTGAGGTAGCCAAACAATGCAGAAATGAAGTAGATCAGAAAACTCAGAGATATTCCTAAATTGGCGACATTTTGCATCCTTTTCTTGGATGGACTGAGAGAAAAGAAAAAAACTGAGTTAAAATGAATTACCAGAAATGTTTATTTCTTCTCCAATAGCAAATAAGTGAAAAATGGCAGTGTACTGAACAAAACATGTAATTATAAAGGACGGGTTACTTTACAACGGGGGGTTAGTTTAGGAGGAAAAACTGCAAGTATTTTTTTTAGTTCTCTAATGACAAGTAATTACAAAATGACAGCGCACTGGAAAAAATAATATACTACCCAATTAAAGTGAGCGACTATCATGTAATTTAAGGACACCACCATAATTGTATTGAAATTGTGTTTTAACCCTTTAATGACCAGGGGTGTGTGCAAAGTATTGTGTCCGAACAGTGTCATATTGTTGCAAATTGTGCTTCAGACCTCTGGCAGGGAATTGGGTTAAAGAACAGATAAATTTAGAGTAGTCAATTGAAGCTAATATTAACCCTTTGTGTGCCAGAGGGGTACTCAATGCATTGTGCAACCCTCTGGCACTCAGAGGGTTAAAATAAAGTGTGTGTGTGTGTGTGTGTGTGTGTGTGTGTGTATGTGTTACATACCCAGTGGTATATAGCAGAAGCACCCAAAACCCCCACTGTACATGGGGGTGCCTTGTGACAAGCACCTGGCATACCCCAGTGCTGGGGGATCTCCCAGTGGGCCCCTCGTGGTCTACCCCCTTATTTTCTGTAGGTAGTGGAGAGTGCCACAGACACTTTGTGTTTTCCACTGGCCACAGGAGAAGTAAGGTAAATCGGTGTCACAGTGTACGTGTGCTTAATCTAGGGCTGCAGACGTGTGTGTCTCTGTGACAATCAATTAGACAGTTGCACAAGTCTGGGGTGATACTGATTCTGTGACTATCAGCGGGCCCTTTACACTCCAGTCCATACTGGCTAAAGAGAGTGGTGTCTCCTCAACAGAATTTTCAGGGGAGCCCCAGCATTGTTTGTTATACCACAGTACCTACCTCTTCAGCTCACAGTAAATGGGCAAGACTGACGTATGGCAGAGAAATGAGAAGGCCATAGTGGGTAGAGCAAATGCACTCTAAATAGAGAAAAAAAAAACATATAATTATCTCCTCAAAACCCACCTGCTCAGGGAGGCATCTCAATAGCAATACCCTCCTCTTGCACACTGACAGTCACAGCAGAATCCTTCTACACTTCTTTCACCACATCTTGTACCTGCACTTATAATCCTCTTCCTACTGTCTCTGTTTGTCATTATGAATTCAGCCTAGATTGTAAGTCCCTTTCCCAGTCTAGGATTCCCTTGCTGCACTTTCCTCCACAAATAATGTAATGATTGCACTTAAACTTAATGCTCTTAACTCTGTTCTGTATTTTTGTATTATATTATTTCAACTTTTGTTAAGCGCTGGGTACATGTATGGCGCTATACAAATAAAGATACATGCATACATAATTATATTACAAAGGACACGTCAAGTAATTCTGGACTAAACCAGCTGCACTACAGGGGAGAAATAAAAACTCCAAATAATTTAAATTTGACTTTTAAAGGTATAGAAGAACTTTGTTTCTTGAAAAGTTCATCTTGTAGGTATTAAAAAAAGAATTTAAATGCCCCCCAGTCCCATCTCTCAAACCTTTATGGTTTGAGAGATATTCGGGACCAAAGTTTCCCCCTCCCTCCCCTTTCCCTGACATCTGCGCTCTTGCGGACTACAGGGGAATCCGGTCCCGGGACTGGCGGCGGCTCTTCAGCAGAGCCAAGATTGCATTATTTCAAAAGAAAATCCTTCACTGGAAGGTCTACAAAATGTTTTGCAAGGACTTTGTGGACCTTTCCAGTGAAGGATTTCTTTTGAAAATAAAGCAATCTCAATTCTGCTGAAGAGCCGCCACCGGTCCCAGGACAGAATACCCCTGCAGTCAGCAAGAGCGCTGACATCAGGGCAAGGGGAGGGAAGGGGAAACTTTGGTCCTGAATATCTGTCACCATAAAGGTTTTAGAGATGGGACTGGGGGCATTTAAATTCTTTAATACCTACAAGATGAACTTTTCAAAAAACCCTTTAACCCTTGAATGACAGAGGTCTCCACACAATTTTAACTTGTCCTTTGTATATAAAGCCCTTAACTCTTTGAGTGCCAGAGGGATAGGCAGTGCTTTGCTCTACAATGCATTGCCTACCCCATGACACTCAAAGGGTTAAAGGCACAATCTGGATATCTGAGCATGACAGGACCCACCTACCAATAAAGAACCAGATTCAGATACTACCCTATGGTGCTGCTGCTGTTGGAATACAAATCTAATAGACTTCAGCTGGGGAACAGCCAGAAGAGGAAGATAAGAATTATAGTCCAGTAACAGACTGAGGGGGGGGGGGGGGGGGGGTCAAGATACCCAAGTCTGAAACTAATTTTATGAATCAAATATGTCTCTAGCATCCAAGAGGTTAACAAAATCCTGTGATCAATATATATTAGGCAGTGATGTAGTCAATGCCAATAATTATAGTTACAAATAATTATGACCAATTGCCTGGTTGTAATATGTTGGTGTCGATGGGTTAAATACACAAAAGAAGGATTGTAGGTATCAGACAGGTATAAAACTTGCCTTGGACGTGATCACACAGAAAACACTGTCTACAGCAGCATGGGACTCCATGCACACAATGGGAACTCTTTGGGGGTAACTTCTGTGCCTTTAACCCTCTTAGAGGCCGGAGTGTATGTGTGCAACGCACTAGGATAAAGGAGAAATAATCCCGCCACTTACATTGCAAAGGCCAGAAAATGCTAATGGCCCATATGAAGTTTGCCCTTATTCCTTTGATCAAGAGAGAACATCTTTAATCCGTGCATGAAGGCGGACACGATAGTTGCTTACAGATTTTTTTAAGCTAAAGCAGGAGGAGTGTATAAGCCTAATTATCACTTTATGGAATGTGCTGGATACCCATCAGTCATCAAAGGGTTAAACAGCTCTTTTAAAACCTTTGAATTCTAGAAATGTCTCATGCTTGTCACGAAGCAATGCGTTGGAGACCCCTGTAGCACGCAAGTGGTTAAAAAGCCCCATTTAACTTTATTAACAGTTTTCAAAATTGCTCCTTTTTAGTTTTCAGAATTGCACCCTGGGTGCCTCATGGAGACAGCTAAAGATCAGAAATCATGGTGCAAACTAAATATACCTTTATTTTACCACTGATTTCATTGTGCTCTTAACTCCTTAAATGCTGGGCATTGCTGTGGCCATTCTGTGATGCCAGCGCTGTCCAAATGTTATCCTCAAGGGCCACGAACAGGCCAGGATTTAACCCCTTAAGGACTAGCCATCCAGAGAAGTTACCTTCCCTTTAGGACCGCTTTGCTCCTTGCCGACATGCTGGTACACGTGACCTGTTACGTGTACTGGCGCACCGAGTTGGGGTCAGAGAGAGAACACTACAGTCTCAGAGCAGTCAATTTCAGACCTCGTTTTACTTACAGCACTCCTGCAGGAGCACTGTAAGTAAAAATACGTGATGTGCTATGACCGTCCCCGTACTTATAAACCTTGTGACGGTCACAGCATGTCACATTGTTCTTAAGGGTTAGGGATTTCCCCGATTAAGCACACGTGAGTAAATCAGTGCAGCATTCATATTGACTGGCCCAGCTGTGTTCAAACAAGGAAATCCTTAACCCTTTGAGTGGCAGAGGGGTACACAACACATTGCACTGATGCATCTTTACTGTATTCTTGTGTGAACGCAGTAAGGACGCAACATTTTGGACTAAGCTGTGCTCATGTGACGTGATGGTCACCAATGTGAAGGCACCGTAGATCACCAGTGTATCTTTCAGCACAGGTGACGTCACCAAGGCCCCATCTCTGTGTTCATGTCACCAGGGTGAAAGGGATCTTAGTGTGCATATAGATACATAGTAAGCACTGTGCTCTCGCTTCATACATTCATTCATCAAGCTAAACACCTTAGGTATGAAATGAAAATTCCCCAAATTCTCATCGAATTAATTACATAGAAACAAAAGAGGGGGGGCTTCATAGGGTAACACTATGATAAATATGGTTAAAGTATCAACCTCTCCAAATGTGTATTCACATAAATCTAGCTATCCGAACGTATGGTGGCTAAGTGGGCATGTGAGGAATAACAAAGCCACATGGCCACAATTGTGATCACACTGACACTTCCGGTGTTCTGCCAGCTGCGCTCTTCAGACTATCGTCCCTCCCTCTCCTAGAGGATGTCCTACTCAAAGGCAAACAGAAAACAATGCAGGGGGCTAATAGATAAAGAAAACCCTTCAACAGCGAAATCAATGGATAGTACTTACAACTAGTAAGCGTGGTGACTACACCCTGATGAACTGGCCTTTATGACAAAGAAACACGTCAGGTGTCTTTTTTAATGTATTATTTTACTTATTTTATGGTTTTTAAGTGATTAAAAGTTTGTTTCACATCATTATGCTATTCATGTTATAACCCAAACACAGAGGGTTACCACATAATCCTCCGCAGACACTAATTGGTTTACTGATGTGTAAGAATTGTCCATTAAGTGCGCTAATGAAATGCTGGCTTTATATCAGCTCTCCTGTCTTTGTTTGCCATTGAATTAAAGTGGAGCTGTCGTATAACAAATATGTGATTTTCAAATCACATATATTTACATTGGCTGTTTTGTTTTTTTGTTTTTTTTTTTTAATTGAAAGAATAATTTGTGATTTTTCAGTTTAATTGTCAGATTATACAAATTATCCAGTACTGGCTGCTAGGAGGGAGGGCAGTGCGGAATGTTAACCCTTTAAGGACCATTGACGCACCCGGACAGTCATGCTGGTCTGGCACTTAAGGACCAGTGATGGTCCTGGTACGTCACGTACTTTTACTCACCGCGCTCCTGTAGGAGCACAGTGAGAAATACCGGGGACTGAAGTTGATCACTCCAACACCGGAGCGATCTCTTTCAGTCCCTCGTTCGGCGTGCCGGCACACGTGATCAGTCACGTGGGACAGCACGTCGAACTTCTCTATCTGGCCCTTAAAGGACCACACACCCCGGGACCGCTGGTCCTTAAGGGGTTAATATCCGGTTGTCAGGAGGGAGGGCCGCGTGGAATGTTAATATCTGGCTGTCAGGAGGGAGGGCCGTGCGGAATGTTAATATCTGGCTGTCAGGAGGGAGGGCCGTGCGGAATGTTAATATCTGGCTGTCAGGAGGGAGGGCCGCGTGGAATGTTAATATCCGGCTGTCAGGAGGGAGGGCCGTGCGGAATGTTAATATCTGGCTGTCAGGAGGGAGGGCCGCGTGGAATGTTAATATCCGGTTGTCAGGAGGGAGGGCCGCGTGGAATGTTAATATCCGGTTGTCAGGAGGGAGGGCCGTGCGGTATGTTAATATCTGGCTGTCAGGAGGGAGGGCCGTGCGGAATGTTAATATCTGGCTGTCAGGAGGGAGGGCCGCGTGGAATGTTAATATCTGGCTGTCAGGAGGGAGGGCCGCGCGGAATGTTAATATCTGGCTGTCAGGAGGGAGGGCCGTGCGGAATGTTAATATCTGGCTGTCAGGAGGGAGGGCCGTGCGGTATGTTAAAGTGGAACTTTAATCCACTATAAAGTCGCCCTGCTATTATTAAGCAGGTAGCGACTAGCTTTAGAATCTTGCACGTCTGCGCTGTCAGTCCCAGTCTCCATTGAGTAGACTGCAATGTAACATTTGGTTACAGGAAGGGACCGATGGTGCAGGCATGCAGACTGCTCTAACCCGGCCATCAGTCTCCTACAATTACTGATTTATTTAGAACGGGCTACTTTTGAAAGGTAAAATATATATTCGGAAGCTAGTCATTAATTGCTTAATTATAGCAGGGCGACCTTATAGCAGATGAAAGTTCCGCTTTAATATCTGGCTGGCATACCAGATGGCACTTTCTATTTTGCATAAATTGACGAAGAAATTGAGCTAAATATCTTAAACTGTTGACTCAATGGCTAGCATAAACATAAGTGATTTTGATAGCTCTTTCAAAGTCATCTGCTAGTTACAAAATGACAGTTCCACTTTAAATGGAGCTCTTAACCCCTTGAATGCTTAAGGGGTTTCCTTTCCCCTCTATGGTGCAGTTGGGTTGCCCCAGAATTGCACCTCCTGATGAATAATGCCCACTGTTTATAACAATTAAACTAGATTTGTGAGTTAAAGTCTACATTCACGCCCAGCAGCCCTTACCCTGACACAGTGTTCCCAGCTTCTATGGACAGGTAGCTCTGTCCTAGATAATGATCAGAAAGACCCACTTCACACTGTTGTGTTTGTAACATGATATTGCAGTAAAAGGACATGGTGAAATCGGGCTTGACAAGAACAAGCATACTTGGATTACATTTTTGAATATCCCCAACATTTTAAATCCCAGCGCCGGTCAACCTTAGTGAAACTCAAGTCTCCCTTGGGGCCTATTATCCCCTGGATACTGCCAGCGTTTGAAGTACAGAAGATCACAGGGTCTCCTTGCTCTGTGCTTTTATTTCAATACATCACCACTGTTATGCCAAGGACCTCTTAATGTGATAGATCACTAGAGGGAGATACGTTGATCACCTTTCACCATTTACTGTTATGTTAATGCCCCAGACTATTACAGACATACAGGCGGGATATTAATCCGTGTTAGCCTCTTCAAACTTTAGGAAGGGTTTGGTTAACCCCCTGGATGCAAGACAATATGTTGGAGACATCTATGTCATTCAGAAGGTTAAAGGGGTAATTAAACCTTTTGAAGGAGCAGTAAACTTTTGGTTTGAAAAAATATATTGTAGGGCTTTTCCTGTTTAGAAAAATATGTATCTGTCAGCAGTGGACAAACCCTTATTTCCAGAGTTATTACAGATTAAACTTGTGGTTTCTTTTCCTTGTTTACATTAGCAGTGCCCTCTAGTGGTCAGGTTCCAATTTGTTATTGTTACATTCTAATTGAGGGAAAAGTCAGTGACAAATAGTTCTCCATAGAATGTGATAGAAGCTGCAGAGTCACTTCCTGTTTATTTGAACTGCTATAACTGACAGGTGGGAGTGGCCTTGTTTTACTCGGCAGGAAAAGCTCTATAAAGATTGAGGTTTACATTAAAAACATGTTTTACTGCTCTTTTGAAGACTAGAGGGTTGGGAAATCATTTGTAATATGTTACACACTTCTCTGGTTCTTAAAGGGCAATTATGTTTTACTACATTTACTCCTATGGGATGAGGTATGAGAATAACTCCAGTTTACTGTAGGACACCTCAACTGGCTCCCCAATATGCTATTCCTGACATCTGGGGATTCCTCTCAAGCACTGTCAGGTCTGATATGTGGCTCAGATCTCCCAAAGCCAAGCTGTGCTTTTATCTTCTTATATAAAAAGATCCAGGCCATTGAGTTCCACTCTATATCCTGACCAGCTTAACCCCGTAGGGACCAGTGTCCAGGCCTTAAAGACCAGTGATGGTCCTGGCACATCATGGGTTTTGTGTTCATAGTGCTCCTGCTGGGTTGTGGTGTTCACTACGGAGTCTGAAACTGACTGTTCCAAGTCCGGAGCAATCAGTTTCAGCAAGTCGGTAAACATGATCGATCATGTGTGCCAGCTCTCTGAATGGCATTTACAGTGCCAGGTGTTACAGGTTCTTGTGATGTTAAAGAATGAGACAAAGATAAATCATATTAGAACTTTTTCCACCTTTAAATGTGACCTACAATGTGAACAATTCAATTGCAAAACAAACTGAAATTGTTGAGGGGGAAAAAAAAAATAAAAAAAATAAAAAACAAAACCTCACAATAACCTGGTTGCATAGGTGTGCACACCCTCTTATAACTGGGGATGTGGCTGTGTTCAGAATTAACCAATCTCATGTTAAATAGAAGTAATTATACACCTGCCATCATTTAAAGTGACTCCGATTAATCACAAATAAAGTTCAGCCGTTCTAGTAGGATTTTCATGACATTTGCTTAGTTGCATCTCAGAGCAACAGCCATTGTCCACAGAGAACTTCCAAATCATCAGAGGGATCTCATTGTTGACAGATATCAGTCAGGAGAAGGGGAAAAAAGAATTTCCAAAGCATTAGATATACCATGGAACACAGTGAAGACAGTCATCATCAATTGGAGAAAATATGGCACAACTGAGACATTACCAAGAACTGGATGTCCCTCCAAAATTGATGAGAAGACGAGAAGAAAACTGGTCATGGAGGCTTCCAAGAGGCCTACTGCAACACTAAAGGAACTGCAGAAATTTCTGGCAAGTACTGGCTGTGTGCTACATGTGACAACAATCTCCCGTATTCTTCATGTGAATGGACAATGGCGTAAGGTGGCAAGACGGAAACCTTTTCTTACAAAGAAAAACATCCATGTCTGGCTGAAGTTTGCAGTAACAAACATCAAGTCCCCCAAAAGCACGTGAGAAAATGTGTTATGGTCAGATGAAACCAAGGTTGAACTTTTTGCCCATAATTCCAAAAGGTATGTTTGGCACAAAAACAACACTGCACATCACCCAAAGAACACCATACCACAACGACCCAAAGCACACATCCAAATCCACAAAAGCATGGCTTCACCAGAAGAAGATTAACGTTCTGGAATGACCCAGCCAGAGCCCAGACCTGAATCCAATTGAACATCTGTGGGGTGATCTGAAGAGGGCTGTGCACAGGAGATGTCCTCGCAATCTGACAGATTTGGAGCACTTTTGCAAAGAAGAGTGGGCAAATATTGCCACGTCAAGATGTGCCATGCTAATCAACTCCTACCCAAAAAGACTGTTGAAGCACCTTTTGATTTTATTACAACAATCAAAGTATTAGTTTAAGGGTGTGCACACCCATGGAACCAGGTTTTTGTGAGTTTTTTTATTTTTCCCCCTCAACGATTTCAGTTTGTTTTGCAATCGAATTGTTCATGTTATAGGTCACATTAAAGGTGGAATAAGTTCTGATTTATCGTTGTCTCATTCTTTAACATCACAAGAACCTGGCATTTAACAGGGGTGTTTAGACTTTTTGTATCCACTGTATGCAGTCCTTAAGGGTAATTCTACCCCAGGACCGATGGATGTTAAGGGGTTGATACATACACACAGTTTGGCTCTAATTGGACCTGGCCATGTGTATGCATTCTTATGAATGGAGCTTACGCATTATTAAATATAGCCCCCTACTTATACACAGGCGAGTCAAGAAGGAGTATCCTACAACCCGCTCACTATTCATAATTAAACAATGAGAAATGTTCTCATGGAATAATACTTACCTCACTGGAGAATTCAAACAACTTTGCCTTACATTCAGAGCCATTGGACATCTGAAAAATAGAGCACATTTCATTGTCACTCTAGATTGGTAACCCTTTGAGTCCAGTCTGTTGTTTAGCAATGTACTGAGCACCCCCCCCCCCCCGGCACTCAAAGGATTAAAGTTGACCTGTGAAAGTAACATAAGTTTAGTTCGTTTTACAGAGCATTAAAACCTGCCTATATGTATTAGTCATTTTCCAGTAAAATATAAGAAATAACCTTGATGTGTTAGTGGCACTGAGTGGCACTTCATGCTAATTCTGTGCATAATATGTTATCGGATTTTGTTCAAGGCCAATCGTAACACTCACTGTGCTGTAAGAAATGTCCTCTGTGTATGTGGGCTCTCCCTAGATTCATTCATAGCACCGTGTGGGGCAATACTGTCCCAGCACAAACTAATTAGCATAAATTGTCACACGGCGAGTGCCACCAGCCAATTAAGGTTAACGTCTCAAAATCAATATTGCAAACAAATGAGTAGTACAACATATAGGAAGTATTCCTCTTAAAAATTAAATAAACTTATCTTAACCTATTAAGGAGCGGCGTGCGCGGCCGGCACTTAAGGACCACAGGGCCATTCAGGGCTCCCCGAAAGGCATGCAGCCACAAGGGGAGCCCTGAAATCCATGACGTGCCAGGACCGTCATGGGTCCTTATGGCAAGTTCACCCATCACAGTCCTGGCACACCATCAAGGGTCTTTAAGGGGTGAACCGATTCAGGGATCCCCGAGAGGTGTGCAGCCGTGCGGGTACCCCTGAATTCCAGGACGTACATGTATGTCCTTTCTCCTAAGGGATTAAGGAGACAAGTGTATTTTAAAGGCCAAATAAAGGTCAGATGCTACCATCTAATGCAGCAAAAGGACATTATCACCAGGAAATGAAAAGGGCTCAAATCCATTAAAATTGTATAGCAGAAATAGTGAGTATGGGATAACAGATAAGAGGTCTTCTTACTGATTGATTCCATTCTCAGATCTAGACCTATTAAACAGTGCTCTCGTTGTCTCAGTTTATCTGAAGCAGAACAATGGTATTACCTGAGGGTATTCCACCGTGTGATTTACAAAAGGAAGAGGGCAAGGGATGTACCATTTTTTAATTACAACCTGGAAAAATGATAACAAGTGTTAGAAAATAAAGAATAGGAACATTCAGCACAAATTCTCCACTCCCTATCAATCATTAACCCTTTGACTGCCAGAGAGGTACCCTATATACATTGCAACTCTCTGGCACTCAAAAGGTTAACCCATTGAAGGCCAGAGAGGTATCCAATGCGCTGGACACATCTCTGGTACTCAAAGGGTTAAAATCTATAAGAAGTAGGACAGATATATTGAATTACTTCTGTATGACCAGTCAGTGGTATTGAGGGCAGGAATTTCCATTAGACAATGAGATATTTAGTCTAGAATTTCTCCACTTATGTCTGTGCATATGGCCCAGGGCGACTTGACTGGGAGAACCAAGATGTAAATTTAGCCATAGAAGTATTGCTAAAGGGGAACTCTACCTCTAGGCAGGGCTGTTCAACTTCAGTCCTCAAGCGCCACCAACAGGCCAGGATGTAAGGATTTCCCTGATTAATCACAGGTGAGTCAGTCACAATGAATGATCCACTGAATAACTCACCTGTGATTAATCAGGGAAATCCTTACATCCTGACCTGTTGGTGGCGCTTGAGGACTGAACTTGGACAGACCTGCCTATAGGAATAAGTGACTATTTTCTCTAACTCCGAGTAGCAGATGCGAATGCAACACATTGCGGAGCAATGCGTTGCTTACCACTCTGGCACTCAGAGGGTTAACAGAAGGACTTAGCGACGTTAGCATATTTCAGTAGATAAGGGAATAAGGCAGGTTTGTGAAGAATTATTTAACCCTTTGAGTGCCAGAGGGGTACGTAACGCATTGATTGGCACTCTGGAACTCAAAGGGTTAAAACAACACGTACCCCATTAGGTAAAATGTTCACTATAAAAGCATAGATAACCCCTTTGATGCCAGTCACTTCTGCAGTGCATTACTTGTGATGCGTTGGAGATCTAGCATGAAAGGGGTTAATCAGCAGCACATATAGCTGCCTGAACATGATGGGAGTTGCAATCCCAAAACAGATGGAATGTTCGTCCCTGATATAGTCATTAATCTTTTAACCCCTTACCACCCGAGGACGTACATGTACGTCCCGAGTGGATGTCCCAGGTGGACACAGGACGTACCGGATGTAATTAAAAAAAATGAAGAAGAAAAAAAAAAAAAGTTCGACGGGCGTTAAGTGCTGCCTGCGTGCAGCCGGCCACTAAGGGGTTAAGTACCAGAGGGGTGTGCAACACATTGCTTTGCAACCAGCTGAAAATCTACGATTTGTTTTGCAACATATCAGAAAGCAACACCTTGCACTGCACTCTGCTTTGATCCGCAATGTGTTGGGGACATCTTTAGTAATCATGGTAGTAAAGCCCAGTCACATCGGTGTCCTGTTCAAATACTGCTGCCTACATGTCGACTGTCATTATGGCACGCTCACAACATTGCAGATATCAAAACAGCACCTGCAACATCACTGGTCATATCGCATGGGGAATATCTGTTAGCTTTGGGTCATTTAGGTTACTATCTGTTAGGTTCAATGTCTACCATCTGTAAGATACGTTAGGGTCACTGTATTTTAGGGTCTGACAGGTTTGGAGGGTTAGGTTTGGGTACATTTTACAAGCGCATTTTAAATGCGCCCGCTTCACTCAGGCGACATTTTTTTAAGTCACCATTTTGACACTCACTAGCACAAGCATGACATTTCAATAGTAAGTCTACGTATGCTGATTGTTTTTCTTAGTCTATGATATAGCTGGTTTGTTCCAGAATGGCTCCAGTTATCTTTTGAACATAAAGCACAAATCCTCTGTAGTCTTAAAAGTTTACCAAGCAGAATATCCCATCAGTTTTCTTTCTGGAGCCTACACAGCTACATGTTGTTAAGCTGCCATGTTAGAAGATGTAACAAGATTCTATCTGGTAATGATTTTTCGTAAACCGTTTACTATGTAATTGCAATGAAAACAGAGTTTCTATAGAACAGTAACCAGCTGCCAATGTGAAAATTGCTCCAACATTACAGTATTTAGCAGTGTGGTGTTTCTCAAAATCTGTCTTACTTTAGGTAAAAGGTAGTAAAGTGTTAGCCATAGGAAGAAAAAAAAAACAGGAGACTGGTAGAATAAAAGTGATATACTTATTGGCCGAGTAGCTTTAGAATGCAAGCTTTCAGGACAACTTAAAGGAACAGTAAACTTTTTTTTTTTTTTTAAATATATATATTATATATAAATAATAATGTAGGGAATTTCATATTGAGTAAAATAAGAGTACTCCCACTGCTGGGAGATGCATATTTCCACAGCAATTACAGTTTAAACCTGTTTCTTTTTTACATTAGCAGTGCCCTCTAGTGGTCAAGTTCCAATTCGTTATTGTGTTACATTCTAGTGGAGAAGAAAGTCAGTGGCATACAGTTCTCCTTAGAATGTGACAGAAACTGTAGAGTCACTTCCTGTCAGTTAGAACAATCAGGAAGTAAATGCACAGTACATTTACTTTAAGTATTTAAAGCAAAAGTTTCATCAAAGTTGCATTTAGCCCAAAATCCTTTATAGTTTAGCAAAATACATATAAATACTTGTAATTTGCAGTATAAGTCCGGCATAAGTAAGAAATAGAATTTTTTTTCGGCAGGCAGATACCGGCTGGGATCTTGCTGTAGGCGCTCTCTGCACCTGCGCTGTCAGTCCCTTCCGGTGCCTGAAGGCACAAGGCCTCCAACTCGCCAGTCGTGGAGATGAAGGGGACGGACAGAGATGCTATCTCTGCAAGGTGTCTGCGCTGTTGCCCCCTGCTGCCTGCCGAACCAATTCTATTTTTCTCTAATGCCGGACTTATGATGCAAAATACACGTATTTATATGTATAACGCTAACGTATTAATGATTTGGGGCTACATATAACTTTGATGTAGCTTTAAACTTTTTTAACTTTCGAATAAAGCAACTGACAGATGGGGGAGTGACTGTTTTACTCAGCATGAAAAGATCTATAACATATAGGTTTTGCATTAAAAAAAAAAAAGTTTACTGCCCCTTTAAGTCTCTTCTTCAGGAAAACAAAGACACCTAAGTTGTTTTGAAAGCTTGCATTCTAGAGCTACTCAGCCCTAATGTATCACTTTTACTCTCCTGATTTACCTTAGTCATTCATGTTTGTACTGACTGCAAGCATGTCGATACATAAAGAAAATATAAAGTATAAATGTGCAAACAGACTGTGACTGTTTTAAAGGGGAGCTAACACTTCCTAATACTTCCCAACTTACCTTATACCAGGGCCAAAAAATCCTAACTTCCCCTATGAATTTTCCCTTGCTCCCTTTTTTTTTTTTTTTTTTTTTTTTTAACCCCTTTGATTGCCACTGCAGTGATAACCGTGCGGGGAGCCCGGACCATCATGGGTTCTTAAGGGGTTAAGGAACTTAGTTCAGTAACAGCAAAACCATTATACTTAATATTTATTGATTCACTTTCATCAGGTATAGTGCCCTGTGACTGGAGGAAAGCTGATGTAGTTCCATTGTTCAAAAAGGGAGCAAGATCCAAACCAGGAAATTATAGACCTGTGAGCTTGACTTCCATTGTGGGCAAGATACTAGAAGGGTTATTAACTGACAGTATTCAGATCTATGTGAAGACAAACAATATCATTAGTAGGAATCAGCATGGTTTCATGAAGAATAGATCATGTCAGACCAATTTACTTGCATTTTATGAAGGAGTAAGTAGTAATTTGGACAGGGGAATTGCTGTTGTATATGTGGATTTTGCAAAAGCCTTTGATACAGTGCCTCACAACAAGTTACTGCATAAATTAAAAGGCTTCGGTTTGGGCGGTGTTATCTGTACGTGGATTGAGAATTGGTTAAATGATAGATGGCAGAGAGTTGTTGTAAATGGAACTTTTTCAAATTGGTCTAGGGTTATAAGTGGGGTACCGCAGGGTTCAGTCCTGGGCCCAATGCTTTTTAATTTGTTTATTAATGATCTAGAAGTGGGAATTGAAAGTAGCATCTCAATTTTTGCTGATGACAATAAGCTATGTAAGGAAATACATACAGAGCTGGATGTTTTTTCTCTGCAGAAGGATTTAGATAAACTAAGTGAATGGGCAGAAAAGTGGCAGATGTCATTTAATGTAGATACATGTAAGGTTATGCATTTGGGCTGTAGAAACCAATTTGCAACATATACTAAAAATAGGAAACAACTTAGGGAATCCTCATTAGAGAAAGATTTAGGAGTTCTGATAGACTTCACAACAGTGTGCAGAGTCATTCAGCTGCTACAAGAGCAAATAGGGTACTATCCTGCATAAAAAGAGGTGCAGATGCAAGGGATGCTAATATTATCCTACCTCTGTATAAATTCTTGGTTAGGCCTCATCTAGAATATGGAGTACAATTTTGGGCGCCTGTTCTTAAAAAAGACATTACTGAACTGGAAAAAGTACAGAGAAGTGCAACAAAGCTGATAAAGGGATTGGAGGATCTGAGTTATAAAGAGAGACTAGCCAAACTGGGTTTGTTTATATTAGAGGAGAGACGTCTAAGGGGTGATATGATTACTATTTACAAATACATTCCAGGTCAATACAAAGAAGTATCCAATGAATTATTTACGCAAAGAGCTGAGCTAAGAACAAGAGGTCATCCATTTAGACTAAAGGAAAGGTGATTTCGACTAAAACAAAGGCAGGGATTCTTTAGAGTAAGGGCGCTAAGGCTATGGAATTCTTTGCCTCAGGATGTTGTGCTTGCAGATAATGCAACTGCATTCAAAAAAAGCAATGGATGTATATCTAGCACAGAATAATATTGCAAACTATGACAGATGGCTTCAAAGCAGATAGGATGTTGATCCGGGGAACTATTTGTACCAATTGAAGTCAGGAAGGAATAAATTCCCTCCCACGGGGATAGATTGGAAATGGCTCCAGAGGGCTTTTTTTGCCTTTCTTGATCAACAGGGGTGTTTTTGGCATGGGCTGGACTTGATGGACGCATGTCTTTTTTTTAGCCTCATCTACTATGTTACTATATATGTCACATAGGTACCTCAAGAAGAAAAAAATCTATAGATCATTCAATTCCCAAAACTTTAACATGTCTGCAGGGTTGTCTTGAAAACTTCAGTATAACAGGGACTGAACATATCCCTGTTTCTTGTTCTAACCGCTTCTCAACATCATGTCACAAAGAAGCATACTGGATTTTTCACATGGACACCCTATCATCTAAGGGTTTGAATGAGGAAGTTGAGGTTAGTAATGTCACATTTATTAAAAAAAAACAAAAAGAAACAAACAAACCCTGTAGCTATTGAAACATTGTGTGTGTGTGTGGGGGGGGGGGGGGGTCAATATTCTGGAGCAAGTCAGCTATTAAAAAAAAAAAAATTCCCCTCACTCCTGTTTAAACTAGAATTTTAACCCCTTGAATGCTAAACAGGTCTCCAACAAACTGTCAGGGGTTCTAAATCTTCACTACTGGCTCCTAAATGTTTGGAGTATTTTATGACACCAGTATACACGCACCCTTTAACTGGCTCCTGAAATAAATTTCCTGGGTGCAACGTACCCTATAATACTGTCCACTCCTGCAGTGCAGGACATTAGAAGTTACAAACCCCCTTTTTATTTACAGATGTTATTACACTAACTCCTTGGAGACTACAGATGTCCCGGCACATTGCTTCTTCATGCAATTGAGACATCTCTTGCATTCAAGAGGTTAATAAATTAGCCAATTTGTTTTTACTTATGAGAAAAAGAAGTGGTAGGTACATAAAAATTAAGACTTTCTACATTTTCAACTTTCTACCATAAAATTAATCGAGGGTGCAGATGTAGCAAAGTGAAATATATTTTAGCAAGAAAATACATTTGGTGCCTTATAAAGTCATTAAAAACAAGGAAAAAAATCATCTCGGCCATTTAAGCCAAAAGAGTTATTTTAAGAACTTACCACAACGGCAAAGTACACCATAAAGAAAAATGACAAACTACTTGTGTAGCCAAGAAAGCCTGTAAAATAACAGTAAAATAAAAAGCAATTTATATGGAACCTGATCTTAATAAAAGCTCAGGGTTTAGATTCTTGGTATGTTTTATTTTACAGTACGTGGTATCTGGAGTTTAAAGCTCTCAGTCTAACAGCCTTCCCAGTGCCTGTCACAGATCATTTATGTTTTTTTGTAGGGCAGAATTAGAACTGGCTTACCGCTAATGGCATGCCATAAGTAAAAAGCTGCCCTTTAATGTTCCACTGTAAAGATTTTATTTTAGTGTAACAGACAACATACTACAGCAGCCCTGCCACCCCAAAAAAACAGCTTAACAAACCAGATCCCCTGGCTGGAATGAGTTAACCCTTTGTGTGTCAAGTCATTGCTCACACCCCTCTGGCACTCAAAGGGCTACAAAAAACCTAAAATGATCACCATACAATGATTCTGGGTGTTATACACCTAACTCTTTGGGTGCCAAAAGGGCAATGTTTCTCAATGTGTTAAAGGATTGTGAAAGTTCGTGCAGAGTAAAACAAGGGATCTCACTTTGCTGGAAGCTCTTTAAAGGGGATCTCTCACCCCTATAAAAGTTAGGCTTATTAGTTACAGTATATAGCGTTAGCAATGAAAACATTTTTTTTTAATGCTATTTGGTCTAAAATTATTGATTACATAGTGCCCTGCGCCTTACTTCCACATACACTGGTCTTGCCTCTGCTCCTTTCCACTACCCAGCCGCCTCCAATGACGGAGGCTGCCTGTCAGCTGAAGCTCATTGGCTAGATATAGATATCTAGCCAATGACATCGCTCCAGCTTACAGACAGAAGCCTCCATCATCAGAGGAGCCTGGGTAGTGGCAAGGAAGCAGAGCGGCAAAACCAGTGTATGCGGAAGTAGGGAGTAGGGCATTATGTAATCAATAATTTTAGCCCAAATAGAGTTTACCATTTTTTTATTATTATTACGTTTTCATCGCTATTGCTAAATAGTGTACCTAATAAGCTTAACTTTTATAGGGGTGAGAGATCCCCTTTAATTTAAAAGTTATTCAGTTCAAATAGTCTCTAAGTGGGGAAGCTGTTACCATCACATTCCTAAGAGAACTGTAGCCAGTGACTCACTTCTCCCATAGAATGCAACCGAAAAACTGTCTGGACACAGGTGGCAGTGCTGCTAATAGTTTATTATAAAAAAAATAAATACATAAATAAAAAAAGCCCAACATTTCAAACTGTAATAACTTTTGAATTAACAAAACTTTGGGAATGGCAGTGCCCTTGTCTTACTCACCAAGAAGAGCCCTATAACATACGTGTTTTTCCATAATAGAAGTTTACTATTCCTTTAAATATCATGTACTCAAAGGTGGCATCTAAAAAATAAACTTATAAAATGAAAATCTGTTTCTGGTTGGCGTGCCTCCTGTCAAAACTACAGCAATGAAATTCAGAGGGAAGGCAATTTGTTTCACCGCCCCCTTCCCCACCGGACACGCCTGTGAAACTCACTGAAGCGGTTCCCTGATGTGCATGGAGCGCCGAATACCATGGCCAAGATAGTATCCTGTATAATAATTCACTAAAACATGTGTAACAATGCAGTCATGCTCAGTAGAGACTGCCCGTGACGAGGCTGATGCAGAGTGGGGAATTCCGAAGGAGCATCCAGCTCTGTATCAGCCGCGGAGCGGGCAGTCTCTACTGAGCATGACTGCCCCGCGACTGGCTGGCACTGTATCAGCCGCGGCGTGGGCAGCCTCTACTGTGCATGACTGCCCCGCGACCGACTGGCACTGTATCAGCCGCGGAGCGGACAGTCTCTACTGAGCATGACTGCCCCGCGACCAGCTGGCACTGTATCAGCCGTGGCGTGGGCAGTCTCTACTGCGCGACTGCCCCGTGACTGGCTGGCAGTGGCACTGTGGCCTGTGTGACGGGCTCTTCAACTAGTATTTGTATATAAATGTAATTCTAAATTCCCAAAATATAATTCTAAAATGTGCTTTTCCATTGATCTGTAGACTTTCCTTTATAGAAAATGATATTTTGTGCAGCTTCTAATGTAACAAAGTTAAAAGATAATTTATTGAGGTATGTAGCCATCCCTCTTGTACTCAGAAATGCTGTTACCTTATCTCTTCCACTTAATAGGCAATGCTGGGCTTTCACGTTTGAGACACTTATCAAGCTTTCCATGGTAATGGGATCCTACAGAAAGCATGAATGGATGCCTCCGCATTATAGGTAAGGGCTCTTTTACACAGGTGATTGCAAAGTAACATTAATGCTTCCACATTTCAATTCGCCTCCTTACTTGCTACAATATATGTGTGTTACCCCAGCTATTCTGTTAGGAGGTGGATGGGGGGGGGGGTAGAGGTGACCTGCCACCATTGGCATCATGTACATGTGACTGGCTGGCATCCACATAAGTCGGCCATTCATTGGAAATTGAAAAGAGCATCAAAATCTCAATTGTTTTCAGAGTGAAAGATCCGGTGGTACTATAAGCCTCCATGTATATTAATTAAACCTGATGCACCTCAATAGCCTTACAGTGTGAACCAAGAACAGCATACTGCGTCTTTGTTCATTCATGCAGCGAGACAGCTGCCCATGTGAAAGTCACTATCAGACATCAATGTTACTCAAACAGGCACAGCAAACAAATGGTTTGCCAGTGATTATGGGTGACCAATTACCACCATAGTCATGGAGTGCTCTTAGGCCAAAACAACAGAATATATAAAATATGGAAAAGCACTCAGCATGGCTACCCAAAGAAGAAGCCTAATGAATCGAGGCACACAAAAGATTACCAAATAAATTAGAAAACATAAATTGATTGCTCTAAACAATTAAAAACAAAATATGCAAGCCATTAATGTTGTGTTACAATAATCAGTGTACATCAAAAGATCAAATGATACCATATATCTCCAAAAATAACCCTGCTACATAATATTAGTATATAGACAAGTATACTGATGCACTGGTGCAGAGTAAACATGGAAAAATAAATACCTGTCAATGTAATACCACCTCTGGAAAGTGCTATGTGGCTATAACGTGCATATTATAAACTATATAGATATGACTTCATAAATGAGTCAAACAGCAGCAATTCAAAGAAAAAAAAGAAACAGTATACTTATCCATCAAAACGATTAAATCATGGCAATATAAGGGGAATAGAAGAACATAACAGTAAGCCTCCTAACCCAGAACCCAACGCATAGCGCCACTCCGATGGCTTCATCAGGGGTTATGAAATACCTCTCAGTAAGGTCACCTATAAACTAGAGAGAAGCCAATGAACATGTATATAGGGGTTATGACTTACAGATGGATACTTATGGATCGTTTTAAATGTATACTATAAGCGCTAGTTGATAATAATATTAGTGGTATTTATGATATAACATGTGGCTATTATATCCATATGTGCCCTTTGCAGTTGGGGGGGGGGACTTTGATTAATTTTATTTTTGGATGACTAAAATCGTGCTTTAAAGGGATAGTAATACTTAAATTGTACAAAAAAAAAAAAAAGTTGTAAGGTTTATCCCCCTTATTAAAACAAGGGTACTCCCACTGCTGAGAGGTGTTTTAGTCAAAAGGTATTACAGCTTAAAGTTGAATTCTTTAGGTGCAATATCACAGTGGCCTGAAATTGTACAGTGGCGCTGTTGCTACACCATCCTATGGAAGCTCTGGTCATTTGACCATAAATCTCCATAGGATGGTGTAGCAACAGCGCCACTGTAAAATTTCAGGCCACTGTGATATTGCACCTAAAAATTAAACTTTGAGCTGTAATAACTTTTGAATAAAACACCTTTCAGCAGTGGGAGTTTCCTTGTTTTACTCAGGAGGATAAACCCTACATCATATTATTTTTTACATTTTAAGTATCACTATCCTATAAATGTATTCTGTGGTTTGTAAGCGCTAACGAATATGGATATTTCTTTCAACAATTGTACTGGGATTTATTATGGTTGATCAAGTAACCTTTTGTAACATGTGCTGCCACTGATAATGTTATAATATTAGAGGTATTATGGCAATACATGCTACCATGGGGCCTGTTCCTTGTGAGATTCCATAGACTGTAAGGGAGGCTGTTTGCAAACTGTTTTTCAAATTACTTTCCCATTCAGTGCCATGATTGAGAGGAGATGTCACGTCTTTGGAACATTTTTCATTGGCTGCTCTCTAATTTATAGATGAGATATTCGCCGCTAAAGTTCCCTCTCTCCTGATGTCAGCTGTAAAGCTGACAGCAGGAGATTGGAGTCGACTGACTCCAGGCGGCTCTCCAGCAGAGCCGAAATAGTGATCTTTAAAAAAGAACTACTCCATTGGAATGGTCTACAAAGTGTACTTGCAAACCATGCACACTTTGTAGACCGTTTCAATGAAGTAATTCTTTTTAAAGATCACTATTTTGGCTCCGCTGAAGAGCCGCTGGCTGGTCCCAGGACGGGGATCTCCTGCTGTCAGCAGAGCGCTGACGTCAGGAGAAGGGAAGGGAGGGGGAACTCAATTCATAAAGGTTTGAGAGATGGGATCTGCTGCACATAATTTCTTTTTTTAAATCTACAATAAAACAAAATTATCTTTGGGCATTACAAACCCTTTAATTGTTTTTAGAGCTATCCATTTATATGTTTTCATGAATAAAGTTTTTGCATTCATCAGTTAACCTTTTGTGTGCCTCATTAGGCTTTTTCTTTGGGTAACCATGCTGGCTGCTTCTCATACTCAGTATACAGATGACATCACGCACACATCAACGTTGAGCTGATGTCTCCAATGTGAAAGATGACCAAGGCCTATATGTATAAAAGCAAACTGAATTTATTCTACAATAAATCAACTGTGACATAGGGAACAAATAAGAATTCCTAATTTTCTATGTACTTGAATTGCGTTTTTTTTAACCCCTTGAATGCTAGAGAGGTCTCCAACACAAGGCATTGGAGACCTCACTATCATTCAAGAGGTTAAAATCCCAAATTAATGGAGATGTATCACCTCAAAAAAATTGTTTACCATAGGTTTTGTTAATAAAGTAGTATTAGGAAAGCAGTATTTTTTTCTAAATGTAAGTACTTTTAAAGATATTGTCTCTTCTCCGCTGTGCACTCCTGCATATTGTGCACTCGGAATCTTCGGCACAGCTCTTCTTCTCCTCCCACCTCCCTCCCAGCTGCCCCAGGGAGTGCGTTCACGCTTCCCTTCGGTGTGGTGTGAATGGCTTCTATTGTTACATCAAGCTCCGGTTAGCTAACCGGAGCTTGATATAAGCCATTCACACCACACCAATGGGAAGCGTGAACACGCTCCCTGGGGCAGCTGGGAGGGAGGAGAATTAGGCAGTGAGCAAGAGCTTTGCTGGTGATTCAGCGTGCTACATTATGCTGACCGGCAAAGCTTGAAGATATTTTATCTTTAAAAGTACTTACACTTAGGGAAAAAAAAAACAGCTTTCCTAATGATGCTTTATTAACAAAACCTATGGTAAAATGTTTTTTGAGGCGATACATCCCCTTTAACAGGATTGTTTATTTGTACCCTATAGTGCAGTTGGTTTACTGCAGAATAACTCCAGTTTGCTTTTATTCATATGGGCCTAAGACGTTCACACCAGATGATAGATGCCAGCTTGGGGTACAGGATATTTAAGTGTTGCAACATTCCTATCACTAAGCAAGCCTATGTTTTTGTAACAGTCTGAGGGAACAGTTTTTGTGGCCGACTCATTATGACGGGGGGGGTTGTAATTACTAAAGAATCAGGGCCATGTGTTAAAAAGAAAAACCGCAGTAATTCCAGATCAAAACAGCTGCACCATGACAACTCCCACTTATTTACATGGGGAATCTAACCCCTGAATGCTAGAAAGGTCTCCAACACACCGTAAAGCATTCAATGGGGATTTAGGATCTATTTATCTATCCCCTATGGTGCAGCTGGTTTACCTTAAATCTCTTCCCTTGAACACAGGGCCCCAGGGCCAGATTTCCTAAGCAGCAGAGTAGGCAACTGCCTAGAGTGCCAAATTTTGAGGGGAGAATCAGCTGTGCTGGCCACACCCACATTCAGAATTGTAGGTGTGGCCAGAGCAAACGCCATGTCCTTGTACCAGTTCTATACCCCTTTTACTGGCTATTATTTAACCCCTTGGATGCTAGACAGCAATGCATTGGAGATCTCTCTAGCAACCAAAGGGTTCAAGCTTTTTTTCTTCTTAAAGGCCAAGGGTATTTTCTGTGCCAGAAAAACAGTGGGAGGGACTCATGTGAGGAGCAGGGTGCGTGTCCACATGCTGAGCTAAGGGCATCTACAGTATTTTGCTTAGGGGCAACTGGGTGTAAATCTGGCCCTGCAGGGCCCCAAGTAGACATCGGGCTTTTTAGTATTTCTTTAAAACCATTTTACCCCGTACATCCAGGCCTCTACCCATATCCAGCCAGACCATCACACAGAGTTTTAACTTACCTATTTTAGGAAGAAGAGCCAAAGGAAGGACGATACATACAGATGTGATTATCAGCAGCAATCTGCCATCAAGATACCAAGATCTGCAATACAGGAACACACATTTACACAGCAATCAGACACAGCAAGGTCACCGTACACTGGAGACCTCTCTAGCATACAAGGGGTTAAACCTGGTGTGCACACACTTTAATTACATGGGATCTACTACCCTATAAGCCTGTATCTACTGTCCATCTCCATCACATTCAAACGTTTTGCACCACGTATGCCTGCCTATATAGAATAATACTGGACCAAATCTACATGTACAATACTGTAAAAAAAAATTCTGTTAACACGTAATTCTGTGTCAAAGCAACTGTACCACAGGAATAAATAAAACGTTAAAAGCTACATTTAAATCTAAGGGAATTTTTTAACACCATGAGCTAGGGAGCTATCCAAAGCAAACAATATCCAGACCTGATCCACTTCTGTTACTGTGCATATGGCTCTTATATATAAAAAAGGAAGAGAAGCAATACAAATAATTCTCTTGGATTTAAATGGGACCTGTAATCTCCTGGAAGCTAGAGGTGTCTCCACCTTTTTGAAGGGGTTGTAATGATTAAAAGATTCACTTAAATCCTTGGCAGTTTTGTGAATGTATACTTGTGATTGAGGCTCAAGTGAAGGGTTGTGGAGGAGCTAGGTGTGAAAGCGTGTATTGTTTCATCCTAAGGGATTAGTAGATAAAAAAAGGGTTGTTGGAAGGTGAGATTCATTGGATGACGTGAACAGTTAGAGGCTGGACCAAGGTTACTGAGCCTCCCACAAATCCAGGCCAAGCCTTATACTTGTGGTAGAGACTTACAGCAGGGTGAAGGGGAGGTAGCGGAGGGTTGTGGTGAAACCTACCTGATACAGAAACTAGGAGCAAAAGCATGTAACAGTGATCCTGATTAGAGGCCAAAAATGGAAGTACAAATACTAAGGAAGAATGCCAAGTGTGACTGAAGAAAATAGGGAACCCCAGAAGAACTTAATATGTCACAGTATAGGGCTACTTTCAGCTGGTTTTTGGATCAGTAAATGTATCTATAATGTACTTAGTTTCTGAATGACATGAGTGGGTACTACATTCTTGGAAGTAGGGAAGGTTGCTCCTATTTTAGGTGAGTGTGCTGAATAGCAAGTCGAGGCTGAGGTAAGAGGACACTAATGTATTTTATGAGTGTGGAGGGTTTAGTAGAACTTTGGTCATAGGCCACATAGGGTTGGGGTGTGACTGATTGGTTAAAAAAAGCTGATAGAACTCACACAGTGCCATCATCGGGCACCGTTTGTCGAATATAGTATAAAATGAATTGGCTACTCCTTCACTGAGTTAGTTGATTATATTGTGTCAGATGAAGGGGAAAATTATCATGAAGTCTGATTTCTGACAGAAAAAGTCAGGATTGAGGGGTGAAGTAGAGTTGGGCTGGTTTGGTTCTGGAAAGGAAGTTGTTGACAACTGTTCAGGCTTTGTCAGGTGGTGGGGGACCAGAGCATCAAGACTAGGATTTGATCTAATGAGATGCTGATCAGATCTTTGAATTAAAGTGGGATTGAGGATTGGCTGATAGGTGTATCTTGAATCGTCTGCAAACCAAAAATGGAAAAGGTGACAGCAGCTGGTTTTTTTTTTTTTTTTTTTTTTTTTTTTGCTCTTAGAATGATAAAAAAAAAAAAAAATTGCAGTAAAGTGAAAACCAGGTCAATCTACCCATAAAATCTATATTTTATTATCAAGATGGAGGTGGCTTGGTTAGACCATAAGAGATGCCCCATAATCCAGATGCTGCAACACTGAGATTTATTTCAAACAGAGGGGAGCTAGTAGATAATTGGAGAATGTCCACAGCCCATTTATGCCAGGGTTCTGTGAACATTTATTTTGAAAATGGCTGCAAAACTATAAAAGGGTAAGGAGTCATGGAACAATTGAGGGGAATAAGAGCATGAAGTGAGTGGGAAAAAGGGTGAGGCTGTTCCAGTGTTTGGAAAAGTTTGCCCACATGACTAAATTGGATTTGGCAGATTTGTCTAGTTGGATGATGCTGAAAGTCTGGTGCAGAGGGAAGAAGGAATAATTGGTGAGAGATGAATGATCTGCCTTTCAGGATTATCCTCATGGAGAAGTCCAGATAACCTAGCAGGGCTGGGTTTGCAGGACTTTTTGGAGGAGAAAACATCTATGAGAGGTTTGATGAGGAACAGTGTAGAATGTTTGCTTCCACTATGATGGAATCTAGATGAATTCCAAGGAAGTCGATGAAGGACAGTGAGGAGATGGAGTACCCACAAGAAGGTACCTGGGATTGAAGGGCAGAAACTGGAGGGATGGGAGGCAAATTTGCTGCAAACTGTGGCTCTGAGCCTGATAAAGTGTCTGCGGAAGAGTTCATTGTCTAGGATTCTCTAATCCATAATAAAGTTAAATGGGTGACAGCTGCTGTGGCTTTTGTGGAAAAAGACTGGTGATAGACGTAAAATGCTAAACATTTGTGTTTGTAGCCAGTGTGAGCTATCTGGAAGAGACAGTGATCTAGTGCATGCTTTCAGTGAGGGTGGTCTAAGCATATGGTGTCCTTGAACATACTGAAGCTAGGATGAATTCAGGGAATTCATGGATGGAAGTTGACAGTCTTAAGCTTTCAGTCTGATGAAGACATCTCCTCAGAAAACCATTTTTGTTTTCCAAGAGGTCTTGTGAGGCTATAAGAAAGGAGAAGAGATTTGCATCCTTGCCTTCTATGATGTCTTTACCAAGATGGCTGGGAACTAGGACAGCAGGGGTGATGTGTGAATGATAGATTGGAGGGTTGTAGGTTTAAGATATGGTGGAGGGGGCAGTAGATGAGAGGAGGGAAAAGGAGAGGAGGCACCTATGCAACAGTGGTAGGAGTAGCGAATTAGGTATTTGGCTTCTATGAAAGATATTAGGAGCTTGTGCTAGTACATTGGCCATTGAAGAAGAGGTAATGAGTGTGAGATCCAGCCTCTACAGAAGTGGCAAGGAGCATGTGCTAGTCCTTTGACCTATGTAAAGGAGATAAAGGGTGAATACTAGTTCTTTGGTCTCTTTGAATAGGTAAGGATTGTGGGCCAAACTTTCAGCCTCTGAGGAAAAGTAAGCAGCTAGTACTAGTCCTTCAGCTTTTACAAAAGAATTAAGAAGCTTGCTCAAGTCCTACAGCCTCTATAGGGAAGTTAAAGAGTAAGGTGCTAATCCTTTAATATGAAGCATTCAGAGGGAAGGGAAGTGTGTTTGTATCTACTAAAAACATCAACCACATACTAATCCTGCCACTTGTGCGAAGAGACACCAGGGGGCAGTAAAAAGGACTAATGTAGCATGTGGTAGTCTTTTGGTCCCTGCAAAGAGTTAAGGAGAAAGAGGGTGTCTGTACACGTGTACACATTATAAATGTTGAAGGGATTAGCAAAGAGGAAAGGGGAGATCTGTAAGAAAGAGAAAACTAACTAATTTAGGGTAATGTTTTTATTTTTACTTGTGGGTCTGATCTGCCTATGCCAGAAGAAGAAGAAAAGTGTTTGGCTATCGGTACCCACTGTTAGGATCTGCATGGGACTGAGAGCCATGAACTAGAACCCAGAAGATGATTCTGGATAAAGTTTTGAGCAGGTTTCTAGGTGACAGGGGACATGTGGTACCACAAGAAAGGCCTCAGCTGCCAAGAGAGGAACAGTGGAGCACTTGTTGATGTCTGTTGTGGAGTAAGCAGCTCCCAACGCTTAGGAAAGGGGAGTTGCCAGCAAAAGAACACTGATGTAAGGGGAAAAAAATGAGGACAGCGTGGTATGAGACGTGTGGCAGAGGAAAGTGGGGAAAAAGTGAGACAAGTAAGACATGGGGGAAAACATGATCCTTGAGGATAAAAACTAATGGAAGAGTGAGCTAGAGAGGGGGTAGGATGTAATGGAATAAATGGTGAGGCGTAACAGAATGGCTGGGAAGGATAATAAGAAAGGGGAAGGTAAATGAGTCCTGTGGGGAATAAAATATAGCAGGAGAAGATGGACAACAGTGACAATGGATGGAGTGGGAGAATGAAGGTAAAAGCAGTGCTTCGGGGAGGCAGTGAAATGGCTGGGGAGGATAATACACCAGGGGGATGAAGTAGAGGAAAGAGCAGGGTGAAAAGGGGGGGGGGATAGTAAATGAACTGAGCGGGAAGAAGAGAGGAAAAGAAGAGCTGGATAGGAGGTGGGGGTACCAATACGAATGTAACGCTGCTGTTGCTACCTGTAATTTAGTCTGTGGTGGCCTCAGTTACACATTGTTCAGCTCACTCAATGATGTATACAGTGATTGTCTGAACCATTGGGTTTAAGTAAGCTTACAGCCCTTCCCACAAATCATCCAAGCCATGCCTTATACTTGACCCCAATGGTTCAGTTGGTTTACCCCAGAATTGCTTCACTCTTCTAACTTTGCATATATGGCCCATGGCTGACAGTAGCTCATTTGCATATGGAAATGCAGTCTAATGAGCCACTGTCATATTCATGTGGGTGTGCTTATAGGTTAATGTGGCTGTTCGCCACATGCACCAAGCTCTGATAGCAGCTACCCTCCTATAACACTTGCAGTGCCTTAGGGATGTGCAGTACATACCTCTGTGGCACTGAAAGGAGTAAAAAGTTGTGCAACACGATTGTGAGAAAAAGATAATGCTCTTCAGCTTCACGGTTGTTAAAACTGCTGGCGATGTGTAAGGGAGGGCATCCCTCCTACATCACCAGCAGTACAACAACCATACATGCTAATGAATAAATCCCCCCCCCCCTCGCTAATTCTTAGTGCATATAGTGGTGTGTCTCTATCGCCAAAGAGATGTGCTCACCACACATTGCCCCTTAGTGCATCTGCCCCCAGGATACATTCCCATACAGTGTCTGGGTAACGTTACACTTACCCACTGTGGTCTCCAGATAAGAAACCTGCAATAGCAGCCGGAAGCTCAGATTTGATGATGAACAAATAGGATGACATTGCTGCAAAGAGAGAGAAAGTGCATAGTCAGGACTCATCATTTCCCATATATTATTATGTTGGGTAAAAGCAATGCATTAAACAAGCCTCTGGTGCTCTATGGGTTAATGTTAAGAAAAGTGGATCATAGTTCTTCCATCTTCATGGCTCCAGATAGAGTTGTGTCCCTAAGCAGGGCAAGTGGCTATCCCCTGAAAGCTATTCACCAGCCAGTGTCATATAAATGATTTTATACTCATGCACAGTGTAGTGACATTCACAGAGCCACCTAGTTTTTGCTGCTGTTACTCTCATTTTTTTACCATTTGATATTAACCCTTTAAAAACCGGCTGTGCACGCACATTGCGGTCACTTAAGGACCATGGACCTTGTTTTTGCCGCATCCATTTCCAGACTCCCTGAACGGCGTGCAGCCGCGAATTCCATAAAGGTCCAGGACCATCATGGGTTCTTAAGGTTATAACAACCCATGGTGGTCTGGGACCGTCAGGAGTCCTTAAAGGGCTTAATGATACTTCCACACAAAATGTACTGAATAATGCACCATTCAATCAATGCATTTTGTTTACAGTGGAATAAAATTTAAAGCCACATTTTATATTACTATTGCTGCAGAAAGTAGCATTGTTCTAATGTTGGACACTGGCCCACAATCGTGTTCACAGGGTACACTAATTTCTGCAGCTGAGAACACAATACTTAATTCTGGAAAGCATTTGGCCAAGATAATGTTTCAGTAGTAAAATATACAAACATACAAATTAAAAGGCCACTGCTATCACCTAATATGGGGGGAGAACATATGTTTAAGATTAGCCTTTTACCAATTAATTAGTACTACTTATTAAACCTCTGGGAGTAGCAGTATTAATAACGTACAGCCCTAATTGCACAACTTCTTGACCCATCCCCAGCAAGAGCTGAGGCTGCCAGTGGCAGCCAAATTCTTATTTGCTGTGTAGGTGAGTGTGACATCACATCAGCCAATGGGAATCATCAGCTGCCTCTGTGAAATTCACAGCACAAGTTCTAGGAGAAGTCAGTGGCATACTCAGACATGGAGAGCTGTATATTTATAATGCTTTTCAGTGCCAGAGGTAAAATTAGCTATAATTAGTATAAGACTGAGTGTTAACACTTTGAGTGCCAGGGGGATATGGAACGCATTGCAAAGCAATGAGTTCCATACCCCTCTAGCACTCAAAGGGTTATTAAATATATTTATCTTCACGTTAGCTGCCCTTTAAGTCTAATTGAAACTATGGATATAATATTAGTTGACTGCTAGAGGATCATATTATAGGTCGATAATATTGCAGTCTGTGAGGTGGACATCTTGGGACAGTCTGTATTCACAGAAATTATAAACCCAAGATAATCGGGTAGAACAAGTGAATTATGTAATTCGTACAATATAATTTACTGGGATTCATTTCTCATTTAATAAAACTTATCAGCAGCACCAACTGATGTCCAAAAGGCACAATTATTTTATAGTGCACTCTGTGAGAAAATGTTAGTCAGTGACTACAAAGAAACTTGCACTTTAATGTATACAAATCAAGACTGAGTGTGATAACTTTTGAATGAAAAATCCCTATCACATGATTTTTTCATTAAAAAAAACTTTACTGTTCCTTTAATGTTAAAGGCCATATACCTAAACTAGAATGAACTCCTTGGATGCATCCGAGCAGTTAAACAAAAGCAGTCTCCAGGTCTCAAAACAAGGAAATGTTCTGTGATTTCTATAGAATTATCTCTAATGAAAAAAAACCCTCACAGCTGTTTTTGACCTCCCTAATCCAGCTACCACCTGCATCTCGGCAAAAAGCATTTACCAGTGTCCTCAATTCCCTTGTTGTGGAGAGAACAGCAGGTCTAGCAGGAACATGGAGATCAGGTTACCTGAAATCATATACTCACTCACCCACTTTGTTGCCATTGTAATGAGAGATCTAGAGGAACGTGCAGCATTTATCAGGCCTAAGCGGCAAGTAGGCAATCTCTTTCCATGGAATCATTCAAACTCTTGTCCTTCTGAACACATTAAGGGCTAAATTACACAGGCAACTTTGTAGCACAAATTGTTGATCTTGCCAAATATATTAACAATTTCTTACATGGCAACTTTCAGAGCTATTCTTATTTTTTTAAGGCAAACCTATGCTGCTAAAATATCTACCAACAAAGAAGGTAGGGGTAGTCAACAGTAGGACCTTCAACTGTTGGGGATGATGGGCATTGTAGATCACAACAGCTGGAGGTCATCAAACTACTGAGTACCCCTGACCTATGGCAAGACGGACATGGGCAATCCAATAGCTGTGACAGAGCTGCCAAATAATTACCCATGCAGTGACTACGGAAAGGGGGTGAGGATGCAGGAGACATTAAAGCAGAACTATCACTGATATATAATTGCCCACCAATTAATTTTTACTATAGCGGTAATCACAGAAATCCTTTTATGATTCTTAATAGTGTAAAAGCCAATGTACACAGGCGTATCCTATAATATATAAGGCCAGCGCAGTAGAGACTGCCCGAACACAGCACTACACCTCCCAGCATTCTGTGCGTTCGGGCAGTGTCTACTGCGCATGACTGCATTGGACAAACATACATCTGGCCTTTTATATTATAGAATTAAGTGCCGGCATTATTTAGAAATCTAAGTTCTTAGGAGACTCACCGCCAGATGACAGCGTAGACATCTTGCAGAAGAGGCATCTGTGCGCCTGTGTGGTCCGCCCCTGTGTGTACCATGTGGTACAATGCAACTCCCCCTTAGGTTAATTGCCAATCAGTGAGGAGACAGGGACAGACAGAGCAGGCGCACAGATGCCTCTTTCAGCAGGATGTCTGAGCAGTCGTCTGGAGGGGAGTCTCCTAAGAACTTAGATTTCTAAATAATGCCGGAGGCAAATATAGTTAAGTTGATACATTTATTGTCTAACTAAGCAGATTTAGGATGCAAGCTGTCAAGAACTCTTAGGCATCTTCCTCAAGGCATCCTAAATCTGTTTAGTTATCCAATAAACGTATCAATTTAACTATATTTGCCTCCTGTATTTCTACGGGAAACATTGTACCAACTCATCTAAATAATGCTGGCACTTAATAAGGATTATACAAGGATTTCTATGCTTACCTCTACAGTAACAATTAACTGGGGGGCCCTTATAGATCAGTGATAGTTCCGCTTTAATGGAAGTGCACAGGATGTCAGACAAACCCAGAATCGTATCTCGTTACTATGAACTGGGCTGCACACACTAGCAATTTTGCCACACGTCACGTAGCCCAAAACAGCTTTATTAAACTTTCCTGCATTCAAGGAGTAAACACTTCACCACAGTGGATCTGCATGGTGGTCTTTGAGGCCACCATGAAGAATGGTCACCCGGATTAACCAAAGAGGTAGCTAACGCATTTCACTGCAATGCGCTGGCTACCTTTCTAGCACTCAAAGGGTTATGGGATGACTGTGCTGCTCACAGCAATAATCTAATTCAGGGCTTAAAACTTGAACTCCTTTGCTACTAGCCAGACCTGAAAAGTTACTCACCTCTGCAAGCCATAACATACCCACCAGGGCTGAATTTTCACTCGCCATTGGCTAGTGGCAATTTTGAGCCCTGTCTAATTAATGGTTGACCAAAGTGGGTGTCAGCCAATCATATCTGGCTGACCATTAGTCACTACTCTGCCACACCTAACAGCAACGTGATTGTAGGGAGCACACCTGGACAGAACAGGTAAGGAAAACCGGCCCTCTTGAGGAATGTTACAAAGGTGAACACTGGATGCAAACCAGAGGGGTATGCAGGACATTGCTAGTACTATTCTTGCTGCAAGAGCAAGCAGACAATATTTACAGTGAATTAGGGAGACAATCAGACTTTCAGCACTTTAAGGATTAATTAGCCATCCCTAAACAAACTGATGCACTCTGGGAGGAAGCAGCTTGTTTATCTTCCAGCCTGAGGATGTTTTCCCTTTATTTAATATATGTTTGCAGGGCATGGGAGCTGCCGAAAGAAGTGTCAGATCTCTCACTGTGTACAACGGAATTACACTCTTAGGTGCAATGAATTTTACATGTGGCTGGTTCTGACAGGTGAGAGGAGACGATGGCCATCCTTATGGGTTTTCTTTACTATAATGCTTTGGAATGGCTTGCTAGGGCTCTCAAGCACGCAGAAGGGTTAAAAAAAGAAATTCACTTTACGGCATATGAATTAGAAAAAATAAATAATTTAACCCCTTAGATACTAAAGTAGTATCTACGCGTTGCTGTGCAATGCACTGGCAACCTCTTTAGCATTCAAGTGATTTGAAAAGTGAATATATGTATATTTATTTTATAATAAAGTAGGTTTTGAATTTCAAATTACAGAATAAAAAAAAAAAAGATATCATAAACAGAGGCCGAGGACGGAAGCAACATGCCTACATCCCCTTTCATCTGAACCCCATTATACACATGGGAGTTTCCATCAAATTCCTGCATAGTTTTAAATTACAATGTTCTATTCAGGGCCAAGATTCCCCAGTTGTGCTAAAGGGCACATAGGAGGGGGAGTTCAGAGAATCCTGATATTTAGACAAAAAAAAGTACATTTTATGCATTTTTTTTGCTTACTTTGGGACCAGTGCAAATTCAAAAGACTGAACTTGTGGCTTGGTTACACAGATATCTATGCTGCATAAAACAGATTAAAAAGCCATACAAACCAGTAGCACTTGTGACAACAATCTGCAGATGCAGCAACTTCCCCATATCGAGTAATTTTCCCTAGTAAGTAATAAATGCATTGTGGGATATCGGACCACAATGTAGACAGCCATGCAAATATTTGATGTCAACTTCCTGGCTAGCTAGCACCACCGCCTTCAGCATTGGCTGAGCTTGCTGTTCAGCTAAATAGAGAATACATCATAAAGTGTTATATGGAATGAGATAAAGATAGATAGAGCTTAGGTTGTTTGCAGCTACAATTGAGTCAATAAGGAGAATGTAAGAATAAAATTATAAGCAGAAATAATGCAAAACCAATGTCAGGGCTGTTTTAAGAACTTCTGAGGTCCCTGGCGAAATTCTGAAAAGGAGCTCAAATAAAGAACATCAGGTGGATTACTTTAACCTCTGGGATACAAAAGATGTCTTCAATGTATTGCTTTGCAATGCCTTGGCAACATCCCTAACACCCAAGGGGTTGAGAAGAGTACGATCTTAAGGTCTTAGGACCTGCACAGATGATGCTTTCATTCCTCCTCAACCATCTGAACACACAATTATATTGGATCCTTGTAGAAAAACTAGACAGAGGGGAACCCAAGGTGAGGACCCCTGGAATAAGGCTCCCACAAACACTGATGTACCCGTGAATTAGAATGACCCTCATGCTTGCCTAACACCTATATACAATCGCCCTCACAACAAATTGTTGTTCTTGCACCCTTACAATATATAATACAAGAATAATACAAGCTACAATAAAACATTACTATTCTTTTAATATAAAATAAAAGGTTTACCCATTTCTAAATGGAAATTATAGGCTACAAATATGTCTCTTTTTTGTGTAAAGGAGCAGTAAACTTTTTTTTAATGAAAACATATACGTAATAGAGCTTTTCCTGCTGAGTAAAACAAGGGCACTCCTACCACTGTCAGTTGTTTCATTGAACAGTTATAAAAGTTCCAATAACCAGGAGTGAATTTACTGCATGTTTACTTCCTGATAGTGCTGACAGGAAGTGACTCAGCAGTTTTTATCACATTCTACTGAGAACTGTGAGTCAGTGACTTTCCTCTCAAATAGAATGTAACAGAATACTTGGAATTGGACCACTAGAGGTAATTAAAAAAAACAAACATTACACACTGGTTTAAACTAATATCTCTGGAAATATCCATCTCTCAGCAGTGGGAGTACCCCTAGTTTTGCTAAACAGAAAAACCCCACAATATATACTTATGATTTGCCTAGGTAAGTAGTCATCATACAGCAGTTAGGTACATCTCTATACCAATAATATATTTTTGTACATTTGATCTCTCGTGTAGAGCACTGCTAGTTGTTTCTGCTTACAATTTTATATGGATTGATGATAACTAGTGACCATTAAGATCCATTCTGGTATATTGAAGCCCACTGTTTTCTGTTAGGAGGTGTGATGTAGAGGCAGGATTGAATAGAGGTCTGTATATACAGGAAACCAGCTAAAATTAAAAATATACATAGTTCAATAACCTATAAAAGAAACTTACTTGGGTACGTTTATCCGGTAAATTAAGAAACATTTATGTCTATGGTATTATTCCCCATGTTTGCCCAAGAAAAGACCAGTCTTTGGATCATATGTACAGAAACAAAAGGGAGCAATTCTGGTGCAAACCAAAGAACCACAGTGCGGTGATTACCTAATTTATCCTGAGAAAGACTTAAATAGGACACGTCTAGATTTACCTGCTTGTGCATTGTTGAGTCAATTACAAGACTGAGCCTCTGATTAACTCCTACAGACAAGGCCTTGAATGCTAGCAAGGTCTTCCAATGGGACCATTGGGTTGCCTGAGAATTGCTCATCTTCCCCTTTCTGCATAAATACATGACCTGTCTTTGCATGCATTTGCCTATGGGTGAATTGAGACACCTTAACTTGTCATCTTCTATTTGTCATTAAAACAGCTCCCAATGGCTGCATGAAAATAATGGGAATTGTAATCCAGCAGCTGGAGGGTGCCCATCTGTACTCTAACAGAACACTTCTGCAGCATTCTGAAGAGTCAATAAGGGAAATGGACCTGTGTTTCAAGCTGGCAGCTTAGTGAATGGGAGCAGCGTCCATTCTACGTCTCTAATCAGCTGGCCAGCAGATGGCAGTGTGGCTGCACATCTCAGTGGACATACCTTCCCCCAAAAGGAAACAGATTGCATCAGCCCATTGACACTACAACCCAGGCAGTCTTTCAGCACAGACTCAAGTGCATTTCCAAGGAAAGCATCAAGTTTCTTTTTGCCTGTGTCTAGTTATCTGAAACCGAGACAATGTGGCTATCCTAAATTCAAACATGGGAAAAAAATAGAAAGGACCTAAATCAATGCACTGAAATTGAAAATGCCATAAAAAAAATGAACATTCAGACTTTTTTTTAACCATTTGAATGCCAGAACAATGCTCTACACAGTGGTCTGACAATCAAAGGGCAAAACTCTGAATACTACAGAGGTTTGTACCCCATTGCTTCATAATGCTTAGGATATGTTTCTAGCATCCGTGGAGTGACACAGACAGTATTTTCACAATTTGTAGTTCAAGAGTAATTGAATGATAAAGTATCCCCCTCCTGCACCTTTTACTGATGTAACACTGCTCACCTCTGATGTGGAATCTGGTGTCTTGACCGGACAGGTCATAGCAAGGGACAATCTTCTTACTGTGAACATAAGGAAAACCCAGCCCCCACTGACAGGTTTTTCTTATGATCACTGAAGATTGTCCCTCTCTGCGATCCATCTGGACAGTCTTGCTGCTCTGAGGTGAGCAGTGTTGCATCAGAAAAAGGGGCAGAAGGGGGGTGCTTTATCATTCAGTCACTACAACAGCTTGGACAATATTGAATTAATACACTCCGTGGCCCAAATACTATGAAGATTAATTGGCGTTAATTTTATTGTGAAACATTACTATCCCTTTAAGAAAAAAGAAAAAAAAATTGCCATTGGCCAACACTGAATTTGCATTAAGACCCAAGTGAAAATGCACAAATGTCTCTCCATCAAGTAGAAAATCCCATGAATGGAGATTGCATGAAAAACATTTGCACATCCCTTAATACTGTGGAAAGAAATGCCAGTTTGTTCTTTAGTAATTCTCACTTGCTTATTAAGTAAATACATAAATTGTATTTATTCTCCATATGTGTAGAACTGAAACACTGATCATTAACCCTGTTAGTGCCAGAGAGGTATCCAATGCATTGTGTACCCCTCTGGCACTCAAAAGGTAAATGGTCACTTTGATTGCAACAATTAGACCCACTGGTACTGGCGTATTGCTTTATATTCATACTAGTTGAAGATCCCGTGTACAAGGGCCACAGTGCCACCCAGCAACGGCCGCGGTGCAGTGATGCGCAGTAGAGACTGCCCGCGCCACTTCGGTGCGCAGAGAGGATTATGGTCTGAATTTGGAGCCCTTCTCCATTATCAGCCGCGGCGCGGGCAGTCTGTACTGCGCATGACTACAGCGCGAGCAGCCGTCTCTACTGAGCATGACGGCTTCTGACAAACACACACTTAGCGAATTATTATATCGGATGTGCTTTTGGGAATGTGCACCTGGGCATTTACTACATACTGGGCTCTGGGCTATAAGGAGATGGTGAACCTGTAGGTCTCTGGCACTCTAAGGGTTAAAATCAATGTTACCACTTGGGGTGAGTAACATGTTGCTTTGCAATGCATTGTGTACCCCTCTAGCACTCAAAGGGTTAAACATTTTATGGTCAGCACCATGGGGGGGGTGGGGGAGAAAGCATGTGAAATTCTTCAAATAAAGCCGACTGAATAATAGACATTTAAACAAATATAGAGAGTAAGGTGTTAATTGGGTGCTAGCGATTTTGTGAGAAGAAACGATTAACCTTGCCCTTAACACAAGCCATTTCAAAGGGCTTTATATTCAAAAGAAAAGTGAAGGCGTTCTGGGGCAAACCATTTTGCACTGCTGGGGAGAATTAAAAACTCCCACTGATTTTAATGGGGATTTTAGCCCCTTAAAAGTTTAGCAATGTCCTAGATTGCTAAAAAGTAATATTGTAGATAAAAGAAAAAGAAATCTATCGGTGCAAGTCCTATCTCTCAAATCTTTATGGTTTGAGAGATAGAACGCTTTAAAGTTCCCCTCTCCCTGCTGTCAGCTGTAAAGCTGACAGCAGGAGATTCGAGTCGGCCGACTCGAGGTGGCTCTTCAGCAGAGTCCAGATAGAGAAATCAAAAAAGAAATACTTCATTGGAACAGTCTACAAAGTGTGCCTGGTTTGCAAGCACACTTTGTAGACCGTTCCAATTAATTATTTATTTTTCAATTTCATTATCTCGGCTCTGCTGAAGAGCCGCCTGCTGGTTTCCGGACCAGGATTTCCTGATGACAGCTTACAGCTGACATCAGGCAAAGGGGAGGGAGGGGGGGGACTTTAAAACATTCTCTCTCTCTCAAATCATAAAGGTTTGAGAGATAGGACTTGCACCAAAATATTTTTTTTTATTTCATCTACAATATTAATTTTTAGCAATCTAGGACATTACTATCCCTTTAAATACTCAAGTTGTCTCCAGTGCATTGCAAAGCAATACACTGGAGACCATCCTAGTATTCAAGGGGTTCAAATCATCATTTAAATCAATAGGAAATTTTTAGAATTTTTATTTCTCCCCTATAGTGCGAATGGTCTGCCCCAGAACTCCTTCACTTTTCTTTTGAACATACGACCCAAAGTGTATTTTAATTTATCCTCTCTGGACGTTTCGTTTTAAGAGGTATTAAATGAAGAATGAAATGGAATTTCTCGAGTGATTTAGGGTGTGTGCAAATGTTTTTCCCCTTTTTCAAAATTTACAAAAAATGTTTATGTATTATTGGAGAAATGCATATCTGAGCTGAATGTATATTTGCTGTGGGAATTTTTATGCGCGTGACATATTGTGGGAGACTAGTAGAGTGAATGTGATACCTTTTATTGGCTTCTGAGAAGCTTTAACCCCTTAACAACCACAGCTGGCAGTTAAAGCGGAACTTTCAGAGCATGAGAAGTCGCCATGCATTCATTAAATGCATGGCAAATAGCTGGGGGAAATAGTGGTCTTACCTTTAAAAAATAGCACAGCGTAAAGTAATCCTTCCCGTTTGGAGACCGGAACCCAGGCTACAGTGCAGACATCTTGTCTGCGCGCCTACGCCGTCAGTGCCAGTCTCCATTGAGTATCACTGCTGTACACCATATAGTTAACAGAAGGGACTGAAGGTGTAGGCGAGTGGACCACACTAACGCGCCCATCAGTCCCCAAACGGGAAGGATTACTTTACACTGTGCTATTTTTTAAAGGTAAGGCATCTATTTCCCAGCTAGTCGCCATGCTTTTAATGAATGCATGGCGACTTAGTATGCTCTGAAATTTCTGCTTTAAAGGGATAGTAATGTTTCACAATAAAAGCAGCTCCAATTAATCTTCATAGTATTTGGACCATGGAGAGTGTTATTTCAATACTGTCAGAGTTGTAGTTCAAGAGTAATTGAATGATAAAGTATCCCCCTCCCACCCCTTTTACTGATGTAACACTGCTCACCTCAGAGCAGCAAGACTGTCCGGATGGATCGCAGAGAAGGACAATTTTCAGTGATCATAAGGAAAAACCTGAAAAACCTTTCAAGGGGGGGCAGGGTTTTCATTATGCTCACAGTAAGAAGATTGTCCCTTGCTGTGACCTGTCCGGTCCCAGAACCAGATTCCACATCTGAGGGGAGGGGGCTTACACTAGGTAAAAGGGGAAGGAGGGGGGTACTTTATCATTCAATTTCTCTTGAACTACAACTCTGACAGTACTGAAATAACACTCTACATGTACCAAATACTATGAAGATTTGGAGCTGCTGTTTTTGTGAAACATTACTGTCCCTTTTAAGGACCATGGAGCATTTTCTTTTTCACGCACTGCATTCCGGGGCCCCTAGGGGCGTGCAGCCGCACAGAGACTGCTGAATTACATGACGTGTCAGGACCGTCCCTGCTCCTTAAGTGCAGAACTGCCATGATGGCCCTGGCATGTCATGGATCCTTAAGGGGTTAAAGTGAAAGCTTTCAAAGATACAGGTCTCATCATCAGGCATGTTATGGAATGACAGTTGACTACCTTATACCTAAATACTGAAGGTAGAATACATTACATACATTGTACATCAGATAATTATCACCCAGTCTGAGTGCTCTGGATTTGACTGCAGGTGGATTGTCCACAGTTATCAAGAACTTTTATTTCCCACAGTCATGAATATGTGATCATTATCTGCTGTACACTCTATGTAATGTATTCTACCATCTGTATTTAGGTATGAGGTAGTCAGCTTTCATGCTGCAACATTCCTGACAGAGACCTAAGTGACCTTGAAAGTGGTCTATTCAGTTAGCCAATAAAAAAAAAGGTCCCATGTTCGTTCTACCAGTCTTCTGCCTGTATATAACCATGGCTATGCATGTAAAACACAAACAAAACTTTTTCTGTACTGGAAATTTTTAACAATGATGCACAAAAATAATTGTTGCCTTCCTCTTTCAGAAACAGTATTCATACCTTAGTTTTCATGTGAAATGATCTGAATATGAGAAGAGTTTTTCTAGCTTATTCTTTGCGCTTTAGTAAATCTTACTCATTTGGAACCATTTGCTATGCCTTGAAATTGACCTGGTGACTGATTTAAATGGCAATTTAATATTTTCCTATTCCTGTAATAGTAGGCAGGAATATAAAAGGTTATGCTTTTGGCAGTAGAAAGAGAAAATACTGACATTTTAAATTGCTCTCCCTCCCAACTGCCACTCTTATCATGCTCTTTAACCCTTTGAGAGCCAGAGGGGTACACAACACATTGCTTTAATATGTGGAAATAAACATAGGTTGGTGCTGAAATTGTGATAAATATATATATATGTATAAAATTATCTCTACAAATCTATAAAAGAATACACAAGTGAAATGTGTATAATGTGCACAATATATAAGTGAAAATATTGTAATAAAATATTTATTTCCACATACATACAATTGCTATTCACAGTAGAGGTTTACTGCAGCTTAGTGACATATTTTATCATCATATATACTAGTTGAAGAGCCTGTGTAAATGGGCCACAGTGCCACCCAGCAATGGCCACGGTGCAGTCATACACAGTAGAGACTGCCCGCGCCGCGGCTGATGCAGAGTGGAGTGCTCCGAATTCAGACCTTCAGTGTGCAGAAAGGACTATGATCTGAATTTGAGCTCCCCGCTCCGTTATCAGCCGCTGCATGGGCAGTCTGTACTGAGCATGACAGCTTCTGACAAACATCCTTAGCGAATTATTATATAGGATTTCTTACATATATCACATTTTATTTAGCACGTCCTGTATATAATTTCATTTAAATAAATAAAATGACAGTTTATTTTTAACCCTTTGAGTGGCAGTTTATTTGGCACCATCTAACTTGCATAGACTGACAAAGCTAAACTACTTCAAAGTATTATGTTCAATGAAAATGGGTAACATAACATTCAGGTGATTTTGAAAGTTGTACTAAAATGGAAATAACACTTATCCCTTTGAGTGCCAGAGGAATACATAACAAATTGCAAAGCAATGTGTTAGATATCCTTCTGTCACTCGAGTGGTTTATTAAAAAAAAAATTTCCCACTGAAATCAGCCTGATTCTCACCTTAGCAAAGATGCATACAAAATGAAAAGGAAAAACATCAGAGCCAACTACACATGAAGACCCAGTGTTAAAGCGCAGGGCTCAAAATTTCCACTCGCCACTAGCCAATGGCGAGTGAAAATTTAGCCCTGGCGAGTAGAAATTCAGCCCTGGTGGGTATGTTTTGGATTGCAGTGGTGAGTAACTTTTCAGGTTTGGCTAGTAGCAAAGGACTTAAAATTATAAGCCCTGTTACAGTGGAAGTATCACCAACTATAAATCTCTCCCAAATCAATTAAAAATATATGTAGCAGTCCAAAACGGCCCTTTTCAACATAAAACATAACTATAACTTCCATGTTAATGACCATTGATGGTCTTGGCACGTCATGGGTAGATTTGCATTAAGGACCCAAGACATGCCAGGACTGTCATGGAATTCAGGGCTCCCCACACGGCTGCACACTGTTCGGGAGCCCTGAACTGGATGCGGAAATAAAAATAAAAAAATGGTCCGTGGTCCTTAAGTGACAGCCGCATGTGTGATCAGCCATCCTTCAGGGGTTAGCAGAGACGAGGGAGAGCACAGCCATCTTACCTATGCTTTAGATGACGGGCAGCACTCCCCCCCCCCCCCCAATCATTTGCCTTCCCCATTTCCTCCAGGAGTGTGCTTAAAAAGCTGCCTGCAGGCAGCAGCCACAGGAGAGGGCAAGCCAGGAGAAGAATACACAGTAAAAAGAAACATCCTGCACATATCAGTACAGGATGTTGCTTCTTACTGTGTATTCATTGCCCGGCTTGCTCTTTCCTGTGGCTGCTTTTTAGACACACTCCTGGAGGAAAATGATTAGGCAAATGATGGGGTGGGAGGGGAGTGCTGCCCGCCATCTAAAGCGTAGGTAAGATGGCTGCGCGTTCCCTCGTCTCTGCTAACCCCTTTTTGTACACACACCTGGAGGATAGGGGGAAGGTGGTGGGCAGGCTCCATATAATGCCACGGGGTGACTGCTGGCATTACCACTACATGTCTGTGGCACGGTGCCATAGGCAAGATGCACATGACGCCACACTCATATTTAGTAAAAACATTTTATCCAAACCTGGGCAATATTAAAACTAATGGCAGGACTTCCTAACATTATTGTTGCCTCCATTTTCATATTGGAGCAAGTAGTAAAGAGGCAATATTCACCTTTACAAGAGGAAGTTGTAAAAACGAATTTGCCATTAACTAAATGCCAGCTATATTTTAAAGAAAACTAACAACCTAAAATCTGTCAACACTCAGAAACAATTCAGCATGTGCAATACTATAAATGAATAGCAGTGTGTTAAAGGGATAGTAATACTTAAAATGTAAAAAAAAATATGTTGTAGGGTTTATCCCCCTGAGTAAAACAAGAGTACTCCCACTGCTGAAAGGTGTTTCATTCAGAAGTTATTAATTTTCAAAGTTGAATTTTTTAGGTGCAATATCACAGTGGCCTGAAATTGTACAGTGGCGCTGTTGCTACACCATCCTATGGACAGCTCTGGTCAGTTGACCATAAATCTCCATAGGATGGTGTAGCAACAGCACCACTGTACAATTTCAGGCCACTGTGATATTGCACCTAAAAAATTCAACTTTGAAAATTAATAACTTTTGAATGAAACACCTTTCAGCAGTGGGAGGACTCTTGTTTTACTCAGGGGGATAAACCCTACAACATATTTTTTTTTACATTTTAAGTATTACTATCCCTTTAATATAATGAAAAGTATATACTATAGGGCATTTCCTGAGGAGTAAAACAAGGGTACTTCCCACGACCAGTAGACACTTCATTCACAAGTTCTCATAGCTCCAACTTGTTTGATTTTCATTTTAATCAAGATTCAGTTTATAAAAGAAAATGACCACTAGGTGGGGCTGCTGCATTTATGGAGAAGTACAGATGCCCTCCAAAATAGAAAGGAAAAGAAAAATGCACTTATTTTGTGGTCTGATTAGAGCTATAACAACTTTTGAAGGAGGTATCCCCAGCAGTTTCACTACCATTGTTTTACTCTGCGGGAAAATGCCCACAATGTATACTGTATAAATAATCTATATACATATCTATATACACACACACACACACACACACACACACACACACACACACACACACACACACACACACACGTACGTGTGTGTGGGGGGGTGCGATTCCATGTGCTAGAATTTATTCCCTGAGCAATGAGTGCCTAACACCAATATAATAAGCTACTTACTCCAAAACATCTCCATTTAACCTTTGAGGGTTAATGTTGCTTGCTCTGGGGAGTGGGGGGGGGGGTTAAGATTAAGAGGAAATGTGTGAAACTGTATTGCTTCCCTGCACATGTTATTAGGGAGGTGTTTGGAGCTAGCTGGAATTAAAGGGGAACTATCACCCCTATACAAGCTTGGCTTATAATGATCTTATTATAACGATAAGCTGTTTGTATTATTTTGCTATTCAATACGTGCCATGGCGAAATTTAAAGTTTTAAAATTAACAGGGGCCTTACTTCCGGACAGACAGTGGTTACAGCTACGTGGGGAGGGGAGAAAGAGAAGATTGACAGGCTGTGGTGCAGAGTTGTACCCGCAGTCTATCCGGTAGTAAGGCCCCAGATAATTTTTAAAACTTTTAATTTCCCCATAGCATGCATTGAATAGCAAAATAAAACAAATATTACAGCTTATCGCTATATTAAGATCATTATGAGCCAAACTTGTATAGGGGGATTGTTCCCGTTTAAAGCGGAACAATCATCATACTGATATCAAGCCCCAAATACTAATTACAATAGTGATATGCATATACATACTGTATTTTCAAGTATAATTGCGGCATTAGTGAAAAATAGAACTTTTTAGGAAGACAGGCAGCGGGGAACAGCGCAGATAGATATCTTGCAGAGCCGGCATCTCTAAGTCTGTGCTGTTCGTCCCCTTAACCTCCAGGATTGGCGAGTTGAATGCCTTGTGCCTTAAGGCACCGGAAGGGACTGACCGCGCAGAGATCGCCTACTGCAAGATCCCTGCCACTGCCTGTCTGCCTAAAACGTTCTATTTTTCACGAATGCCGCAAATTATTCTTGAAAATACAAGTACGTATATGCATGTCACTATTATAATTAGGACTTGGGGCTCAATATAAGTGTGATGATAGTTCTGCTTTAAAGACCTAACAACAGGGAAGTGTGCCCACCGGTATGCACTAGAGCAATCACACTCCGAAGCGCAAATACATGAGAAGGAAGCCAGCGTCCCAGGACAGACCACAAGCTATTCTGGCAGATTCGCAAATTCTTCCCCTGGACTCTACAACATGGTCCTTTACATATCAGAAGTCTGTATATTAATGTTAATGTTCATTTACCCTTTGAACGCCAGAGTGGTATGCAACGCATTGCAAAAGCAATGCGTTGCGTATCACTCTGGCGTTCAAAGGGTTAACATTTTGAATGCAAACCAATGAGCTGCATAGATTTCTGGTGCTTCACCCCCTGAGTGCCAGAGGAGTGTGTAATGCATTGTAGAGCAATGCGTTGCAGTCCCCTCTGGCACTCAAGGGGTTAAAGAGTTCATCTTCACACAGCGAAGGGTTACAGCCCAGAGTAAGCACCTATTGTACCAATTTACTATTAATGGTAACCAACGCAGACGGATACAGCCAGCACAGCAGGCAAATAACTTCTGGGCTGAAATAAAATCTATTTTAAATCTTGGCGTCACTGGTCCTGGCAGCGTGTAAGTCATATCGTTCATTCAAAACAAAGGAGGAATCCTTCCTTGCTTAAATTCTCTATTTTTCCCCCCTCACCCCATAGATTGTGTTTTATGGGGAAGGGCGAGTGACCACATTCGGGTATTTTCCATAGAATCAGTTATGAAGATATAGTCTAAGTGTTGCTGGTTTAACCCTTTGAGAGCCAATGGGGGAGTCCAACTTATTGCAAAGCAATGCACTGGATACCATTCAAAAATAGGATTTTAGTCTTACCTGTTAAATCCTTTTCTCTTAGTCCATATAGCTTACAGGTACCATGGGGAGGAGACAGCTCCTCCCACTAGGCTGGAACAATTCTTCAAAGAAGTGCAGGGGTGGAGCCTCCCTCTCCTCCATAGCAGGCTACCCAGCCAATCCCTTCCAGCAAGGCCGGATTTACAATAAGGCAGAGTAGGCACCTGCCTACAGGCACACCCCACAGAGGGGCGCCTGTCATTGGGGTAATTTTTTTCTAATTTGCAGCACCAATCTTCAATACCACTTGCTGCCAGCAGGGGGATGGCTCCCAGCCCAGCAACTAGAGAGCAGTGGGCTGCTTCTTCGTGCCTGCTGCTCTAACAGCTGAAGGTGTGCTGGGCCAGCCCAACAGTCAGTGAGTGACAGGCCCAGCAGTGACAGCTCAGCTGGGTCTCCATCCCGCTTGATGATTCAAGCAGTGGGAGGAGCGCAGATACATCACTGGCCCAGCACTGAGAAGCAGATCTGTTCTAATGTGAAGGTCAGTGGTCATAGGAGATGGAACAGTTTGTTACTCTGTCCTACACCAGTAATGTGCTTCAGCTATGATAACAGCAAACAGTTTTTATACTCTGAAGCAGTGGATGGGGGGGGGGGGGAGTACAAAGTGGAGTAAAGATGATGATATTCAATGTGGACAGCTTAGTGCAGGAACAGCAAACAAAAATCATTTCCAGCACCTATTTTACAGTGGAATCCTATTATTAGTACAGCCCACATTTCTCTGCTTCTAGGCATCACTCCTATTCTACAGAATAACAAGAGGAAAGCCATTTTGTTTACAATAAAAAATACTTGTAAGAAGTCATTACACAACATAGCAGCCAGACCATATATACATATAATTGTAGTGGTGAAATTCTACAGCAAACCAACTTCTCTAAAAGGAACAAATAAAAATTAACAGATTTAAATGCTGCTTTTAACCCCCTGAATGCTAGAGAGGTCTTCAACACACCGTGACGCAATGCCTTGGTGACCTTTCTAGTATTGAATGATTTGCAGTGCGTTGGAGACCTTCATCTTTCAAGGGGTTGAAAGTCCCGATAAAGAGGGATTTGGGTCTATAAGGGGGGGGCACTTCAGGTTTCTGTGCCTACAGGCTCCTGTGATGTAAATCCGGTCCTGCCCTCCAGTTAGATTTGTGACACTAAACCTACTGATCTAGATGGCGAGAAGAAGAATAGGAAAAACTCCTGTGAGCATGGATCCAACAGGACTCCCAGCCACAGGAACCAAGCATGGTCTCTTTCACTTGGTGGGAGACCTGTAAGCTATATGGGCTAAGAGAAAAGGATTTAACAGGTAAGGCTAAAATCCTATTTTCTCTGTCGTCCTATATAGCTTGCAGGTACCATGGGGATGTACCAACATTTAGTTCCCAGGGTGGGGAAAAAAGGAAGGAAAGGACCGTTTGCAGGTTCCCATTATACCAGAGCGCCCATGGACTATCTAGGACAAGGAACAAGAGCCAACAGGGCTTAAAAGGATAAATAATTTTAAGAAACAGGAAAGTAAAGCCCTAGATAGGCAAAACTGCCTCCAGGACTTTACTGCCAAAGTTGGCTTCTACCGAAGCCAGGACATCCACACAGCACTGTTTGTGAAAGGTGTGCACAGAGGACCAAGTGACCGCCTTACACAACTGATCAGCAGAGGCCTGATTCTTGTAGGCACAAGAGGCCCCAACAGACCTAGCGGAACGTGCTGTGATGCGAAAGGGAACGGGTTTCTTCCAGACTTCGTATGCCTTGTGTATAGTGGACTTAACCCAGGACGCAATAGTCACGTTGGACGCCGCCTTACCCACCCTAGGACCCACCGGGATGACAAACAGGGTATCAGTGCGGTGCACGTAAAACTTAACGCAATGCACCACATCCAACAAGTGGAGATCCCTCTCCTTGTCAGATTTAGGGTCAGGACAGAAGGAAGGCACAACAATCTCCTGATTGATGTGGAACTCAGAGACCACCTTCCTGGGAGGTATGGAGAACAGCCTTATCCTTGTGAAACACCAGGAAAGGTGGTTTGCAGGACAAGACCTGCAACTCTGCAGACAGAGACCACAGCCAAAAGAAAAGCCATCTTCCATGTCAGAAGATATAGAGGAACAGTTGCCAGTGACTCAAAGGGAAGCTGCTGTAAGAGTCCCAAGACACGATTAAGGTCATACTGAGGGGTGGGAGCCTTTTAAAGCAGAGAAAGCATGAGTGACCCCCTGAAAGAAGACCTTGACATCCAGTAAAATGGCAATGCGTCTTTGAAAAAAGACAGAGAGAGCCGAGGTCTGAATCTTCAAGGAACTAAGGCTAAGGCCCTTGTTCACTCCGTCCTGCAAAAAAGACAGGATAGCTGGAAGATCAAATTCCTGTGAGGACAGATCCCTGTCCACACACAAAGCATGGAAAATAGATCAAACCCTATGATAGGCTTTAGAAGAAACTGGTTTCCTAGCCATCAAGTCTATTGACCAGGAGGTCAAACACTTCCGGGTGAAGCTCCCACTCCCCAGGGTCCACCATGTAGCGACTGAGGAAGTCTGCTAGGATGTTTTCTCCAGCTGGGATGTGCACGGCGGAATAGCCTTGGCCTCAAACTAAGTAGCTGAACTTCTGGTGCCTCCTTGCTTGTTGATGTATGCCACTACAGTGGCATTGTTGGACTGGCCTCGGACCGGGCATTCCATCAGATGAGAGGACCAATACCTCAGAGCATAGGATATCACCCTGAGCTCCAAGATGTTGATGGGAAGAAGGGTCTCCTCTGCTGACCAATGGCCCTAAACTCTCTGGTGACCCAAGACTGTGACCCAACCGAGTAAGCTGGCGGTCGTCCTAACAATGGTCCACTATGGAGTCACAAATGGCCTCCCTTTCTTCAGGTTGGAGAGGTTCAACCACCAGTGAAGGCTCGGTTCCACTTCCGTAGGAAGGGAGACAGGATGATCCAGAAGGTCCGGGGGCCCCCTGCAAACCTGGATCACAAACCTCTGAAGCTCCTGGATATCATCTTCCGCACCAGAGAGAAGAACTTCCTTGCCGGAGCTGAAGTCCATGATAGGGACACCTTGGAGGTGAGCTGCTGAAACTAATCCTCCGTCAGATAAGCCATACTCCGCAGAGTGTCAAACCGGAGGCCGAGGAACACCAGGTTCTGGGAGGGAACCAGGGCAGATCTGTCCATATGCAGGATCCAACAGTGTTGTAGGAGGATGTGAGCACATTCCTGAATCTGGAGGGCCAGAGAATCCCTGGAAGGAGCCTCGAGGAGAAGGCCATCCATGTAAGGTGTCACCTGAATCCCCTTGGTGTGCAGGAAGGCCATCAATGCACCTAAAATCCAAGTAAACACCTGAGGAGCTGTTGTGAGCCCAAAGAGGAGAGCAGTGAACTGGAAATGCCCCATGTCACATATAAACTTGAGGTACTGCTGACTGTCCACATGGATAGAAATGTGCAGATACACATGCTGAAGATCCAAGGATGCCAGAAATTCCCCTGGACAAATCACTGTGATGACAGAACGCAATGACTCCACCTTGTATCGGATCTTGACCACAAACTTGTTTAGAGCCCTGTGGTCCAGGATAGGATGGCAGCGACACCCTTCTGGGAGACAACAAAGAGGTTGGGATAAAAGCCTGAACCTCTCTCCAGCTGAGAAACAGTGGCCAGAACTCCCTTGTTCAAGAGAAACTGGACCACCCCAGTGAAAAGCCTTTTTCTGTCCCTGAGGGGAGCGAGAAGGGAACAACCTGAAGGGGGGTAGGGATTTCAATGGAATCTTGTAACCTTCGGAAACCACCTGTAATACCCAATGATCCTCAACAGAGTCTGTCCAAACACTCAATAAGTGATGCAGACAACCCTCCCCCCACTGGCGCATGAGGACCAGGGTTTGGGGAGTCATGCCGAAGAAGGTTTTGGTTTGGTGGAGGTGTGTTTAGACCTTCACTGCTGTTTGGGCTTGGGGGTGGAATGCAGGGCCTGAGGCGCCACCGGGTTCGCCCTAAACGCTTCGCTTTGTTTGGGGTGAAAAAGACAATGTCTCTTCGTCTGAGGGTTTTCTTTAGGAACCTGAGGCAACAAAGTGTTCTTGCCCCCAGTGGCCTCACTGATGAGGTTCTTCTGTTCAGGGCCATAAAGAGAGTTACCCTGAAAGGGAAGAGAAGTCAGTGATTTCTTATAACTCAAGTGCGCAGACCAGATCTTCAGCCACAACATACGCCTAGCAGTCACAGAAAAGGCCAATGTTGGCCAAAAGGGATAAAAGGTCAGCCTTAGAGGCACCCTTGTAGACAGCAGCAGTCAGCTGTTCAGTCTAAAACAGCAATGGCCCTATTGACTGATGCAGAAGCCAAGGTGGGTCTCAAGGAAGCACCAATGGCAGTGAAATTAGCCTTCAAAATAGCTTCAAGCTTCCGGTCTCTCAGGTCCTTGAGCTGAAGCATCCGCTACTGCCAAGGCAGTGGACTTAGAACGACTGGAAATGGGAGAATTAACTTGAGGAGTAGCAGCCCATTGAGCCAAGGCAGCTTCAGAAAAGGGATACACCTTAAAGAATCTCTTAGAGCCAGGCACTTGGCAGGAATTTTCCACTCATCCAAAATAATCTGATCCAGAGTGGGATTAGGCAGAAAAACAGTACAGGACTTCTTGCACCTCTGCAAGACATCAGAATTAGCCTGAGGCTCTACAGGACTAGAGGGAATGTTTAACATAATTAACACAGCCTTAATGAGACCCTCAGCAGAGGGTTCAGGGTCAGCTTCAAAGTGGTCACCATGAAACTGGGAAGAACCCCCTTCAGAACACACACCATCTTCAAAGTCCCCATCTGGATCCTCCAGAGAAGAATCAGATCGATCAGGAATACCATAAGCCTTAAGGGCCACAAACCTGAAGGAAGTGGGGGGCTATCAGGACTGAAGAACCCCCTGGAGAGAAAGAGGAAACTGTGCCATAGAGGACTTTAAGTCCTTGATCCAAGGTGGCTCTTGAACATGACTGGAAGGCCCTGGGGGAGACGCAGGGGCCACAGCACACAAGGGGCATAAGTGACCAGAATACCCCATAGGAAGCCCAGACTGGCATGAGAAGCAATACATGAGGGTGGGTCAGAGAAGACCCTGAGGCCTTAGCCTTAGCCCCATGTGGACCCGACATCCTAACAGAAGAAAAGTGTCAAAACAGTAAAGGAAGACCCAAATACTGTCACCCAGATTAAAGATTTCACCCCAGAAAGCCTAAAATGTACTTATCTGGCAAGCGAAGGGTTAACCTGAGGAGGAAAGCCGATGAGACCAAGCCCTGTGTATAATACTCATGTAGAGAGGAAAACAAAATGGCGACTGCATAGGGAACTAATCAGGAAACAGCCCACGAAACAGGCATTTATGGAAAATGTAGTTTTCCCAATACAGAGAACTAAATGTATAACCAAAGGCCCACCCCTCTTGCACTCAAAGGGTTATAGGATGTTTTTAGGAAATTAATAAATTGGAATCCTAGACAAAGAAACATTGCCACAGCGATCCACAGGATCGCCTGAACCGCAGCCGGAGTGTAGCATCAAAGGTGTTAACAGATTGATTTTAAATCCCTCCAGCCCAGGGAGACAAATACTCATTACTATTCAATATACTATTGAAATGTTGCCTTCTATTTGGCAACCCTTAAGTGTGCGACATCTAAATTTCACCCTTTTGATGGGGCGACATTCTGATGTCTCCCTTTTCATGGTCGCCAGATATTTACTGACATTTCAATAGTAAGCCCTATGGAAGCCAAGTCACTGCCGATTACAACAGCAGAAATTGGACAGCTGTCCAGAAACAATTAGACATGGAAATTAAAAAGGGCAAATATGTTAGTGACCCATGAATTGCACAGATAAATTGAAAATTTGGAAGTCAGGTACAGAATTGAAATGAAAACTAACAAAATAAATTACACAAAAATGTAATCCTTTAGGTGCAAGAGAGGTATCCAGTCCAATGCACTGAGTTGCAATGTGTTGGATACCCCTCTGGCACTCAAATGGTTAAAGGGGAATTATCACCCCACACAATCTTTACCTTAGTGGTTCTAGTCGCCAGAATAATTACTTATTTAATAGATTTCTGCTCTCTTCCATGGGCAACAGGCAGGACGGAGCGCGGACATCTTGCCATTGTGACGTCCGCACGCCTGTTCTGTCAGTCCCAACCGGGTCTAGGAGGCGTTACTAGGAGCCATTTGGCTCCAGCTGGGACTGACAGCACAGGCGTGTGGACGTCACAATGGCAAGATGTCCACGTTTCGTCCTGCCTGTCACCCATGGAGGAGAGCAGAAATCTATTAAATAAGGAAATTATTCTGATGGGGACTTAGTGAAGGTAAAGATTGTGTGGGGTGGTAGTTCCCTTTTAAAGCTTCATTTACTAGTTAAATGCTGCTAAACTAGTCTTTGGCAGCTTCAGAATTATTAACGTATACCCTCAGTGCACAGGTTCTTCCTGGGATTCTCTTTACCACAGCTGGCCCTGTGAGAGCCAGAGGTGCAGCTGATGATTCATATTGGCTGTGGGAAACAACACACTCACCTGCACAGCCAACAGACATGTGGATGCTGCTGGCAACTTCAGCTCTTGCAGGAGGTGGGACAAGACACTTAGGGCAGATCTGTACCAATAGAACAGTAAACTATAAAACTGTGGGGCTTTATCATATCATTTTAGTTACTATCACTCAGATAGTGCCCTACCTGCAGACCTGGGAGCAGACCAGGCAATGAATCTGTGGCTACACTGTGAACCCCAGCGGACCAGTGGGGATGCAGAGTGATCTCCGGGGCCGTTCTGATCCCCGAACAGCCGATGGGAGCCATTTTGGGGATGCACAGTACAGCCCTGTGATTATTACTAAGTCTGTACCCATAGTAGAAAAATTTGTAAAACATGATATATTGACCTTGGGGACCAGAGGTGTGCAAAATACTTTGTGAATCAATGCATTATCCACCCTACTGGTGCTCAAGAGGTTAATTATACATTTCAGTGAAGCTTTGTATGAAGTTTCTCTGGAATCTCTAAGATAGTGTAGAATGGAGTCACACAATTACACCACGTATCTTCATCATGAATAGTTTACAACATAAAACAAGGTAACAATCACTGTGCCTACCTCCAATATTCTGAATTAGGATTGCACTTGCCACAATGACCTAGATATAAAAAAAGTACTTATTACATAAATAAAACAAAAAGTTATTATATAGAGCAGAAAGCTGACCTTAATGAAAATACCTGTAACCCTTTGAGCACCAGAGAAAGATGCACAATGTGAAGACTTAAGAATTTTAACTATTACTTGTGGATTGTGTTTCTTTAACACCTTAACGTTCAAAGACAAAGACATACAAGTACTTTGTGTCAATGTGCAATAAGGACCAATGCCGTACATGTACGTCATGGATTTCAGGGCTCCCCACGTGGCTGCACCCCACTAAGTGAGCCCTGAATCGGATCCGAAAAAAAAAAAAAAAAAAAAAAAATACTCCGTGGTACTTAAGTGCCAGTCCTTAAAGGGTTAAGGCACAATTGTTGTGAAATCTGTGTTTTTATGACATTCCTGTTCACATAGATAAAGGTGGGGGAAAATATAAATTTGTATACCTTTCCAGGTGAACCAAATGCACACAGGCCAAGGTCCTCATAAGATGTCATAGCTGCGGACAGAACAAAGATTAGTTAACACCACTTCATGACACATTGGAATTCCATCTCTATAAGTATAAACCCCACACCCCAGACAGCAAATTGTAGCTTGCATATAGAAATGTTACACTGCATTGTAAAGATGAGCTAAGCTGGTTATCCACCAACACAACAGGAAATCAGGTATGAGATGTGCAGGTGTAGATCAGGGGAGGGCAATGTGAAGCCCTTTAACTGTAGAGGATTACACTTCCCATAATCCCCAGCCAGTGTATGATGGGAAATCTAGTCCTCCATGGTTCTAAAGCACTGAGTTGCCAATCCTAATATACACAAGATACTTGGATTTCAACGAGCATAAAAAAACTCCTAATACTCATAGCTGGGAACTCTCCAGATCTGACCCAGAGACTCGTTTGTTTGTAGCCAATTAACGGGACAGAGGCTGATGCTCCGGTGGTGGGGAATTTCTGATGAAACGCTGCCTAATTCTCCTTCCCACCCCAGAACTGCACCATATTTTAGTACATCAGCCTAAGTGTCTTCCTGTATTACTGGCCTATTGGACACATAATATTAATTAATGTTCACATGCTGTGAAAATGATAACGACTTACCTGTCTGAATACACAAACGAAGTAACAGATGAATTGAGTAGGCAGCTAGGAGAGCTACAATCAGCAGCAGGATACTAAAAAGGAAAAACAGGTCATTATTTTTAATGTAACGTTGCTGCGAGATCAGACTGATGAGGATGTACTAAGAAGACTTTACATCCCAGGCTCCCCTACGCAAGGCACACGAGTCACCCTTAGCTCTGCCCATGGCCACACCCCCTGTCCCTTCCACGGTTTTATGGCAAGAAAATACCCTTGGCCTATAACAAGTAAGAAAAAAAAAACCCAAAACCTTTAATCCCTTGGTTGCTAGAGGTCTCTCCACCGCATTGCTCAGCACTGTGTTGGAGATCTCTCTAGCATCCTAGGGGTTAAATAATAGCCTGTAATGGAGGATAAAACTGGTGCAGGGACACCTAGATTTCTCTGGCCACATACATAACAGGAAATATGAGTGTGATCACCACAACTGAGCCACCCCTAAAATTTGGAGCTCTAGGCAGCTGCTTACTCTGCCTGTTGGGAAATTCGGCCCTGGGGTTATGTACTAAAGGTGTGATAAAGAGGAGATCACCTCTCCATCCTAGCTAGATTTCCCACTAGGCAGAGTAGGCTGCTGCCTAGAGCTCTGAGTTTTGAAGACTCCTCAGCTGTGCAGGCCACACCCACTTCTGAGTTGTGGGTGTGGCCAGAACAGTCCCAACACCCACCCCCCCAGTTTATGGTGGTCTGCTTGCATACTTCCTTACTGGATACTACAGATCTTTAAAACTCATTGAGTAGCAATGCTATGGAGATCTATCTAGCAGCCAGTGGGTTAACAGATTCTTGTGCCTGTATGTTAAAGGCTAAGAGTATTTTTAATTCCAGACAACAGTGGCTGGTGAAAGGGCTTAGGTCCAGAGTGTTTTGGGTGTGGTCGGGGGGGGGGGGGTTAAGGGCACCTTGGGTGATTTTGTGTAGGGAATCCTGAGAGATAACCCTTTGAGTGCCATAGGGATGTGCAACGGATTGCTCTGCAATGAGGTGCACATCCTAGTGGCAGTCAAAGCATTATATCTGACCCAAGATTTCTCATGTTGGAGATAGGCTAGTGCACATCTCCATAGACTGGGGAATGTATCTCCTCTTTATTACACCTTAGTACATAACCCCCAAGAGAGATTCTGGGCCAAACCTACAGCATCATGGGGACAAATAAAAATTCCCTTGATTAAATGGGGAATTTATCCCACTGAATGTAGAGGTCGCGCTGGCATTCAATGAGCTTAAGTCCCCATTTATATCAATAGGATTTGTCCCCTATGGTGCAGTTGGTTTAAAGGGATAGTAATGTTTCACAATGGAAGCAGCTCCAATTAATAATCATAGTATTTGGGCCATGGAGAGTGTTATTTCAGTACTGTCAGAGTTGTAGTTCAAGAGTAATTGAATAATAAAGTATCCCACTCCCGCTCCTTTTACCTAGTGTAAGCCTCCTCCCCTCAGATGTGGAATCTGGTCTCTTGACCAGACAGCTCACAGCAAGGGACAATCTTCTTACTGTGAGAACAATCAAAACCCTGCCCCACTTGACAGTTTTTTCCTTATGCTCACTGAAGATTGTCCCTCTCTGAGATACCTCCGGACACAGTCTTGCTGCTCTGAGGTGAGCAGTGTCACATCAGTAAAAGGGGCAGGAGGAGGATACTTTATCATTCAATTACTCCTGAACTACAACTCGGACAGTATAGAAATAACACTCTCCATGGACCAAATACCATGAAGAATAATCAGAGCTGTTTTTTTGGTGAAACAGTACTCTCTCTTTAAGCCATAATTTCTCTGTTTTTCTCACTATACCAGCTTTATTAAGTGGAGAGAAGAGCCGTTGTGGTCCACTAGCTCTGCACCTTGTATGAGTCAGCTCTGCACTTAAGCCAATGCTGATCAAGATCTTAGCACAGATAGTAAGGGAAGGGGAATGCTTACATCCCAATGTTTTCACAACCTCACATGATAATCTGTCAGCAAACACAAACTGCTGACAGGTCCCATCTAGGAGCATGATTCTTTCTAAAAAACACAGTTTAGAGGACACTTCCTCAGCAATGTACTTTTCAACGGCGGGGGAGGAGATCTACTTTTATGGTATCTAGACTGAGAAACACAATTGTGCAGCACTCTGGCTCTCAAGGAGATAAAAAGAGAAACTTTTTTAAATGTATTTTGAAGCATTATGAGGACAGTCACACTTTTTAAAGGGATAGTAATGCTCAATATGTGGAAAATATATACTGAAGGGTTGATTCTCCTGAGTAAAACAAGGGTACTCCCACTGAATTCTGTAGAGCACACATATGACTCGCTCCTGTGTTTAAAGGGATAGTAATACTTCGTTTTATCTTTATTTTATTTTGTAGGCATTAAAAAAACATGAAGAATGATATAAGTCTTATCTCTCAAGCCTTTATGGTTTGAGAGATATTCACAAGCAAAGTTTCCCCCTCCCGCCCCTTTTTCCTAGTGTAAGCCATCTCTTCTCAGATGTGGAATCCAGTCCATAGACCAGACAGATAACAGCAGGGGACAATCTTCTTCCTATGAGAACAATGAAAGCCCTGCCCCCTTTGACAAGCTTTTCAGGTTTTTCCCTCATCTTAATTGAAGATTGTCCCTCTCTGCAATCTACCTGGGCACCTCCCTTCTGCTCTGGCTGATCAGTGTTACATCAGTAAAAGGGGCGGGAGGGGGATACTTTGTCATTGAATTACTCTTGAACTACAACTCTGCGAGAATTGAAATAACACTCTCCAAAGTCAAAATACTATGATGATTAATTAGAGCTGTTTTTATTATGAAACATTACTATCCCTTTAAAGGGATAGTAATGTTTCTCCAAAAAAAGCAGCTCAGATTAATCGTCATAGTATTTCCTCAATGGAGAGTGTTATTTCATTACTGTCAGAGTTATAGTTCAAGAGTAAATGAATGATAAAGTATCCCCTCCTGCTACTTTTACAGATGTAACACTGCTCACCTCAGAACAGCAAAGTAGTGTCCAGGTTGCTTGCAGAGAGGGACAATCTTCAGTGAGTATAATGAAAAACCTGTCAAGGGGGGCAGGATTTTCCTTATGATCACAGTAAGAAGATTGTCCCTTGCTGTGAGCTGTCCAGTCAAGTGAACAGATTCCACATCTGAGGGGAAATGACTAACATTAAGTATAAGGGGCGGGAGGGGGATACTTTATCATTCAATTACTCTTGAACTACAGCTCTGACAGTAATGAAATAACACTCTCGATGGCACAAATAATATGAAGATTAATTGGAGCTGCTGTTTTTGTGAAACATTTCTATCCCTTTAACTCACACGGAACATGGGTGAGTCAAAAATGTGAATACAGCTTAATCCCTTAAGGGCCACTGACGTGGCAGGACCGTCACGCTGGTCCGGCACTTAAGGACCAGTGACGGTCCTGGCACGTCACGTACTTTTTACTCACCGCGCTCCTGTAGGAGCACGGTGAGTAATACCAGGGACTGAAGTTGATCGCTCCAAGACCGGAGCGATCTCTTCCAGTGCCCCGTTTGACGTGCCGCTCCACGTGATCAGTCACATGGGACGGCACGTCAAAGTTTCCTATGTGGTCCTTAAGGGACGGCACGCCCCGGGGCCGCTGGTCCTTAAGGGGTTAAACTGATCTAACAAAATTGTTGACAATTTTAAGACATGACTGCACTTCTACCATTAGAGTGGAGAACTCAGGTAAAAACCAACCATACCTTTATCATTACGTATTAGAAAATCTAGATTCAGAGATTAATTGTATGGTATAAGAATACATGGTTACCTTTCACCCCTTTGGATGCTAAAGATGTCTAAAAGTGCAGCAGCTAAGTTGTTCGTAATAAACTGAGATTACTTAGTTTACAATATTTATAAATCGCATTTGCCTTTCAGCACAGAATTAAAAGTGTAATATTTTCTCTTATAAGTGCTGTTTTTGACTGCTCTCCCATAGTTGGCAACGGGCCAGTTTGTCCAGGAAGTGCCTAGTTTTGACTTCCTGTCCTTCTATTCTGCTGTCCCAGCTTTTGCTGCAGTTTTGAAATGGAGCTTTTAGCTAGTGCACTATGCTCCTGATGTGCGCACTGTGTTCATGTCGTTTAACACTTAACCCTTTGAATGCCAGAGGAGTATGAAACACATTGCAAAGCAATGTGTTACGTACCCCTCTGGCACTCAAAGGGTTAATAGGCTACCTTATTCCCTCGGTATTACTATTTCTTATTGCCCAGATTGTTAAATAGGGAACTATAATACGAACAGTGTCCAGTCATCAACAAAATGTCAAAAATCCCTCCGCCCTACGGAGCACAGTACATCTATAATACACTCATGTACAGTTACATGTCTAAAGCAGATCAAAATGACCTTGTCCAGAACTGGTGATTTGCAGAAAAAACTGTGAAAGCAGCATTCACAAGCTAAGGGACATCAAACAGCTGCAAATAAACTTATGCAAAATGTTCATACGTGGGAACATTGCCTTCTGGAGTCCCCCCAGAGGGATGTCCTGTGGTGCCACTGGGGGAGATATAAGATCACTATAGATTATATGCATCTGGAGATGGTGGGCAAGCGAGAGGGAATGTGGGAGATGTCCCTGGATGAGATTTTAAGATAGGTTTTAGAAGAACTAAGCGATATGTTGATATACTTTTAATACAGATAATTACAAACATGGTATAGGAGTAGGTATGAATTTTTATTGGGGGAAAAAAGGGTTAATATCTTTGGAAGCCTGATGGCGTATCTGTTATGATTAAGAAGATGGATGTGATAGGCTGGGATTGGAATTGAGGGTGGAATAAGGAAACCTTATATGCCGACCAAGCCATTCACACTATAACCCCTGAGGAAGCGGGAAGTAGTTTCCGTGATACGCGTTGGGTGTTAAGATTGATCGCAGTGGATACTTTTATCCCCATTCATCAATATATTTTTAGCTGTGGTAGTAAGGTGCAGCTTTGGAGAGTGATAGCTGCTACCCTACTACGATTCTGCACAATCCTGTATGAGAACTGGGGCGATTAGCCTATGACATCATCAGACTGGGACTCTGTCGAATGAAGACCAAGAGCGTGGAGACAGACAGAAAATAACTCCAGATCTGAAGACTGACGAAGCGGTGTGCAAAAACGCTATGAGGGGGTGATATATGAGTATATAATCTGCGATCTTGTGTTTTTTACTATTGCATGAGAATTAAAAATTTGATACTGTGCTTTTAGATGGTGCCTCTTTGCGCTTTTTTATAGATATGTGTCAGGGCATATCTGTACAAAAGTCTATGGGCCTATATTTATTTTATTTAGAAAATGTTTTACCAGGAAGATTACATTGAGATTTCTCTCGTTTTCAAGTATGTCCTGGACAGTTTTCAGTAGAGGGTTGCCTATATGCAAGACATTCACACAGATTACTGAATTATTGTGATACTCTTCAACCAATCCAAAGAATGGTGGTGGTAGCCCACTGAAGAGGTCAAACTAATCAGTCACAACCCCAGGGATGAATTTACAAGTCAGGTACCTCAAGGCAAAGGGATCTGAGGTATTGCGATTGTACTGACAACACCCATAACTCAAAATTTGGGTGTGACATGGGCACCTGAGGCATCTCTCAAAGCATTGCATTCAAAGAAGCTGCCTATTCTGCCTAATGGGAAATCTGGTCCTGAATGGACAGCCCCCACCCCATGCAACTGCATAGCTGAGAAAAGCAAATACAGTGTAAATAACTAGAAGGGAGAATGAGACGTGCCCACATTCTAATATCCTATCTATAACGAGCCTTAATGTATCCAAGATTCTGTTCTGTAAAATGTTACATATATTGTTCTGTCTAGATAAGACAATATGTACCTAAATCCAATGATTCCTGTGCTGGCCATTGCATATGACAACCCGAGGATGCCACTCCCCATGATGGCGTTCATTAAATTAAACACGGAGAATCCAAAAGAAGCTCCTGCAGGTGTCTGCCTCTGTGGTCTCTGCAAAACAAGAATCGTCACAAAAATCAATGCAAATTGTATCTTTATTTGCAGCAAAACCTAATCTTTATTTCGATGAAAGGCTGGAGTCCAGGGAAAGATACATGAGCAATTTGGAGTCAGAGAAACTCACTCATATATGTCTGGAGCTGGACAAGAATTTGATTTTTTTTTGGTCCATTTTGTTAAATGGGAACATTCACATGACAAAAACTTTTGTGTATAGGCTTCCATCACTACAACTAAACTAGCGTTGCTTTTATTTTACTTACCTACTATTGAACATCTGAAGAGGAAAAATTGGGCACTTTCTGCGGCACCCTGCATGTGCAGTACAGCACCGCAGGACTTCCTACCTCCCTTCCAGCTGCCCCAGGGAGCATTCACTCTTCCCTTCATAGTGGCTTTTATGTGGGCTATCATTATAGCAAGCTCCATTTGCCATGCTACTGAGCTTGTAAAAATGGAGCTTGTTGTAACGATAGCCCAGATAAATGCCCCCACGAAGGGAAGTGTTAACGCGCTCCCTGGAGCAGCTGGGAGGAAGGTAGGAAGCCCTGCAGTGCTGTGCTGCACATACAGGGTGCTGCAGAATGTGGAAGTGCCCAATTTTAACTCAGATCTTCAATAGTAGGTAAGTAAAATTAAAAAAAAAAAAAAAAAAACACTAGTTGTATTGATGAAAGCCCATACACAAAAGTTTTTGTCATGTGAATGTTCCCCTTTAATTTCTTGAAGACCAGAGAGAATTGCAACATATTTGCTACTCACTGATGACAAAGGTAGGCAGGTAATGTAACAAAGCAGTGGGGAATGCAAGCAGAGCTCTGGGTTGTAAAGCTAGAGCAGTGCTTCTCAACTTTTTTTTTTTTTTTTTTTTTTTTTTGCTCAAGACACCACTAACACGCAATCTGGAACTTTCTGGGCACCCCTAACATTTTTAATGTAATTTTCCTATGGCATAATAAAGGGTACAGTTCATAAATATACAGATATTATTAGGTCTAACAATCATGGTAAGAAAAATAAACATATTGTGCATAACAATTTTCATTTTTCTATATTTAAAAGACAATATTCACATTTTTGTCAGTCTTCATAGAAAACATGGGACGCCCTAATTTTGATGTCCATGGCACAACAAAGTCCCACGGCACCCTGGTTAAGAAACTCTGAGCTAGAGGCATTCATAGCAGAAAAAGGGAAGTGGTCATGCCACTCTACAGATCTCTGGTTAGTCCTCACCTAGGGTAACGTGTACAGTACTGGAGACCCCATCTCCAGAAGGATATAGATATTCTGGATAAAATTCAAAGAAGGGCTACTAAAAGGAAAATAAATATCAGGAAAGACTAAAGGATCTGAACATGTATAGACTGGAGAAGAGAAGAGAGAGGAGATATGACAAAAACATTAAAATACATGAAAGGATTCAACAAAGTGCAGGAGTGAAATACTTTCAAAGGAGTAAAACTGTCAGGACAATAGGTCTTACTCTAAAACCAGAGGGACAGAATTTTAGACGTAATGTCAAAGTTTTACTTCACTGAGAGGGTAGTTTTGAGGTTATAACAGTAAGAAAACTGGGCAGATAGATGGGCCGAATGGCTCTTATGTGCCATCAGATTCTACCTGTCACTCACTGCATCAGTGATACAATGGGTGCAGGAACTCTCACCTCCTATCTTGCTCTGAGTGCAGCATTTCCTGCAGAAAGCACTTACTGCACCACTGATTCAGTGCACATCAGGACTTACATTTTTAACTCTTTGAGTGCCAGTGGGGTATGCAATTCATTGCAATGCATTGTGTACCCCTCTGGCACTCAAAGGTTTAAAAACACAGAGGGCCATATGCACATGGACTAGCAGTTCTAGGGCTAAACAACTGCACTACAGGGGAGGAATAAAAATATATCTGATTTAAATGGGGTTGTTAACCCTTTGTTGGCTAGAGAAGCAGTGTGTTTGAGACCTCTCTAGCATTCATGGGGTTAAAAGTCCCAACTACATCAGTAGGGATGTTTACTTGTCCCTTATGGTGCAGCTGGGTTGCCCTACACTTAGTTCAGTTCTTATTAACCCTGTGAGTGTAAGAGCAGTGTCCAATGCATTGGACACCCCTCTGGCAGTCAAATGGTTAATATCAGAACTACTGTTGATATAAATTTATACTGGGCACTGCTTCTCATTATTAGTCCTTGTGAGACATGCCAGCCAGCAGGTCAGGTTTTTTAGGATATTCCTGTGTGATCTCTCTCTCTCTATTAGAAAGAGAGAGATACTGTACTACTTTTATTCAGATTTTACCAATATCTTTGATTTTGTTGATTGTATGCAATTCGGACAATCACTTACACTTATAAACTATAATAACTATGAGTTCAGGAGCAAACCAAGTCCACCATAGGGGACAAACGATAGTGTAAATACAGGACAATGCAAAAAGTAGAGATGAAAATATAATAATAGTTGACACAGTTCACAATAAGATGATAGTCAAGAAATGGTAAGATGGATGTAAGAAATGGTCCTTTATTTGTCAAATCCGCTAGAGTTAGTAAAATTAGTCAAATAAGGAAAGTAAATGAAGGTGGTAGATTAGATGTGATGAATCAACTGGAGAGATGGGAAATGGATGAGTTTTATGAAATCCCATCTCAATGGACTGAAGAGGATGGAGTCTTATACCGATATTTCTTATGGCAAATGGATCCCCTCAAAGGCCATCCTCTGCTGCTGTCTAGTTCCCAGAGTCCTCTTGGGTGAATTCAATATCCTATATAATAATTTGCTAGGATGTTTGTCACGATGCAGTCATGCTCAGTAAAGACTGCCTGCGTTCGGGTAGTCTCTACTGCGCAGGATTGCATCACGTGAGTGAGACAACGCAAGACTGCATCGCGTGGAGCAGTGAGGTAGCGACCTCTTAACCCTTTGAGTGCCAGAGGGGTAATGCGTTGGGTACCCCTCTGGCACTCAAAGGGTTAACATTACCCGGACCCTGTCCTGGGTACACGGGCTTTTACACTAGTATGTACAATAAAAGAGTAGGAGACGTCCAAGTATAGTGGATTAAATACAGTGGCACTTAGTATAGTTAAAAGAATAGTATATTTAATAAATAAATGTAAAACATACACATGTTCCTAAAACATAGAATCCAACGGAATGCAAACAAAGTGGACATACATGGGTGGAAAAGCTATAGGTGATATACACTTTGTTGTAGCATGTGGATACAACGGGTGGAGGACCCCGCTAGATCTATATGGATGTTATGCCGATACAGATAAGAGGGACATGTCGGGACTTGGAACTGGGGACAAGGCCAGGCATACAAATACTTGGAATGTCTTCAAATACACAATTCTCAAACACTACAGGGTAGATATTCATCTATCACAGTAGTTCTCAACCTGTGGGTTGGGACCCCTTTGGGGGTCGAATGACGATTTGCCAGGGGTCGCCTAAAACCATCGGATATTTATATTTCGATTCATAACAGTAGCAAAATTACAGTGATGAAGGAACAACGAAAATAATTTTACTGTTAGGGGTCTCCACAACTTGGGAAATTTTATCAAAGGGTTGCGGCACTAGAAAGGTTGAGAACTGCTGATCTATCCCATAAAATGAGTGTTACGCAGACAGTGTTCTTCACAGCCACATCTAAATAGAGATACAGATGCTTTCTTGTGAATGGGCCCATCAACCATGGTCTTGTTGTCCCTATGCTGGTCCGTTCCTGTCGTTCCAATTATAATCTAGGTGTCTTTTGATCTTTTTTCACCAATAGATTTATCTTTTGATAACACATTTAGGGGAAAATAGGTCCCTTTCCTTGGGATCAGTTAATAGAATAAGCTATACTAGTTACTAAATGGAGCAAGTCCATCAAAATTGTTTTTCACTAATCAACGTTGAGTTTCACAAAGGTCAAATGTTACAAAATTGCAAAGGTAACCTAGAAGTCCTTATGTGTTAATACATATAACAATAAAAGCTGGATGATACAAAAATGGTAAAATACATAAAAGGATTGGTATGTTGCTGTTTGGTCAGTATATAGAGGCAACTATTACTTTTAACACATGAAGTTATTCCTTTGTGTGGGCTACTAATTTAGGTGATGTGACCACATCATAATAAATAGTTGGATATATACAGTGGCATAACTACAGGGGTTGCAAATGCAACCGGGCCCCTGGAGTGCATGCACTCCAGGGGCCCGGCCTCCCCCTGCGACCCCTCCGCCCAGTGCCCACAATCTCCCACCGTCGCTCTAGTAATGAAGAGTGCATAGTGCACTAGTAATGCATCGTGGCTGCTCAAGCCGACCGCAGCTTCCTCCGGCGGCTCCAGCCACATTGTCTGTCTGAATGCTTCAGCCACATTCGGCTTGTGGAGGTTTGGCCTCTTCCTGGGCTCTCTTCTTCCTCTGCGCTGGTCTGTGACATCATGTGGGCGCACGTCCAAGGGCATGGACGTGCGCTCCATTTAAAGGGGCAGTCATGCGGATAATGACTTCTCCTCTTCCTGGGTCCAAAGTTTAAATACTGCCTGGACACTATGCTCAGTCGCCCTTTCGTGGTGTCCAGTGCAGTTTGGTCTGAGTTTAGTGCTATTACCAGGTTTGTCTGACTACCCGTGTTGTATATGATCCCGGCTTAGTCTGATATCTCTTCTGGTGTGGACCTGCAGCTCTGGTAGACTACCTCCTCTGTGGATGACCTCTGGCCTGGCCGACTATCCGTTCTGGTACTGACCTGTAGCTCTATCTCACTACCCACTCTGTGTATAACCTCCGGCCTGGCTGACTATCCATTCTGGTGCAGACCTGTGGCTCTGGCTGACTATCTACTCCGTGGATGTTCCAGCCTGTCTGACTACCCACTTTGCTGTACCTGGGCTCTGTCCACTACGTACCCAGCATACCAACGCTTCAGTGGAAACCTGTCTGGTGCTATCAGTGGCTCTGGCAGACTTCTCCTTGCTCCCGTCCGTTAACTGGTGCCTTCAGGTGCGGACCTGTGGTACAGTTAGTTCTTACTCAGGAACGTGGATTGTGCAGGTGTGGACCTGTTATAGTCTGTTCAGGTGCGTACCTGTTGTAGACCACTCAAGTGCAGACTTGAGGCTGCTTATTTCCTCCTTTGCCTATAGGGGTCCAGTTCTGTACCACTATAAAGCAGCGTTATCCTTCCTGACGTTGTCCAAGATTGTTTTGTATACTTGGTGTTGCTGAATATTTTTTTACGTTGTGTATCTTAATAAAGATTGTGTTACCTACAGTACTGGTCCAGTTCTCGTTCTTACAAACAGTGACAGGTACACAATGGAGCCATTTTTTTGTGGGGACCACTTCAGGCTTCAATATAACCGTTTACATCCACTGGTTTTTGGTATGTGCTTGTTATAATTTCCCCGCGGACGGGAGACGTAATCTGGAAGTCCAAGAATACGACTGAAGTAGGGCTGTTGCAGACCCAACTGATTGTCATTAATAGACTAGATGAAATCATGTCGTTTCCCCTTCCCACTCTTCCAAATTAATGGAATGTTGTCGATGTACTGGGCATACATTGCCATGTTCTCAGCATAGTTATTCCATACGTGTTCTTCTTCCCAGAACACAATGCAGATATTTTGGAGGAGATATCCTACTTTCCCACCAGACCAAACTGAATTTATATTGGATGGCATAGCATTCATACTTCAGCACAATCATTTCATGTTTGAAGGCAAACACTACCGTCAAACCCAAGGAACAACAAAGGGGACAGGATTTGCAACCAGATACGCAAACCTATTTTTTAGTGTCTGGGTAGAACAACATGTATGGAACAACTATGCTGAGAACATGGCAATGTATGCCCAGTACATCGACCACATTCTATTCATTTAGAAAAGTGAGGAGGAGAAACTGGTGAATTCATCCAAATCTATTAATGACAACCAGTTGGGTCTCCAATTTACACATATGTTCAGCCCTACTTGAGTCGTATTCTTGAAGTCACAGATTACGTCTTCCATCCATGGGGAAATTATAACAAAAACATACCAAAAAGCAGTTGATATAAGTGGTTACATTGAAGCCACAAGTGGTCACCACAAAAAATAGCTGCATACTGTACCCTACAGCCAATTTTTAGGAGTAAGAAGGAACTGTATGAAAGAGGAAGTATTCCATGTAGAGGGAAATAGACTAAAAAGCAGATTTATCGAAAAAGGATATGGAGAAATGAGGATCCAACACGCACTGAATAATGCTACCAAATACCAAGAGTAACTGCCAAAAGATAAAAGAAAAGAACCCATAACGAACTCACAAGATGCCAAGAATACCACCAAGACCAAATCTGAAATCCTGTTCATTACATCATCAAAACAGATAGAAAATATAATTTAACAAATGGGGGCATTTTAGAAGGAGATAGAAATCTAAATAAGGTTTTACAGAAGAAATCATACTTTGTTTATATAAAATCAACAGATTTGAAGAAGAAAAAAAAAAAAAAACTGGCCCCATCTATGATTAAGGAAGACTTAAAAGAAATACCTGGACAAAAAAAAGCTTATCTGGACGACCTGTAAAGAGCACTTAATAAGAGCAGACATACATGCAGTATTATCATTCAAATCTCAATCTTCTGGGAGAATCTTATGACATCTGCCAATAACTGCACAACAGGACCATTGCAGAGCCTGGCAGCTGCCTCAAAGATATCTTGTTGATGGGCCTATCCACACGAAAGTATCTGGTGAGCAGTTATCATTTACTGTATTTAGATGTGGCTGAGCAGAACACTGTCTGTCTAACACTCACTTTATGGGATAGACAAGCATCTACCCCGTAGTGTTTAAGAGAATTGTGTATTTTGCCACACTCCAAATATCTGTATGCACGGCATTGTCACCAGTGCCAAGTCCTGACGCGTCCCTCTTATCTGTACCCGCATAACATCTATATGGATATAGTGGTGTCTACCCATTGTATCCACCTGCTACAACGAAGTGTATATCACCTATAGCTTTTCCACCCATGTATGTCCACTTTGTTTGCAATCTTTTGGATGCTATTTTTGAGGAGCGTGTGTATGTTTTACATTTATTTATTAAAAATACTATTTGTTTACCTATACTAAGTGCCAATGTATGTAATCCACTACACTAAGATGTCTCTTACACTGTATTCTACTATTTTACCTCATAAATAAAGTTAGAAACAAGCAATTCAAGAGCAAACCAACTGCACATGGAGACGGGAGATTTAAATCTTTCGATGCTAGAGAGGTCACCAACTCATTACAGGGCAATGCTTTGGAGAGCTCTCTAACATTCAAGCAGGGTTGAAGCTGGCAACTTGTGGCCTGTGGCAAATCCAATCAAGTGGCCCATTTCTACTATCGTTCCAAGCCCACTGTCCCTGTCCCCCTTTTGTTAATTTTAAAATTGGCATTAAATGGATAGTAATACTTGTTTTCTGTAAGCTTTAATATTGTAGTTATGAAATAAATAAAGCAAAGCATCAGTCTTTTTGCTTTAACTTTCATAGTTTTATTATAATATCAACTAGTGTAAAAGCCCGTGTACACGGGCCAAGGTCCTGGTGATGTTAACCCCTTGAGTGCCAGAGGGGTACACAACGCATTGCTTTGCCAGTCCTACTCTGCGTCCTGCCACCGACGCAGTCATGCACTGTAGAGACTGCCCGAAAGCACAGAATGCTCTCAGCACAGAACTCCCAGCATTCCGTGCATTCTGGCAGTTTCTACTGCGCATGACGGCTTCTGACAAACATCCTAGCGAATTATTATATAGGATGTAAAGTTTCCCCCTCCCGCCCCTTTAAGCTATGTCAGTGCTCTAGCTGACATACTTTGATTCTGGTCCTGGGACTGGATGGCTTGTCTGGAGAGCAGAAATAGCATTGTATACAAAGAGAATCTTCATGACAACGGTCTACTGCCTCAAACCAGATCACTTTGTAGACCGTTGTCATGAAGATTGCCTTTGTATCCACTGCTATTTCGGCTCTCCAGACAAGCCATCTGGTCCTGGGATCAGAATCCAAGTTTGTCAGCTAAAGCACCGACATAGCTAAAAGGGGCAGGAGGGGTAAACTTTAGATCGATATTTACGCTAAACTATGAAAGGTATAGCAAAAAGACTTTGATGCTTTGCGTTATTTCATAACTACAATATTAAAGCTTACAGAAAACAAGTATTACTATCCCTTTAATGTTGTAAATTAAAGGGATAGTAATACTTGAACTCTAAAAATAATATATGTTGTAGGGTTTATCGCCCTGAGTAAAACAAGGGTACTCCCACTGCTGAGAGATATTTTATTAAAAAAATGATAACAGCTCAAACTTGAATTTTTAAGGTGCAATATGACAGTGGCCTGAAAATTTACAGTGGCGCTGTTGCTACACCATCCTATGCACTGCTCTGGTCTGTAGACCATAAATCTCCATAGGATGGTGTAGCAAACAGCGCCACTGTAAATTTTCAGGCCACTGTAATATTGCACCTAAACAATTCAAGTTTGAGCTGTTATAATGTTTTAATAAAATATCTCTCAGCAGTGGGAGTACCCTTGTTTTATTTGGGGACATAAACCCTACGACAAATATTTTACATCTTAAGTATTACTATCCCTTTAAAGCAAGTGAGATCACGTAGGTTACAGCTGAAGTGGTGCTACACTACTGATACTTCAAAATTTACATTTTAAGTAAAGCAACACTAGTGATACTATAGAGCTTAAAGGGGCATGGGTTATGCTACTAGTGTAGCTCCATTTGGATTGTAGCTCTGTGGTATCATTTGGGTTGCTCCATTTCAATTGTAAACTTTGTGGTATCACTAGTGTAGCTCCATTTACAGTGGCAAGATGGAGAGAGAGTGAGGCAGTGGCCCACCAGCCCAGACGTATGAATTGCCCAAGGGGCAACTGTCCCTTTACTCCCCAGGCCAATCCTCCCTGAATTCAAAGGGTAAAAAGCACCACTTAAATCAACAAGGAATATGTTATTAAACCCACCCGTGTTGGGTGAAAGTCACATGGTAAAAGTTTCTGATGCTGCGCCTGACACACCCCTGGGCTGGCAATGGGTGAAATAAAACATGTGGTGCTTCTGCCATTAACAGATGGATCACTTTGTCAAAAACCAAACCAAAACAAAACAAATACAGACTTGCTTCAAGGTTCTTCCAATCACATCTGAATATGGACATCTGAATTACATAATTCCTACTGAACGAGATGCAATACACAAGCACAGTGTGTGGCAACACGGTGGGAGACAACACAAGTCAAGAAGCCCATGCAGCATGGGCTAATCAGTGGGCTCTATGAAGAGGAGGACCAGATCCTGTAGAAAGAGTACCTGAAGGATGGCAGGACCCCACTATACGGTCATATCTATAGCATAATAAATGGTGCTTGGAGGGAACTGACAGAAGAGTATAGTCCCCCTTTAAAGTGAACCTGGATTACCTAATACAATGTGATAGTTTTACATAGGGTGGTATAGGGAAAAGAGTAAACATGAGCTGAGCTATTTTTTCTGAAACAAATTAAACCAGGACATATAAACTTATTTCTCTTCCGTGTGTGGGTCAACATTTTGGGCTGGGCACCCTCACCAATCCTAGACACTACACCCAGGGATTGTTTTTCTTTCCCTCTCTCAGCCAACCAGTTTTGGCAGTTTAGATTACGCTACATCCTACAGCTTCGCTGCCAGGAGTGGGGTCACCACTGACCTTCACAAAGTATTTCATGTCTTCAGAGTTTTTTTCCTCCCAGAGATACATAATTATGCATTCAAGAAGCAAACTGGGATGATATAGGAAGTATGAGAGAAGAATGCAAGTCCCAGCCGGAGCCAAATTGCTCCTAGCAACGCCTCCTAGACCCGGCTGGGACTGACAGCGCAGGCGCGTGGACGTCACTAGGGCAAGATGTCAGTCCATGAAGAATAGAGATTTTGCTTTAATCCGGTAAGAATTCTGGCGACTAGCGCTACTGAGCAGCTAGTCGCCATAGGGGCAATGATGTGATGGTATCTTATTTTTCGGCATATTACATTTTTATGGACCACCAGCTGTTGGGTACTACAATTCCCACCATCCCCAACTAACTGGTTGGGGTTAATGGAATTTGTAGAATCAAACAGCTGGAGATTCAGATTGACTACCCCTGCCTTAGTGTATAGTACCCATAGAACAGGCTAGGATTAAGGCTTATTATTGGGTGGTAGTTCTGCTTTAATACATAGAAGATCTCAACAACTTGAAAAAGAGGCTCTGTAGGCTAACAGTGTGTCTTCCCTTTATGGTAAGTGTTACTTGCCTCTGCTTCCTCATCTGTCAGCTGATATTTTACCACACAGTTTAATCAACAACCATATTGTCAATGGATCTTTGTGGAGATCTACACCCATGGCATTTATAAAAGTTTTAGCTGAATGAGAATAACAAACAAAAGTAAATCAAGCAGGAATACAGAAATCAATAACCAACTGAAAAGCATAGAAACTACTGATATGAAATAGAAGATTAAAGGGATAGTAATGTTTCACAATAAAAGCAGTTCCGATTAATCTTCATAGTATTTGGACCATGGAGAGTGTTTTATAAATACTGTCAGAGTTGTAGTTCAAGAGTAATTGAATGATAAAGTATCCCCCTCCCACCCCTTTTACTGATGTAACACTGAATGCTCACCTCAGAGCAGCAAGACTGTCTGGATGGATCGCAGAGAGGGACAATCTTCAGTGATCATAAGGAAAAACCTGAAAGACCTGTCAAGGAGGGGCAGGGTTTTCCTTATGCTCACAGTAAGAAGATTGTTTCTTGCTGTGATCTGTCTGGTCAAGAGACCAGATTCCACATGTGAGGGGAGGTGGCTTACACTAGGTAAAAGGGGAGAGAGGGGGACACTTTATCATTCAATTACTCTTGAACTACGACTCTGACAGTATTGAAATAACATTCTCCATAGCCCAGATACTATGAAGAGTAATTGGAGCTGCTGTTTTTTGTGAAACATTAATATCCCTTTAACATTTTATTCTGCAGCACATCACTTTGTTTTCCAGTACCCAATGGGTTAAATGTTTCAATTGAACCAAGATTAGAAAAGAAGTGCAAAAGAGTAAAGGTAGTTTTTCATTAAGGTTTTGTAAGATATGTAATGCTAGTGTCTCATTTATAAATATATTCCAATGGATATAATAAGTAAGAGAGAGTTTTTGTAAACATTAGCACATTTTGCTTTGGAACCTAGTCAACTAAAATGTGTTCTGTAGGTGACTCACGCATAATCTTAAGAAAATGTCAATACTCATGAACTTTGAAGTCCCACAAAGATACAATTTGAATTTAGTCTTAGATTAGGTTGCAATAACTCAGATAAGTGTTTTGCACAAGTCATACAATCATCATAACAGCATGTTGCTTATTAAGTCCACAAAGACGTTAAGAATGGCAATTATTCCCTGTCATATCTTGGAACATCAAAACAAACAATAATACAACAAAAACACCCAAGAAGTCAACATTGTAACAAGGTTTTTAAAATCAAATGGGGCAAATATAGGTTTGTAAGCAAAAAAAATAACATTTAAATATCAATCCAGTTCTTAAAAATATGTGAGGTAATACAAAGTACTTGTTTACTACCTAAAACAATTTAAAAATTACTATAAAGGTATAAAGGCTCGTGATATAAAATTTACATTTCTAATGGCAATAAAGTATATTAAGGAACAAGCTTACATTTCCAAGCAGAGGCGTAGATTCATTTTGTCCAGCATACACATAGTGTTCATTAGTTGTATTGATATTGAGTCCATTTGCCTGCATTATGAAATAATGATATCACAGTCTTGACAGCACCAGCAGGCTTAGTTGACAGAGAAGATATGCCCTACAAACAATCATTGGGGCCACTTTTCTAACATTGCTCACCCTCCCCCCTAGTCCACACACAGTAAACACCTTACTAACTACATTCAGACACTTCCCTACTTCCTGCTGTCCAATATCACACGTGATTCCCTTAGTCGCGGAATGACTAGCAGCACGCCGACTTCACTGCCCTTAGTCGCGGGATGATGACATACTATACCAGCATGGCGGAATAGAAGCATGAGGTGAGACTCTGGGACACACATAGATGAGGGCCACCAATAAAGCAAAATGCGAACGAAGCGTTTAGTGTTGATTATTTACACATCAATTTTACTGCAAGATGAAGCGTCCCTTTATGCCAAGAATGTGTAATATGGCTTTCCAGCTGTCATTAGACTACAACTGATAGCAGCATCAGGCGGCAAAGTTTGAATGAGCTTGAGAGCTAAAGCCCAGAATAACTGGGGAGTCACATGTTCATTCTTGCAATATAGGTTTGCTGCAGTACTGATTTACATGGAAAAGGACGAGACTAGTTTACCCTCAAACAAGTGACCCTCTCATCTTAATTCAACTTTAGATAGACAAGAATGATGTCTTTGTTTATCCTCGAGTGCCACTGTCGTCTTACCTGCAGGGGAGGGCTGGCAACTTGTGGCCCAGGGAGCTAATAAAATCAAGTGGCCCATTTCTACTGTCTTCCTAGCCCACTGCCCCAGCCCACCTCCTTTTTGTTAATTTTAAAATTGACAATGTTTGAAGTAAGGCAACTGATACCACATAGTTTATGGTTAAAATGGGGCTACACCTCTCATACTATAGAGCTTACAATTTTAGCAAGGCTACACTAGTGATACTATAGAGTTTACAAGGTAAGTTAGTTATGCTACTAATCTAGCGATTAGATTGTAGCTTCATGGGATCGTGTAGCTCCATTTCAGTTGTAAGCTCTATGGCAGTGGTTCTCAACCTTTCTAGTGCCGCAACCCTTTGATAAAATTTCCCAAGTTGTGGCGACCCCTAACAGTAAAATTATTTTAGTTTCTCCTTCATCGCTGTAATTTTGCGACTGTTATGAATCGAAATATAAATATCTGATGGTTTTAGGCGACTCCTGGCAAATCGTCATTCGACCCCCAAAGGGGTCCCGACCCACAGGTTGAGAACCACTGCTCTATGGTATCACTAGTGTAACACCATTTATAGCAGCAAGAGGGAGATTGGGAGAGGCAGTGGCCTACTGGCCTTGACATATGACCGGCCCAGGGGACAATTGCCCCTCTGCTCCCCAGGCCAGCCCTCCCCTACTTATCTGTGTGTTGAAGACCTACTTGGAACACTTTTTTTTCTGTTAGAATTATATATTTTCTTTTTGGAGCAATTGGTAGTGTAACCCCCTTGGATGCTTAACCATTTAAGTGTATCACTCTGGCATTCAAAGGGTTAATACTTTTCCAGCACATTGCATTATTTGCCTGGTTGGGGATTATGGCAGTAAGGTGACCACGTATACCTTTAAATCAGGGACACACAAATATGTCATTCTGAAGTACTGTACAGGTGTGAGTGTATACAGGTGATTGAACATTGGGCATTTCTAATGGTACAGTGAGGGATATACCTCAGACAATTAGAATACTATGCATAGACTTAGCATAAAGTACCACACTCTAACAACAAATCATAATCAATATCTCAAAAACAAATTATTTTATATGAAAAGAGTGCAACATATATACAGATCCTAATTTTCTAAAACAAGCTAAACTTGTCTTAAAGTGACAGCCCAGTTTGACCCTTTAAGTGCCAGAGGGGTATGCAATACATTGCAAAGAAATGTGTTGGATTCTCCTGGCATTCAAAGGGTTAAGTCCCAATTAAATATTTGTTTATTTATATTACAGGATTATAAGACGAGTGCATTTGTCAGCAAAGCTTCTAGCAAATGCTTGTGGTAGCCCAGCCCTGAATAATATAGTTCTTAATCACAGGGGTTTGAATACGTTTTCATCTGGCTTATTCCTCAAGACAAACAACTTCTCTGTATGGGCAGAAATGCATAATCAGGATGAAGTGGGGCTGTATACCCCTAATCCCACAGTACATGGAATGACTTGTCTAGACCGGGATGCCTTCAGTAAGACGATACAAGTTCCAGTACTTAAAGTAAAGAAAGAAATTATAAACAGACTGATGAAATCTCTTAAACATAGACTGATCCAGAGACCCAGTCTTAAAAGAGTAATTGATGATCCAACAGATGAAGTCAACAAACTCGTTCTATTGGATCCCTTTAAAATAACATCAGAAGAGTCATTTGAAGAACGAGATCATTTGCTTTTCAAACAGTTTGATGTCAGCCCTCACGTTTCGAAGTATGAACTGAAACTCACTTATGAAAATTTTAAATGCGACGAGATTTTACGAGCAGTGTTACCTAAAGGCCAAGATGTCACTTCTGGTTTCAGCAGGATTGGGCATATTGCTCACATGAACCTTAGGGAGCATCAGCTTCCATACAAGAACTTGATTGGTATGTATTGCTTTATAAGGTGTTAACTGAGGCTCCCTAGACAATATAACAATGGGTATTTTGAGCCAGATGAATAATAGCATGTTTGGGAAAAAAAAAAAGTAGTATCACAGAATTGTTAATACCCAGGGGAGCTAGGATGGCCTATGTAACCATTGGTATTCCATCTCTTTGGTATATAATTTGTGTTCAGCAGCCAGCAAATTAGGAAATGAGCCTGGATCACTCACATGGGTGTGAGGCTGCCTTCTCACCTTTGTGCCCTGATGCTAATGAGGCTCAACCCATGGGCACCGATGATAGTCACTGCACTGTGTGTCCATGGTGGGCAAAATGAGGTCCTCCAGCTACTGCCAGACTACAACTCCCATCATCCTCTATCAGCATTTGGCTGGATGGGATAATGGGAGTTGTAGTCTGGCAGTGGCTGGAGGGCCTCACCTTGCTCACCACTGACAGAACAGTTCGGTGACCATCATCAGTGCCCAGTGGCACAGGCAATGATTATATGTTAACCCCGTTTTGACATAAGGGTTACAGTGGTGGAGACATTTACGGCTGTTGATGGACTTCACCATTGGAGGATGATGGGTGTTGTAGAACAGGTGGAAAGCCAAATATTGTTCTCCTGTGGGCAACTAAGAGTACACTAAAACCCTCTGCAGCCGCCCTGCTGTCTAGAATTCAAACGCTTAAAAATCAGCAAGAACTGTTTTGAACCTTCAGTGCAGTTTGTTGTCCCAGATTTGCCCCACTTTGATTTTGTCACATTATGGGCAATAAGTGTAAAACAAGCTGGAACAATTTTAGGTAAAACCATTTGCACCATAGGGGTGAAAGAAAACTTCATATTGATTTTAATGGTTTTTCATCCACATGAATACTAACATTCAATATTTTAACCCTTTGTCACTCAAACGGTTAAAAGCCCCATTTATATCAAGATTTTGGGACTGTTTATTTCTCCCCCAAAGCACAATTGGTTTGCCCCAGAATGTGTCCACTTTGTGTTTATACATGTAACATCGTTTTTTCATTTTTCCTGGCACATCTACTTGACAAATCTGAATTGTATAAATCTACAAGAAAAATAGTGGGAAAATCTATACTAAATGCATGTGGTTAAATTCATGCTTTACACAAATCACTTCTTTTTTTGACAGGTCAGGTAATATTGGATAAGAACCCAGGTATTACTTCTGTCGTAAATAAAACCAGCACAATCGATTCAACATACAGGAATTTCCAAATGGAAGTGTTGGCTGGAGAGGAAAACATGATTACAAAGGTTCATTTATTTCCCTACTTTCTTTTTAACACAAGAAAACATGATCTTTCCTAAGGATTTACAGCTGCAATCCTTGGGACATACCAACAAATTGGATTTTTAGGGATCTCTCCAATTAAGTTTAAGTAGTGCAAACAAAATGACTGAGCCTCTTATTACCCGCTAAGGAGACCACGTTCCTTTAAATCAGGGGCATTTATAATAATAATAATAATAATAATAAAAAAACACTGCAGGGTTGCCCAGATTTTATGAGTCTTGGATTTAAAGGGATAGTAATGTTTCATAATAAAAGCAGCTCTAATTAATCATCATAGTATTTGGACTTTGAAGAGTGTTATTTCAATTCTGTCAGAGTTGTAGTTCAGGAGTAATTCAATGACAAAGTGTCCCCCTCCCGCCCCTTTTACTGATGTAACAATGCTCAGCCAGATCAGAAGGGAGGTGCCGAGGTAGACTGCAGAGAGGGACAATCTTCAATTAAGATAAGGGAAAAAACTGAAAAAACTTGTCAAGGGGGGCCGGGATTTCATTGTTCTCATAGGAATAAGATTGTCCCCTTCTGTTATCTGTACTGTCATACAACCAGACTCACATTTGAGAAGAGATGGCTTACACTAGGTAAAAGGGGCGGGGAGGGGAAACTTTGCTTGTGAATATCTCATAAACCATAAAGGTTTGAGAGATAAGACTTATATCGTTCTATATGTTTTTTGAATGCCTACAAAATAAAATAAAGTTAAAACGAAGTATTACTATCCCTTTAAAAGGATATGTGTTCACCATATTACCAACATGTGAACAAACAGGAGTGCGTGGAAGAGGTAACCTGGCGACAGGAGCTTTTGAATCCCTGTTCTACAATATAGTGTCATTTTTAGGGTCAGAGGGGTATTTATATCAATGTGCCAGTACAGCTGCATGGCATTAGCGTGTAATGCCAGAGGCTGCACTGAAAGGTAAGCACTACAGCAGGAGATCAAACATGTCCTGAACTAGGTGCTTCACTCAGGTGCTCAGTCATTCAGAAGGATCTGTATGAGTTAACACCATCCACTTGTGTTTGAGGAGATCCTGGAAACATTCACTGTTGTGGAGGGATTGAAGACCTGTTTAAGAGCCCCTGCTGTGTGTGATGAATGCAGTTCATACCAGCACTCACACACACTGCACCAGCATCCAACTAATTCCAGAATGCTCCAAGCCTACCACATAGCATTCACAGGGCAACTAACAGTGCTGGTTCCCATGTACATTGTGTAGATCTTGGCGATGACTAAAGGAATGTCCTAAAGCACACACACAAACTGCATCATTACCCTCCCTTTGGCACAAGCAGCATTAAGGGGAGGGTTTGTGATGTATCATACTGTCTAGCAGCAGTAGCAAACCTTGGTCCTCAAGAGCTACCAACAGTGCATTGTTTCAGGATATCCCAACTGCAGCACATGTGGACTATGTAGTGGTTCAGTCATTTAATGAGTCCACCTGTGCTGCTGCTGGGTAGCTTTGAGGACCAGGGCTGGCCCTGGAAGATCACATGCACATCAATCAAACTCACTTTGCCTCTAACACACCTGTGTTCTAATAAGGACATCTTTAAATCCTGGCCTGTTAGTGGGTCCTGAGGGCATGGATTGGGAACCACTGCACTAAGGCATGATAAACAAGTGATAAGGCAGGGATGACTTCTCTAGTTCCTATATTTTTCTATGGAGCCTATCTACTAAGATCTTCAAAGCTGAAGAAATCTTAGTACACTAGCTCCATAGAATAACATAGGACTTGGAGAAGTCATCTCTGCTTCAACATACCTTAGTGCATCTCCCCAAGGTCTCGTCTCCCACTATACAATAAAACAGCAATCCTTAATGTTAACTCTTTGAGTGCCAGAGGGGTGTCCAACACCACCTGGCTCTCAAAAGGTAATCCTTGAGACACACCAACATGTCACATTTTCAAAACATCCCCCTTGCTTGTTCATTGGTAGGTAATCCAGAGACTCATTTTGATTGCACCACCTGTGCTTATTTCAAGGATATTCTTAAAACTGGATCTGTTGGTGTGTCCCGAGGACTGGAGGTGAAAATCATTAGTAAAGTATATAGAAATTGCTAATGTGTACTTTAAATATTTTACCGTTTCTGTATTTATTTATTTTTTTATTTTGTTTTAAACTGCCTTCTGTTTAGGTTAGAGAAAACTACATCACTTATGAATTTGACTTTTCCAAAGTCTATTGGAATCCCCGCCTTGGCACAGAACACGACCGTATCATTGGGCTCCTAAAAGCAGGAGATATCCTATTTGATGTGTTTGCAGGTGTGGGGCCTTTTGCCCTTCCTGCTGCTAAAAAAAACTGCATTGTTTATGCCAACGACTTGAACCCCGAATCCTACAAATGGTTACTACATAACTGCAAACTTAATAAAGTAGATAAAAAAGTCCAGGCGTTTAACACCGATGGAAGAGACTTTATCAAGACAACCATAAAAGAAGAGCTGGTTAAACACATGATGTTACTTTCTAAAGAGAGAAAAAACAGCCTCCATATCGTCATGAATTTGCCAGCAATGGCTCTTGAGTTTCTTGACGCCTTTAAAAACCTTCTTGAAGAGGAGCCTTGTAACGGTGTTATTTTGCCTACCATACACTGCTATGGCTTCTCCAAAGAGGATGACCCAGTCAAAGATGTTAAGGAGAAAGCAGGGTCGTTCTTAGGAACTACGTTAGAAAATTGCTCTACACATCTTGTAAGAAATGTTGCACCAAACAAAGAGATGTTGTGTATAAGTTTTGAACTTCCAGCCAGTGTGATTTTTCAAAACCATTCCGACACTTCGGGTAAGTACAGAAAAGTCATATAATTGTGACGCTGGAGATCAAGAATTCACTAGCAGATACAAACTATTTAGACTAGTTGTGGGCAAGATGTGGCCATCAGAGGCACCTCCTGCAGTCTCCCAGTATGTTCTCTGTATAATGGAAAGAGGGGATTTCCCTTTACCAAATCACACACACATCCTATTTAACCCCAAAAAGCAAACATCACTTTACTGTGTGCCACCTTAACCCTTTGAATGCTTGAGGGGGTCACCGACTTAAGCAGTAAGGGTTTACTGTACTTTTTACAACCCTATTTAGAATTTTTAACCATAAATGTGCAGCCCCGTGGTGTGAAATGTAACCAGATTCACTGGTTTACTCTTCTTTTTAAAATAAGTCTGTAGTCATAAACCTAAAGAGGGGCAATTCTAGTGCAAACCAACTGCACCATAGTGGACTGTGTTGGTTCGCTTCAGTTCTCTGTACATTAGCCTCAGTGTGTGCGCCTTTTCCAGAGGGCTAGTGCATCAGCATATACACTACACAATATTGTCCATGATACGCCACCTCTTTGCATCACTGATGCCTTTGTCAACATGCACTGTGCACCATCTTTTTTCTGATCAGTCCACTTCCTGGTTTGGTGCACATATGATAAAAACCCCAGCATGGTGCTTTATGTATGTCCACATGCGCACCCATAATGTAAAGTAGTTCTAAAGGAATCCCGGTGTAGAATTTCTGTAATTTTGATGCAAGCTATCCGCAGCATAGGAGACCAAAACTTCCAATTAATTAAAGAGAGGTCTCTCAAAACAGTGTGTTGGAGACTTCTCCAGTTTTGTGCATAAGACCCAAATTGATATTTGCTGTATCTGCAAAGAAGCTTAATCAGTATTCTCTTAAACTGATGTGCTGTCTTTTTCTACTGTTTCCAGGTGAACCAGCATCTAAACGTCCTCGGACTGATAAAACTGATGACAAAGAAAATGAACAGCTTGGCTGCACCCAATAAGCACATTTATTTGTTATTTTTTTCTTTTTTTTTAATTAATTTTATTTACTTTTTTATTTTGTATCAGTTCTAAAAATTGCTTTTAATAAATACTGGAAGTGAATTAACACTTTAGACCACTTACATACCTTTCTTTAACCATTGTGATTTTACTTCCACTTTTGACAGGACTGGTAGTATAGTCAAAACATTGATCACTGTCATCTCCAAACACCCATTTTGTGGTGAAACTACACCAATAGTTCTCAAAAGTTGTAGCGGTGGTGGAACCCTTCGGTTCAAATGAAAGATACACCTTTGCAATGTATTATAGTCATCTCTAGCAGCCAAAGAGTGAACCATGTATTAATATCAGATGTGTCAGGATGTTATTACAAGGAAAATCCTCATATACAAATACATTTTTTTGTTTTAATTCAAAAGGGGCTTTGCTATGGGCTCCCAAACAGGATTCCAAATGCCCTTAACCCTTTGAGTGCCAGTGGGGAGCGCAACGCATTGCGAAGCAATGCACTGCTCACCTCTCTTGCATAGAAAGGGTTAACAGGCTACATCTTACTCACCTCAAATAGAAAAATCCTAAAAGTGACAGTCAACCTCCTTTCCAACTTTGCATAATATACACTTGCAAAATATTAAAATAACATTGCCTATAGTTTTATTTTTTATCTTCCTTTTTTTTTTATTACACATGCTTCTGACAGTGAGTTCCCTGAATTTCTATTTCCAGAGAGTTTCCTAGAATATGGAGTACAGTTTTGGGCACCAGATCTTAAAAAAAGACATTATTGAACTGGAAAAAGTCAGAGATGTACAACAGAAATGATTAAGGGTTGGGGAATCTGAGTTATAGAGAGAGACTAGCCAGACTGATTTTTTTTTTTTACATTAGAGAAGAGGGTGATATGATATGATTACCATTTACATATATATTCAAGGTCAGTACAAATAGTATTAAGTACTTACTCAAAAATCTGAGCTAAGAACAAGAGGTTATCCAATAAGACTAGAGGAAAGGCACTTTTGACTAAAACATAGGCAGGGATTTGGGCGATAAAGTTATGGAATTCTTTGCCTTGGGATGCTGTGCTTGCAGATACTGTAACTGCTTTCATAAAAAATAATGGATACCTATCTAGCACAGAACAACATTGAGAATTATCACAGTCTGCTTCTAAGCAGATAGGATGTTCCAGGGAAATGTCTGACTACCATTTGGAGCCAGGAAGGAACTTTTTTACCCACTAAGTTAGGCTTATTAGATACACTGTATAGCTATAATGTTGAAAATGTTAATTTGTTTTTAAAAAAATGCTATACCCTGATCTTGCCGCTCTGCCTCTGCTCCCTTCCCACTACCCAACCTCCTCCGATGATGGAGGCTTTGTCTGTAAGCTGGAGCGATTTCATTGGCTAGATAGCGCTCTCTGCCAATGAGATTGCTCCAGCTTACAGACAGGCAGCCTCCGTCATCAGAGGAGGCTCGAAGCAGAGTCAGAGCGGCAAGACAAGTGTATGTGGAAGTAGGGTGCAGGGCACAATGTAATCATAACGTATTTAAAAAAAAAAAAAAAAGTGTATCATTGTAGCTGTATACTGTATCTAATAAGCGTAACTTATGGGGGTGAGAGATCCCCTTTAAATAAATAGAAAGTAATATTGTAGATTATCAAAAAATAAATCCATCGATGCCAGTCTGACCTCTCAGACCTTTATGGTTTGAGAGACAAAGTTTTAAAGTTCCCCCAGCCCTCCCCTTTCCCTGACATCAGACTCCAGCTGACAGAAGAAGATCCTGGTCCCGGGACAGCAGGCGGCTCTTCAGCAGAGCCGAAGTAGCGATAAATAGAAAGAAATACTCCACTGGAACGGTCTACAAAGTGTGTTTGCAAACCAAGCACACTTTGTAGACCATTCCAATTAAGTATTTCTTTCTATTTATCGCTACTTCGGCTCTGCTGAAGAGCCACCTCGAGTCAGCCGACACAAATCTCCTTCTGTCATCTTTACAGCTGACATCAGTGAGGGGGGAACTTGATCTCTGTATCTCTCAAGCCATAAAGGTGTGAGAGATCAGACTGGCATCGATGGATTTATTTTTTGCTAATCTACAATATTACTTTTTATTTATCCAAGACATTACTAACCCTTTAATTGGTAATGGCTTTAATAGGGGTTATTTGGCATGGACTGGACTTGATGGACACATACCTCTCTCTTTTTTTTCAGCCTCGTCAACTATGTTACGATGTTCTGCCCGGGAATATGAAAGAAGGGATAGTGATACAGTTTAACACCATCCCTGCAGCACTGAGCGCTCTTTATACTGTACTGAGTAGAGACAGGATGTTCTGCTGCAAGGATAGTGTAACATTGTACCACTATCTCTGCTTTCATAGATTGAGTAAATGCCTTGGACAGGTAGTTAGGGAGCTTGCTGTCAGGGACAAACAAGTATAAAAAAGTAGGGGAGGATAAAAAATATAGACAATTTGATTTAATGTTCATTCGCAGAATTTGTAAAGTCAAAAATAAAGCTGACTCGCCTTAAAATGATTGAGCTTCTGACAGACATACCTGTTTTGAAGTGGAGAAATCCTGAAGATGTCCTGTTAGTGGTGCGTGATTGCAGGCTTGGAAATCCCTGTCGTCAACCAAGAAAGAAGCTCCTCTTTCCACAATTGCTAACTAGACCATAATGCTAATAACAACAGAAACTTAATTGACAATAAAATTGTGCTGTTTAGAATATTTAAACTTCCACATTTTATTCAGTTGCATAATCACACTGAATGCCACCACTGCCTTTACAAACATTTGGTCCATAGAACCCCCTTCTTCTTCAAGAACCATGGGGTTCAATCTGGGGAGGGCTGGCAATTTGGAGCCCAGGGGGCAAATACATTGAAGTGTCCCATTTCTATTATCGTTCCAGGCCACTGTTACAGCCCACCCCCTTTTGTTAATTTTAAAATTGGCATTAATGTTGTGATGTAAGTCACGTGATACCACATAGCTTACAGCTGAAATGGGGCTACACTCGTGCGCCACTACAAAGCTTACAATGTAAGTAAAGCTTACCTAGTGATACTATAGAGCTTACAAGGGAAATGGTTTTTGCTACTAGTGTAGCTCCATTTCGATTGTACCTCTGTGGTATCACTAGTGTAGCTCCATTTACAGCAGCAATCGGGAGATTTAGTCCAGACATATGACCTGCCCAGGGGGCAATTGCCCCCCAGGCCAGCTCTCCCCTGGGTTCAATGTAAAACTGTATGAACACCACTACTGTATACAGTGGCCTTCCTGTAGCAGTAGGAAGCCAGTGAGTTAGAGCAAAGGTGGACACATAAGGCCCTCCGGCTGTTGCTGGACTAAAACTCCCATCATCCCTTGCCAAACCACCACTAGTGAGAAATGATGTTAGTTGTAATCCTGTTGCCCTCCCTTACTTAGGAGGCAGATGCATCTAATGTAACAATAGGTATTTATCCAATATTAAATTCTCTGTTTCTATCACTGATCAAAGATCTGCTGTGCTGAATGAGAATGGAAAGCAAGGTGCAATATTGAATTAAAAAAACACAAAATAAAATAAACCAAAAACACCAATATATAAATGAGTGGTGCCATTCACACAAATTAATCAGAAAAATAAAAATGACAGGTGAAGTTAAAGGGGAACAATTTCCTAGGAATAATTGCTATTTAAAGACTGGACTTACTCTAAACATCCATTATGTATAGCTATATATTTTTTGTGTTGTGTTCTCTAGCGGTCCATTGCAAGCACTATTTATATGTACAGACAGACATATAAGACTATTACAGAAATGGTGCTCGTCAGTCCCCCAGCCCATAAATCCTTGAGCTGTGTGTCCTCAAATGTTACGGTAGTGTCAGGTTATGCTCTCTACTGGTGTCATGGACCTGTCCACTTCATCAGGGGTTTCTTTTGGCTGTTGTGGATGAGGGGAGTTGTAGTGCCAAACAGGTAGAGCAGTGCTTTCCAAACTGTGTGTCGCGACACGTTAGTGTGTCGCCTGCAGTGTGTAGGTGTGTCACAGGCAAAGGTGCCGTTTACACAGCGCAAGATTGTCATTCAACCCAAGCACAAGCTACACTGGGAGCTGAGATAAAACACTACGACTTAATGGTCACATTTACACAGTGGGAGATTGCCTCCATGTGCTGCATACAGCTGGAGCCCCACAAAAGATTTGTAACAGCTGGAGTGCCTCTGTGTGCTGCATACATAATAGGCACTCCAGCTGTTACAAATCTTTTGGCGGTTCAGCTGTTAAAACCTTTTGAGATGCCACCTCCTCTATACCTTTGCCCTCTCTTTGGGCTGCCAGGCTGGAGTGCCCCTGTGCGCCGAGACTGCCTGTCACATGGCTGCTGCTTCTGCTTGTGGCGCCGATGAGACAGGAAAGACGGACAGTACTTCTAAAATTAGTTACGCGCTATCTATTTAATAATGCGACGTGAGAATATTGCACTTATATGTAGCGCAACATTCTCATGTTGCCCTTTTAAAAACCACGGAACATGCTTAATGCCTCCGCAGTATGAATGAAAGGAATTCATGAGATATGTTGTGTCCCCATACATCTCGTTTTTACAATTTATGTATGTGTCTGTATCTCTTATAAGGGATTATTAGTTTAACCTCCGGTTTGCTAGCAAAACTGAATTACTGTGTCACAAATTATGCATGTCTAAAAAGGGTGTCACCAACATGAAAAGTTTGGAAAGCTCTGAGGTAGAGAATCAAATGTTGTCTACACCCGTGCTAGAAAAAGTATACAGTGACATCATCAAAGTAAGGTCCATACAACCCCTAGAGCCTTAACCATCAGGCTGTTTGGTGCTTCAGTGGAGTTTTGTTTGGCTTTTTCTGGCTCAACAGATCTGGCAAAAGTTGCATGTCATTCTTGTGTCTTTTTTCCTCCTCATTATCCATGCACTATCTGTGCGACACAATAATAACATAGTTGACGAGGCTGAAAAAAAGACATGTGTCCATCAAGTCCAGCCCATACCAAAAACACCCCTGTTGATCCAGAGGAAGGCAAAAAAAAAAAAAAAAGCCCTCTGAAGCCATTTCCAACTTAGACCTAAGTGGGTAATAAAATTCCTTCTGGACTCCAAATGGCAGTCAGATATATATCTCTGGATCAACATCCTATCTGCAATGAAGCCATCTGTTGTAATTTTCAATGCTTTTTTGAAAGCAGTTGCATTATCTGCAAGTACAACATCCCAAGGCAAAGAATTCCATAGATTTACCACCCTTACTGTAAAGAATCCCTGCCTTTCTTTTAGTTGAAAGCGCCTTAATGGATGACCTCTTGTTCTTATCTCCACTATTTGCGTAAATAATTCAATGGATAATAAATACATACTTCTGTGAAATATAATCCACTGTAATAAAAAGCACACCATCACCTAAAAACAATTTTGATGATTTTAAAAGAGCTTTCTAACTAATTCAAAAACATGTTTTTTTAAATAAAAAAACAGTGACATGTATAGGTATACATTGTCATTTTTTTTTATTTAAAAAACACATTTTTGAATTAGTTAGATTTATAGGTTGTTAATAAAGAACTTCAAGTATCATTGCAGATACAGCCAAACATAATTCACGTCTACTCCATATGAAAAGTAACATCTTTGTTGTATAAACATATCTTTAAACCGAGGAAGATGAACAGAAGAACCACTAGAACAGCCTGTTAGGCTGTTATAGCTGTTCTTGTGTTCATCTTCCTCCTTTTAAAGATAAGTTTATACAATAAAGATGTTAGTTTTAAATCTGGTGCAGACGTGGATTATGTTTGGTGGTATGTGCAGTAATGTTTGAAGTTGGTCATTTAATGAAGGATGTGGAGATGCTTTTTTTTATAGCACACATAAAAGAAAGACACAAGCTCTCTTGAAGAAGGGAAATTGATAGAGAGGCGAGTGCTTAGAATCCTTTTCCCATCTTGAAGATTGGGAATAACCTTTGGATGCATTAGAAGTTTGTAGAGGTTGATATTCCTTGTTAATTAATAACACCTCGAGTGCAGAAGGGTATCCAATGCATTGCAATGTGTTGGACACAGTATGGCATTCAAAGGGTTAAGGCATAAAGGGTTAAGGCATGATGTGCAGGCACTACATAGCTTAATCCTGCATTCCCTCCCCTGCTTACTAATACTTAAAGGGATAGTAATGTTTCACAATAAAAACATCTTCAATTAATCTTCATAGTATTTGGGCCATGGAGAGTGTTATTTCAATATCATCCGAGTTGTAGTTCAAGAGTAATTGAATGATAAAGTATCCCCCTCCCATCCCTTTTACTGATGTAACACTGCTCACCTCAGAGCAGCAAGACTGTCTGGATGGATCACAGAGAGGGACAATCTTTAGTGAGCATAAGGAAAAACCTGTCAAGGAGGCAGGGTTTTCGTTATGATCACAGTAAGAAGATTGTCCCTTGCTGTGATCTGTCTGGTCCCAGAACCAGATTCCACATCTGAGGGGAGGCGGCTTACACTAGGTAAAAGGGACGGGAGGGGGAAACTTTATCATTCAATTACTCTTGAGCTACATCTCTGACAGTATTGAAATAACACTCTCCACGGCCCAAATACTATGAAGATTAATAGTAGCTGCTGTTTTTGTGAAACATTACTATCCCTTTAAGTATGAGTGATGGGGAAGCCAGTAATGTGTTGCTGAGCCGTATCAGTTATTGAGAGAGGTAATGAAGGGCTAAGTGCCTGCACTACATGCCTTTACCCTTTGAGTGTCAGAGGAGTACGCAGCACATTGCTTTTCAATGTGCTGCATACCTCTCTGGCAATCAAAAGGTTAATTAGTATAATCTATACATCTACAAATGGCCAATTTAACACAGAGATGCTTTTGAAAACATTTTCAAAATCACCAACGTTGTTTTAAGGTGATAAAATAAACTCAACAGGTTAGGTTTACATACCTTTATAAAAAAAAAATAGAAAATGTGTGGTCTTTCCAGTCCCCATTATTTTTCATGTATAATTGTTCAGTCTTCTGATTCTTCTTTACAAATTCACCAAATTGGTAACCATGTGTAGAACCACTGTTCAGTTGCTACTTTTCAGTAGCAGACCGTATTGCATCAATAGTCAATCACCAATCTTAAGAAAAATTCCAGTTGATTTAAATGGGGCTTAAAATACCCATTTAAATCAACATGAATTTTGGTGATTTGTACTGGTTTATTGAATATCTGTAGAACAGGAGCACCATTTTAAACACAGTAAATGAAATTAAATTGTGTCCCATAACATCTATCCCTGTATGAAATTTAGTATATGTCCAAACCATAAATCTGGTTGTAGCCGTGACAATATTTTTGTTTTTCACTCCCACATGCCAGCGCACAAATGACATTTCCATATTCATATCAGACTGAACCTGCCGTCCTCAGACAGTCCAGCTCTGAAATGTCAGACAAATCCTCTCTGCACAAGCGAAACAGCTGTATGTTTCAGCCTGTGTGGGCCTCATCAGTGGGGTGCAGCCGATTTCCTCTAGGCACATGGAAGCAAGGGCCCATGCCTGGGATACCCTTCTATGTAGAGAGACTACAAAAAGCGTGACTAATGCACACTGAGAAACATACATCTGAGGTTTTACTGATTCTCTCATGCAGAAAGGATTTACCTAACATTTAGGAGCTGGACTGTCTGTGGGCAGGACCAGTCTGATATGGATATGGACATTTCCTCTCTGCAATGGCACATGGGAGTGAAAAACGTGACTTGTAGCACCACTGAGGGCCCACCATGCCTTAGAACAAAACACTTTATCTTATTTGTTCTCTATGACAATTTTTTCTTCTAAATATTTTAGTGATGACATTAAAAATTATAATGGGTAATATAGGTACTTTTATATTTTACATAAAGGATTTTGGGAACTTGCACTAACTCTTAAACGGCAACATTTCAGCTTAATTCCTGTGTGTTTTCAATTGCTTATAACTTTTGAATGCAGTCATCTAACATAGGAGTTCCAGTGGAACTGTCACTATGATTGTGCTACTGCCCAGTCTTAACAGGCAATTTGACAAGTGAATTAATACTGTGTGCCCTTAGTACAAAACAATTGCTAAGGCACATAATTTTTTTATTTTTATTTATTTATTTTTTTTATTTATTTTTTTTAACAGACTGTGTTTTAAAGGGACACACAACTTTGGCAATTAGGCACTTCCTGTCATAACCGTACTATAGTGAGTCCTGGTGCTCCGCACTCATGTCACTGCTCAGCAATGCATTGCCCCCCTCCCCTCCCATTCCCTCCGTTTGGTGTGAGTGTAGCGTTAATTTAGAGATAAGATGGGAAGCGCCTGCATGGCTTGTCTTAAAGGGATAGTAATACTTGCAAATTACTAATCCCCATATTGTAAAAATTAACTTATTGCCCCCAGTGTCATCTCTCAAACCCTTATGGTTTGAAAGATGATAACGCTCAAAGTTCCCCCCTCCCTCCCCCTTCCCTGACTGAACGCTGACTGCAGGGATATCCGGTACTACTTGCATCAGGAGGCTCTGCAGCATTGCCGAGATCTTGTTTATAAAAATGAAATCTTTCACTAAAACGGTCTTCTACGTGTGCTTGCAAACCAAGCACATGTAGAAGACCGTTTCAGTGAAAGAATTATTTTTTATAAACTCGATCTCGGCTCAGCTGCAGAGCCGCCTGATGCACATAAGACTGTCGTGCAACAGCTTCCCCTGCAGTAAGCGTTCAGTCAGGGAAGGGGAGGGAGGGGGGAACTTTGAGCGCTATCACCTCTCAAACCATAAGGGTTTGAGAGATGACACTGGGGGCAATAAGTTTCTTTTTAACAAAGCTACAATATGGGGATTAGTAATTTGCAAGTATTACTATCCCTTTAATTAGCATAATATGTACATCTAAATAACTCAAAAACTAGTTTCCTAAATACAAAATGGCTAATATATAAACATATGATTTTGAAAGTTCTCTCAAAATCACCAAAGTTGTTTTTAGGTGATAGTGGCCCTTTAAAAGCAAACTGAAGTCCCAGTGAGGCTGATGTAGTTTTAAGAACTAGAGCAAACCAACAATGTCATGGAGACAAATAAAAATTCATATTGATTTGAATGAAAGAAAGGCCTCCAATGAACTGCCTTATCATTCATGGGTTTAAAAGCCCCATTTAACCCATTTAGTGCCAGTGAGATGGGGAACCTCCCCGGCACTCAAAGTGTTAAATCAATGGGAAATATTCACCCCTATGGTGCAGTTGGTTTGCCCAAAAATTGTTCCAATTCTTCTTAATACATCCGCCTCAAAAGGTCTTATTTTGGTCACTGTAGAGAAAAAAAAAAAAAAAATAGAATGATTTAAATTCCGGAGTATAAAAAAAATATATATAATTAAGAAAGACACTGCTGCATGCTATAGCAAGGTAATTGCCCTTAAACATTTTTTAATAGAATGTTCTTTTAAATGTTACTCACGTTGATTTTTTTGATTAGCTGTCTTAAGGGACTGAGAAAATTTGCAGCAAAAGTAAACTTATTTCAGATGTTCCACGGTGAAGAACTGTCAATTTTAATTTAATTCAGGCATTTCTTTCATAACACAATAATACTGAACAACTGTAATTACTGTTCTTTTAACCCCTTGAGTGCCAGCGTGGCCTGGTACTCAAAGGGTTAACCATTTGATTGCCAGAGAGGTATCCAACGCATTTCTATTTTGATTAGAGATGCCTGCTTTGTGCGAGTACTCGTACTCATGCAAATGGGGCCGATACTAGAGGCCGATATTTGCTGGGGTTCGGGCATTGCGTTGTTGTGGTTGCTAGGATTGTGGTTGTGAGGGTTGTTGGGGCTTTCTGGGTTCCTAGGGAGATGGAATGAAGGTTTTTCATGGTTTGCAGAGGGCCAGTATAGGCTCCCATTTGATCTACCGCACATATTCTGGCGCGTGGTTGCTAGATCGCCAAAATTTAAAGGGCCAGCTATGACACGTATATTAAGCATTATTGTGGGAATTTAAGTAGCTAGGGATGCTGCGGTTGGGGTTGTGGGTTGTTGGGAGTGCTGGGGTTGGGGCTGGGGGCGTGGTTACTTGGGTTCCTGGGGTTTATGGGGTTACGCTTCTTGGGGCTGCTGGTATTGGGGCTAGAGTTGCCAGGGTTGGGGTATCGGTAATTGGTATGGTTGAGTACTTGAAAAAAAGTATCGGTACTCGTACTTGGTCTTAAAAAAATTGGTGTCGGTGCATCTCTAACTTTGATTGCGTAGTTCCACCTTGAAATGGAAGTGTGATGAAAAAAACTGATCCACTGCCAAAAATGGCATTTTGCTCTACAATACTTTTTAACCCTTTGAGTGCCAGAGAGGTACGCAACGCATTGCTCTGCAATGCGTTGCGTACCTCTCTGGCACTCAAGGGGTTAAAAGAGGCGTCCCGTAGCAATAAGAGTACTCGTTTTCCTCTGTGTATTACTATGTTTTTAATCTCTTTGATGAGAGGTAATGCATTGGAGACCTCTCGTACCCAAAGGATTAAATTACTTTAAAGAGATTTATTCAATATGGTCTGTTGTGGATTAAAGTACCTGATCCTATATTTGAGAGTTAAAGCCACATTTGGTGCGTTAATCTGCACTACACCTTGGTTTCACAATTGTAATTACATGTTATTTAATATGAGAAGACTCCGTGTTATTGTTTATCCTAAGCAAACCTCCCTGAATGTGCATGGACTTATATCTACTATATGTAAAGTGCTGAGAGAAACTAAAACATCACGGATTAGCGATAATACAACGGATTATATTTAAGCAATGCTACATGCTATGTGACTGGTGTATTACAAATATTTATTCAACAAAGCCTCGCACAAAACTGAAAACCACAAACTAATAAAAGTTGGATTTATTTAAAAATAAACAGAAAATGTACAACTTTTTTTCAAGAAATCCCACCGATTTAAATGGAATTATTCATTGCTTCCATCAGACGGGAGTTGTTTTCTCAGTTGTTCGCAGCAACGTTATAGGACCAAAATTGTATTTTTTTTTTTCTCTACGTTTCCAAACCCCCCCTTCTTTTTTCATTCCTTAAACACAGCTGTCTTTATTAAAGTGCACAGCAGCCTAGCCGTGGTGCAGATGGCAGTAATTTTATCAGATTTGCTTGTGTTAGTTCCTGGTTTCATGCCAATGTCCGTTTTTTTCCCAGACTAGAGTATGTACGTTAATGTGGCTGCCAGAACAGTCCGCTAAGAGCGTCCTGTAGTGCCCGGTGACATGCGAGAGAGGAAGTGTAGCCTCCAGCCTGATCCTGGGGCGAGGCTGCTCGTACGTGGTTTAGATACCTAGAACAAACGAAGACACTGTTTAATTGAAGAGATCTATAAACAAAATGCCAATTCATTTACTGGAATATCCATATGTTCACAGTCCTCCTTCCTCCCCCTTTCCACTGAAGCATGAATAATTACTACTGGTATTGTGTGCAGACATATATATTTCAACGTCATACTGCAAAAACCACCTTCTTGGAAAGTGACTGACTTGTACTGCTGATTAAAAAGGCTATTAGGCTACTGTTATGCTTTGATTTTTCACATCTTGGCACTGTAGACTTGAGGGAAAGTTGACTCATTAACGTTGCTTCAAAAAACAAACAGAATTTCAGTGTGTACAATTTTTTCTGGGATAGCACCAAGAAAGTAAAAACAGATGCATTTCTGGCACAGGAGAGGCTGGAAAAAAACATACAGAACCTCCAGTAAAACGCCTAGAATGTTTAATTCTCTGTTGATGTCATCAAACTTGGAAAGAGACATGCAAACTGGGCATTTAAATTATTAAGTGTTAACACTCTTATACAGTTTAATTGCTTCACCTGTGCTTCATACTTCATTTGACCACCTCTGAGATGTAATCCTAATAGTGCATTTCTGCTGATCTAGCATGTGTCACTGACACCACAGAAGATCAAGGAGTAGATTACCCCAGAGCAGAATTATTTTACAGTATTAATGACTGGCTGAGGACGATGGGAGCTGTAGTCAATCAGTTACTGGGCAGCAGATTGTCAACTCATTTTGAATTCCTTTTGACTACCATTGAAAGCTGGCAATTTTTGAAGGGCAGCTTACAAATCAGCTCATATAGGAGAGGATTTTCTAAAAACCTAGAGGCAACTTACGCAGATTCGAAACTGCAGGTATCAGCCATATTGTGGATGGAAAACTGACCCTCACTGCTGGTAAGGCTGGACAATTGATGTCATGGGCTCCACTTATAGAGCTTCTCTCATGGGAAACCTCAGCATACATTGAAACTCTCAAGGTTTGATCCAGACACTCTGTCTTTTGAAGCAAATCTTTTGGTGAAGGCCAAATTCTCCATGTGAGACAAGTCAGTGATACTCACTACATGATCTGCACCAACTGATTGCATCTTTATTCTTTAACTTTGTCCTAGAGGGAGAACGATTGCTTGTCATGCATATGTGCGTGTGTTTAAATAATGATATCTTCTATGCTGCATCATGATGAGGCTTTCTTAAAATCTGATTGGAGCACTTCAGGTATGGTGTAAGAGGCTATATATCATCTAGAGCTTACTTTTTGGTGATCTGTAAAAGATAATATTTCAAAGATCTCTGGGTTAATTTATTTTGAAAGTAACAAGATATGATTGTCAGTCGAGACCCAACCTGTGCCACTGCTCCCTACATAGCTACTGAAACTATAGTAAGAGACTTCCAAGTCCCTAATTTCATCTGCACTGAGAACCTCTGTCCATTTTGCAGGTGTGTTACCCCTCTTAGTGTTGATTTTGGGTGTGAAGGCATACCATTGAAGATTAAAGTGCATTTTTGGGGCCAATGCTAACAGTTTTTTTCTATTATCCATTAAAATATAATTTATACAGTAGTTGATTAAAGAAACATTAACACCTAAAAAAGGAATGAGGTTATACATATTTAAATACTCTATACTTTATGCTAGTATCTGTAGAAAATCTCTATCTGTTTTGAGGTCTAAAATCAAGCCTTTCATATGCTCTTCTGAGGGAGCAGCTATTCCTGTTTCTATAGGATTCCCACTGAACATCCAGGATTATGTGTGAATGGGAGGATAAAAGATAAAAGGATTTCTGGATACGAGAATGGTGGGCAGCAATCACAATCAATTGACATTAGCACTTATTTCTCTATAAAAACCTCATTACATAAATGCTCTTAACAGGTAAATTAGAATATTCTGAACCCTGTTCTTTTTTCCCCCTTTTTTTACCGCTGTAGAACACACAAAAAACACATTGTATTGTCATGAACTTCATATCTACAGCAATAGCCAATTTCATACGATTTACTTGTAGAGACCACTTCTGTCCTGACCTAACCTCCTTCCCCATTAGCTATACATGTATTGTCCTCACTTCTGGATCTTTTAACACCACAAGTTGTTAGCTGTAAAGTGTCACCTTGAGACAAGTGTTAAAAACACTTCATGCAGGAATAGGCTGGTTGGGGATGATGGGCGTTGTAGTCCCCAACATCTGGATTAAATTATTATTACTGTTTTATTTTGAAAAACATAGTTTAGGGGTTTTTCTGCCAAGATTGAAATGGTGAATTCCTGCATACATGGGAATTCCTTTTCCTCCTAAATCCCAGGGGAGCAAATACAAGAGAGAGACCCTTCACACCCAGGACAGGAAAAGCAGAGGTCTAAAAAGGGCCTTCCACCCTATATAAGCTCCCCTCCTCCTTAACATGCCAGTGGAAATACAAAAGACAGAAGACCAAGAGCTGTTAGGATGTTTAATAAGTTAGGAAACCCATGTGTTGCCTGTGGATTTAGAACCTTCCCATCCCAGGCAGCATATACATGAGAGATATAACAAAGATAGCATAAGGGTGGGAAATCAGGACCCCAGAGCCTGAAGGACACTCTGTCCAAAGGACGAGTATTCTGCAGTCAGGAGATCCAGACGGTAATGTTTACAAAACGTATGGGCCCTCTTCCACGTTGCTGCTCTGCAAATTTGCTCCATGGAAGCCTCTGCCTAGAAGGTCACCGAGGCCCTGGTGGTATGTGCTTTGAAGAAGAGAGGAGGATCAGTCCCTGCAGCTTCATATGACAGAAGGACAATCTGCTTAATCCAGAGTGCTATCGAGTGTTTGGAAGCACCGTTGCCCTTCGAAGGGCCTGAAAATGAGAGCAGCAGAGCAGAGGATTGTCGACAGGCATGTGAGTGGTCCAGGTAGATTTGTAGGCATCGCATCACATTTAGGGTGTGGAGCAAGTTCCCTTTGTCTGTGTCTCCATTAGGGAGGAAGGTGGGTAGGACAACCTCCAGAGAATGATGGAATGGAGAGTCAACTTTGGGCCTGAACTCAGGTGGTAAGCATAGAACAACACAGTCAGGAGGGAAGGTCATTAAAGGTTTTTATTTCTCCAACACTGCGTGCAGAAATAATGCGATGAGGAAGGCCATTTTGAACATCATGAACTTGATAGGGATAGTATCCATGGGTTCAAAGGGATGAGTCAACAGTGTATTAAACAGCAGTCAGGTCCCAAGGAGCGACCTGCGGAAGACACAGAGGCCTCAATTTAGATATAGCTCTGGTAAACCTCATCAGGAGATAATGATTAGAAATAGGGATACTGTGCAGACTGCCAATAGCCGCAATCTGGACCTTGATGTTTGAAGGTTGCAGACCTGCTTGAAAGCCTTGATGCAGAAAATCCAGGATGGCCTGGAGGTCTGCAGAGATTGGAGAGAAGTTCTGGGAGGCACACCAGGTAAAGAAAACCTTCCATATTCTCAGATAACGAAGGGAGGTGACTCTCTTAAGGCTGTGTAATAATGTCTCAATTACAGTCAGAAACGCCTTTGAGCCTCAGGAGTTACCGTTCAACATCCAAGCCATCAGAGAGAGGAACTGGGGTTTGGGGTGAAGGACCGGACCACGGTGGAGAAGATCTGGCCGTGAAGGAAGGATGATGGGAGATCTCAGGGAGAGCTGGTGGAAATGGAAAACCAGACTAACCGGGGCCAAACGAGGCAATGAAGATCACCGTAGCCTTCTCTTGTTTCAGCTTCTTCAGCACCCACGCTATGATCGAGACTGGGGGGAAAATGTATCCCAGGCAAAAGACACATGGTTGAAGTAGGGCATGTATTGCCTCTGGGTGGTCCCTTGGATACTGTTGGTCTTGGTAGCCATCAGGTAGCTTTCTGGAAGCCCCAGGAGCAAGAGACCTGATGACAAACTTCCTGGTTGAGAGACCAATCTGAGTGCAGCATCTGATCCCGGCTCAAAAAATCTGCAGTCAGAGTGAGACAGCCCCTGAGGTGAATGGCAGAAATCTGCAGGAGGGTGTTCTCCTCCCAGGAGAAAATGGTCCTGTAAGCCTCAGTAATGATGGGCTCCTGGCTACTCCCTGGCGTTTTAGATATACCCCCACCAAGCGATTGTCGGATTGAATTCTGACCGTCATGCCTCTGAGAATGGAACTCCAATGCCGAAGCTCTCTCCAAACTGCCAGGAGTTCCCTGAGGTTGGAGGATAGCCTGGATTCTGCATCCATCCAAGATCCTTGGAGAATGAGGTTGTGAAGGAGAGCTCCCCAGCCAAGCTGGCATCTGAAGCGATCACATGCTGGATTGGGAGGTGCCAGGGAAGGCCAAAGGACAGATGGCTGTAGCTCAACCACCATGTGAGAGATCTCCAGATGGATAGAAGAAGCCAGAGAAGGTGATCCATGGAGGAAAGTTATTTGTCCCATGACCTCTGGAGAAAAGCCTGCAGGAGGCAGAATTGCAGCAGTGCCCAGGGATGGAGGAGGACATGAGTCCAAGGAAAGCCATGATGGCCAATGCACTGGTGGATTGGGAGGCCAGGATCTGAAGAACCTGCCCTCTGAGCCTGGTTAGATGGGAGTCCGAGAGGAAAGTTCTTACTTGACAGTCAGGGACCAAACCCAAAATTGGTGGTTTCATCTGTGAAAGCACCAAAACCTAATTTGTCCCAATTTATGCTCCAGCTAAGGCTCTACAGCGTGCCAAGCAGGAGGTTCAAATGATCCTTCAAGGTCTGAAAAGAAGAAGCTTTCGCCAGCTAGTCGTCAAGATACGGGATTATAGAGATCCCGTGTTGTCCGAGATATGCACCCACAACCACTAGAATCTTAGAGGAAGTTCTGTGAGCTGATAAAAGTCCGAAGGGAACAGCTTGGAAATGAAGATGTTTCACCTTCCCTTGAATAGGCACCGATAGCCCTAGAAACCTCTGCTAGGCGGGATGGAAAGGGACAAGTAGGAAGGTGTCCATCAGATCCACAGTGGCCATGAAGCCTCCATAGTTGATTTTGGGTCTCCATTCTGAACTTCCGTTTCTTGATGGATTGATTGACAAGTCGTAGGTCTATGAGGAGATGGGGGCCTTGAGTAGGTGCCTGTTCGTTCCTGGCCAAGAGGGATGGGAAGGAGCACCTGAGACTCGAGAAAAGAATGTAAGGCGAGAAGAAAATCCCTTCATCTTGTGATGGAGACAGGCAGTGTCACCAGTAAGTTGAGAGAAGGAGGATGATGAATGAACTTCAGCTTATAACAGGCTTGCAGAAGCTTAAGGACCCAGGGATCTGAAGTGATGGTTTCCCAAGCTGAGAGAAGGAAACAAAGTCTGCCTCCCACTGGTAGACTGAGCCTCTGGCATCAGGAAGATGACAAATGATTCATAGCGGAAGAGGCTGAATAGTATGCTCCCCTACCCCGGGGTCTAAGTAGTGTCCCAGGGTCAGATGGCAGCCTGTCCCCTGGCTGGCAAAATAATGCATCCCTGTGTTGAGATTTGAAGACCCTGGAGAATTGTCTCCAAAAACCGAGGGAATGGACGTCTGGTAGGTAGCCTATACTTTTAGTAAGAGGCATTATGTAGAAGCTGCTCCAATTCAGGTCCAAATAAAGCATTACCCTGGAATGGACTGGAGGACAAGCGGTTCTTAAAGGCTGCATCAGAGGTCCAGGATTTCAGCATCCCTTGGATAGTCAACAGCGAGCTTGATGGAAGAGAGCTTGTGTAGTGTAGTGGTAATTCTTCTCTGGGCACCCTGGAAGTGAGATCCTCTTGGAAGCCAAACCCTGAGGGAACGGGCTACAGAAACTGCTGCAATGCCTGCATGAAACCCCGATGTGAATGTTTCAAAAGCTTATCTTTCAGCAACTTCTGCCTCCCTATGGGATCCTGGAAACAGGAATGTCCTCCAAAGGGATAGCACAGCGGCTTATGAATCTGGATACAGGTGTATCAACTTTAGGGGAGGCCCAATGCTTGGAGTCCTTAGGATCAAATAGAAACAACTTCCTGACTCATCTGCAGAGGGCCAACTTATGATCTGGGACCTTCCAGTCATCCAAACTCAGAGCTGTGAGTACCAGAAAAACATTAGATGGTCAAGAGAATCCCTTGAATAGCTGGTTCTTCCTGCGGGTGGTGTCTGAGTTCTTCAACATCCATCACAGCTCTGACAGCCACAACCAGCTTATCTACCTCTTCTACAGGAAACAGATAGGTATTATCAGAGAAATCACATTCTTCCTCAGATTAATAATTATCAGGAACATAATTTGTCTCTGATTCAGATTCAGAGTCTATGTGCGCTGAATGAACAGCATCCTGTTGGCGTGTCTGGAACTATAAACCTGGTCAAAGATGTGTTGTAGTTCAGAATGGACCCAAGACACAAATTCCTGCATGGTGTTCGTATTCTCCTTAACTACTACCTGCTGGTCACATGAAGCATGCAATTTTCCCTGGTAGGCACATAACATGTGCTTGGTCTTAGATGCAGGCTTCTTAGGAGCTGCTTCCAACAAAGGAGTTTCAGGATCAGACATGCTAAAATAGATAAAAGGAACAACAGAAGGAGCTGAAGTCAAGTAACCAGGGTATTGGCCTGCAGGTAGGAAGTCAGGTAGAAAGTCAGCCTAGGCTTTAAATTCACATAGGGCAGAGGGGTGGGATCCACTGCAGAGCCAAACAAAGTTCAGAAGCTGGGTCAGAAGACAGGAAGCCAACAGCATCATAAACAAGGCAAAACATATACTCACCATTAGCAGTCTTCTTAAATAACCCCCCCCCCTTCGGTCTGGTAAGCTGCTGGGAAGCTCCAAGTTGCACCAAACAGTGCAGGAGGATCAGTTGGCATCCATTGTGGGCATGTGCATCTCGGATAGAGCTCTATCCGGCTTGCACACACTAAGGCTAGCTGGTTTACTGGATAGGTGTACCGGAAGGCTGCTGACCCAATTATCCTCCTTCTGAGGAGGCTCATACAACTGGGGTCTGGCCACAAAGGCACCACATTCCTCCCAGGGGATGGAGGAAAAACAAAAAAGACCTGCTTCTCTTCCTGGACAAGAAAAACATTAGTACGTTAAAGCGGAACTGCCACCTCTACAAAGCTAGTCACCAGGATGACTTTAGTGATCATTATTTTACCTCTCAAAAGTGCCCACGAATAAAGTTCTCATTAAGTTTCCAAGACCGGAAGCCAGGCATCACCGCGGACATCTTGAATGTGCGCCTGCCCTGTCAGTCCTCTTCACCCTTCACAGGCATTGCACTGACCTGGACGGCTCTGGAAGAGACGTACGGCGCAGGTGCACAGGCTGCAGTAACCTGGCCGTCAGTCTCGGAAGCATAAGGATGACTTTATTCGCGGGCACTTTTGAGAGGTAAAATAATTAGTAAGCTAATCGCCATCTGCCTAAGTAGTGCAGGGCGACTTTAGTGGAGGTGGTAATTCCACTTTAAAGAAGTGGGGCTCATATAGGATGGCGCCCTTTTTTAGTCCTGTGCTTTTCCTGTCCTGTGGGAAAAGGGTCTCTCTCATTTATGTACTGCCTGGTATGGGAAGGAAAGAAAACGGTCATTTAAAATTGATTACAGTTCAAACTAACCCAAACTTCAGTTAAGTCCCAAAACACAGCTCCTAATGCAGAAAGTAAACAATTTGCGGTTTTGTAGCAAACCATCCGTACCAATGAGAAGGGGTTTAAAGTTGCAGTTATATAAATGGAAATGGGTTTTTAACCCCTGAAAATCCAGTTCTCCAGGGCTTTACTATTTGTGGGAGACCTCTCTAGTGTTCAAAATAAGAAAACGGGGTGGGTCAATACGGTAATATAATTGGAATGTCCTGATAAACGTGCATGTGCCAAAATGCCACAATGGAATCTGCAGATGAATTTGCATGTGTAGGATTTTATGTTGCCTCTCCTCAGATCACAAACTCAGTACCACTGCTCCCCACTCCAAAGATATCAGCCTTACTAAACTACAAAGAGGAGATCATAAGCTGTTGTGCTATGATCTTGAACCCAATATTGTGGTACAAATGAACCAAACAGGCACTTGCATAGCCTCGTGACAGGAAAGTGCAATCTGGTTTATGCACATGCTGGGGTTAATTACCAGCCTTGCTGAGAAATCTTAGGAATCAGAAAAATTAGGATTATTGTCACTGATAATAGTACTGATAGCTATACATGTAAAAATAGGTTAACCCCTTATGGAGAAGACTGGTGTGCTACACAATGTGTTGCACACCCCTCTAGTCCTTACGGCTGTTAAAGAGGAATTGAACCCTGGGAATAAGCGGATCTTATTTTGTTTAAAGGGAAAGTATCACCAAATATATATTGAAAGATTTTACCTACTAATTAAAAGAACACTCCTAGGAGTATAGTAGAAGTATGGCAGAAGGTGCATTTGTGATGGGGCCCAGCACCTAAGCATGCCTACCTGCTCTGAATTACACTGTAACCCCCCCTTACAATCAGACCAGCTTCTTTTATTGGCTTAGCGCGGCTGACATCATATGTGGCTGCTTGCAGCCAAGAAGACACGAATAGCATTGGTGAGACCCTTCCCTTATTCTTCATTAAGACTTTGAGGATCCAGGCGTCATTCCTAGTGCAGGGCAATGCACTAGATATTCGCCTGGTACTAAAGGGGATAACTATCCGTACTTATCAGCTTGTAGGTCATGAATCATGAAGCTGCAGCTCCCAGGTGGTGTAAATGAATTGCTTTCCCCATTACACAAAGCCCTGCTGGTTATTTGAACCTTGGGTCTGTGTCTACACAAGAGTCAAACCTGCTCAGAAATGTTATACAAAGTCTGTGTTGGCACGCGTTATTCAGACTTACTCCTCCTCCCACCAACCTTTACTCTACCACTCTCTCTTCCTCCTCCCACCAACCTTTACTCTACCACTCTCTTCTTCCTCCTCCGACCATCCTTTACTCTACCACTCTCTCTTCCTCCTCCGACCATCCTTTACTCTACCACTCTTTCTTCTTCCTCCTCCGACCATCCTTTACTCTACCACTCTTTCTTCTTCCTCCTCCGACCATCCTTTACTCTACCACTCTTTCTTCTTCCTCCAACTTCCACTCTCTCTTCCTCCTCCCACCAACCTTTACTTTACCACTCTCTTATTCCTCCTTCATGTTTCCTCCATCTTCTTTCATACTCCCGCTTTCTAGGTTTTCCTCTCTTTCTGCAGCTTCTTCCACCGTCTCTCTCCAGATTCTTCCTCAATCCTTCCAACTACCCCCTACAGCTCTCTCCGCAACTGATTGTTTTAATACAAAGGACGGCAATGTACTGAGGCATGATCTATTGTATTATAGGGTTGTGAGATGTTTTCTGCCACTGAATAGGTTTGATCATACATGGTTGTTGGGTGCTGTGGAATCACAAGTTTTATTGTTGCAATTATTGTGAGAGAGGGGTTTAAATGTGAGGGAGGAGCGCAATTATAGCAGAGGGGCATGGGGGACCCCCCCAACAGAGTTTGTATGTGTTGGGGAGGGGGGTTCTGCATTCTGTGTTAAAAGAATAGTAATACCAGGAAAGAATATAGCTACAACTGATCCTCTTATAAAAAGGATAATGTTACTGTTTATTTCAATATTTTCAGTGTTGTAGTGCAAAAGTAATTCAATGCTAAAGGATTCCCCCTCCCTTTTACCCATGTTACGCTGCCTCTTTCAGTCTGACGGATTGAGTGCAGCAAGGGACAATCTTCATTGAGCATAAGATAAATCCTGCCTTCCTTCATCAAGGGGAGCAGGGTTTTCCTTATACTCTTTGAATGAAGATTGCCCTATCCGGTCCCAGGACCGGATTTCACATCTAAGTGGGGAAGGCTTATGGGATGTAAAAGGGGCAGGAGGGGGATCCTTCAGCATTGAGTTACTTTTTAACTACAACATGGAAAATATTGAAATAAAGCATTAATCAGAGCTGCATTCGTTTCCAGGTATTACTATCCCTTTAAGCCACTGATATTGTGAACACAGCTTCAGGGCACTTTGGGACATAACTTTTTTAAACAATACTCAAGATAAGTAATGAAGGTTACACTGCAAGCAGATTATTGCCACAAATATATAGGTTATCTATAACCCAATATCATGTGCTTAACATATGTATACATACTTGATCGTTCAAATACATATTCACTATTTTTTTCCTCTGGAAGTGATTCAGCAATGACCAGTCAACTCCCTCTGTATAGGGGGTTAAAAGTCAAATGGTTTGTTTGTAAATTCTAGAGAGTTGAGTGGCTTTAATTCTGAACAAAGTGGAAGCATTCCTGGGCAACAGTGTATAGGTCACAGGGGGAAATCAGAATATGAAGCCCAAGGAAGCTGTAAGGTCATCTCTGTCAACTACCCAAGGCTGTAATTTTACTTCTCATTTTGAGAGGCCATCCCAAGGAAGAAGAATATTTCCCAATAGTTAAAACAAATTAGCATTAAACTTATGGAGAACACTTTCTGGTCACCAAATTTCACTAATAGTAAAATAAGTTATCATATGATAATTTTACAAGTATCTTCAACTAATCCAATGTATTCATTTACATACTTCCCAGCTTAACTCCCCTTCCTTCATCAGCATTCCCCACTGCCTCTCCTAATCATCATCATCCTGTCACTCCAACTTTACTCCTAGCCTATTAGGTATAGAATGGAGCACATTTACAGATGACAGCTTGGACCTTGTACATAAAGTTACAGTTCAAATGGGGGAAAAAAATCCAAGTTCTCCTACAGTGTGCACTTTTTATTTATATGTATGTATGTGTGTGTGTGTATTATATATATATATATATATATATATATATATATATATATATATATATATATAATATATCTCAAAATAATACATTTAAAAAAAACTGGCATTGCTACTAACCATTTGATTGAAAAAAAACAAAACAACATTATATGGCTGAGCTGTAATAACCATCGAATTAACCCCCTCAGTACCAGAGGGGTATGCAGTGCATTGCGAAGCCATGCTTTGGCACCCCTCTGGCAGTCAAAGGGTTACATTTTCTCTGCTGAGCAAAACAAATAAAGTCCAATAGCATAAATGTATTTTTTTCCCCACTAATCCTTTGAGTGCTAAAGGGGTAAGCAACGGAACCCTCTGACACTCAAAGGGTTAAGTTTACTGCTACTTTAAATTTAAAGGTGTTAAATATATACACTAAACAGAAATAATGTAACTTCTGCTCATTATATGGGTGTTTAGGAATTCAGGATTAGCCATTTCACAAAATCAGTCTGTGTCTGGCTCTCTAGCTGTTGCTGGACTACAAATCCCATCATTCTTAGCCAGCCAACGCCTGTCTGGGGATGATGAAAGTTGTAATCCATCAAGGGTTACTAGGACCCCTGAAAAAAGTGAGATTACATAAAAATATATATATTTCATCCCTCTCTGTGTTTGTATGGATCATTTTAATTGATGATGGAAACCATGTGCTTCTTCAGGCTGCTTCCTTCCTTGTCACTCCTGCAATCATGCAGGGATAAATTAGAATCAGACTAGGGTCATATGCACTATGAAGTAGTTTGTAGAATGGCCCGACTGCTGGGTACATTCCATTCCTCCTAGCATTCAATACATTATATATTTACTGAAGAACAAAGGGTGTTAGGCATAAAGACAAAGTGGAGCTATTTTGGGGCAAACAAGCTATGCCATAGTGGAGTGGAACTTTCACCTTAATTCAAGATTGCATATTTGAAAACTGCATTTAAACCTGCCTATATGTCATGTTAGCCAAAAGTCCAGCAGATGTATGGTTTAGGAGATATTCACATGCTTATTTCTGGGCAAAATGAAACTAAATCCTGATGAAGTATCGATCTAGCGATATGAAACGTGTTAAGTTTTGATTTTATGCAATAGACACCCAGTGAACAGTCCATATAGTTACCCCTACGATACCCAAGACAACTTTATTAAAGAAGGGAGGTATTATCAAGACTCTACAAAGGCACTCTGTGCGCTGGATTATTGTCCACTAAAAGAGAGACTGCAACCAACATCAGCGCTTAAGAGAGCTCACATGAAAAGGGAGAGAGAGCTGGACCATGCAGCAATAAAGAACTTTACTCCATATACAGTGTCCATCGCAGAGGAGGTTAATTCCAACAGGAGAGTAAGCCACACAATGCAACACCGACTGTTATACCTGCCTGAATGGTAAGACTGGATTTGAGAGTACGGTCATCATAGGGCAACTTACCTGAACATTATTCAGTGACTGTTTGCTTTATCTATTATTGGACTTTTTAAGTAGTTATTTAGTGTATCGTTGGTACCAGATACATTTTATTATAAATTTTCATTGTTCCTATTTTTTTTTTTTGGTGTGTGTGTGGAGGGGTAATATTAGGAAAAGGTGCATCAATTGCAAACATATGATGCACAACAATCTGATTTTTTTTAATGTTGGCAACACGGTCTCTTTTTCTACTAGAGGACATATTGACTGCAACCCTTTTTTTGTAGTGTATTTGATAATATGTGGATGTGGATCGAAATACGCGAGACGGACCATTAGAGCCCTCAAGCAACGCATGTATGAACATATAGGAAAAATTAATAGGAAAAGAAAATAACCATGGATTCCCAGAACATTTTAATAGTTGTCCACAAGTAGGAATTGAGAACTGAAAAATAATAGGCCTGGAACGTATCCCCACAAATGCCAATGCGAGATATAAAAAACTCTGCAATAGGGAGGCCTATTGGATTTACACGTTAGGCGCTATAGGCCCAGAAGGACTTAACATAGACATGAATGTGGCATCATGTTTTTAAGAAGGATGATGTTCCAATATACAGTGTACCAACTTATCAACCCATCCTGTTCCATCTGAAATGTCTATATGTACGTATGAGCACATATGTTTTATATACATATTTTTTTACAATTCTTTACAGTTAATATGACATATAGTACATTTTTTAGCCGCTATTAATATATGCCAGACATATGTATGTAACTTTAGCATCTGTATTATTATTTTCATATATATATATATATATATATATATATATATATATATATATATATATAATATTTTTTTATATATACATTCTCTATTTTTCATTTATTTTAATAATGTTGTCTTGTCTTCTGTTTCATTTTGGGGGTCGCTTGCTATCACCCACTATAGATTTATGTAGTCCCCAGTCTCTGTCCCTAGATGACTCATACCATGTCCCGAATATTATACTACATGACTGCTAATAAAAACACCAAGGGTGCATGCGTCCAATCCCTCCACTAGGCTGCAGGCCCTAGTGTGCCTGCACCAAATGCGGTCGTGACAGACTGTACGTAGTGTTCCACTAGTGAAGCGCATAGGTTGTACTTCCGGCATATGACCCGACGGCGGGAAGGATTGGAGCACCATTTGGGCGATGGCGAGATCGCAATAATGGACTTCTGGGGACACATATAAATAGTTCTTCGGTGATGTGGGAGAGGACTGTGATACTCACAACAGACAGCAGCACAAACCAATTACCACAACAATTGTCCCTCGCATCACTCATGGACTAAGCGCATACATACACTTTTCTAGAAAGAGCACAAACACAGAAACCTCACTGTTAAGTGGACCCGGCACCTGTATTTTTTATATATATTTGATAAAGTCATTCAAAACTGCTTATTTGTGGGAAATGTAAAAGTGAAAGTCTCCGGGTGCAGCACAGTGGGTCATTAGCATATGCAATGTCACTGGAAAACATAATTAGCATATGAAACATCACTGGTACCGCACAGGTACTGCAACTAGATTACCGAACCAAGTATGAAATCTTCTTAACTGTACATTTTCTGGTGTTTTGGTTAACATGACCCAAAGGCGGTTTTTAATAAAGTTTTCAAATATGCACACTTGAATCAAGGTGACAGGTCCATCCACTTTGAATGAGTTTAAAGACCCATTTATATCCGTGTGAATTTGGGGATTTTGTTATTTGTCACCCACACTACACAGAAAGTTTGCCATGACTTGCTTGTCTTTACCTTTATAAAGAAGGGCTGTTCCCTTACTCTGTGAATGATGCAGATATATGCCGCTTATTACTTTGAAATGTGTTGAGAGATGTCGCTAGCATCTGAAGGTTTAACCCACTGACCTCCTGCCAGAATCTGCAATACTCCAATTGTAAGTGCACAATTCGCCAATGACATATCAAGGCTTTTAATTCATTGAGTGCAAGAAACATATCTGACTTATAGCAGCGAAATGCGTCAGATACCTCTGTGGCATGCAAAAGAGTAACACAAACAGAATGGGGAGAGAATGGGCAAGAGGCAAACAGCATTGTGTTACTGGCCCTTTTCACAATTAAAAAAGTAGTAAAAGTTTATTAGGGAAAAAAGAAACATTGAGTTCATGTCAACTGACATATCGATCTCAGTGGAGAAGACATCTAACACTGACTGAACAGGTTATCTTCTGAACAAGGACAAAATTCATAGTGGCCTTTAGAATTATCTGGCCAAGGTATATATATAAGGTTATTATTAGGATTTGTTAGTTCTCCTTTATTATTCTTCTGTTAACCCCCATCTGACCAATCGATATGTCTAATTTTCCCTTCTGGTTGAGATGTGGCAATTTACATGCTTAGATTCCATCTGTTTGACCTCTTGCCAGAATCTGCAATACTCCAATTGTCAGTGTACAATTCACCAATGACATATCAAGGCTTTTACATCTTTAGCCTGCCTTTAGTTCTTGTAAGGGGCTGTATTTTCAAATAGGCAGAGTAGGCAACTGACGAGAGCTCCAGATTTTGAGGGGCGGTGCCTCAGCTGTGCTGGTCACTCCCACATTCTGATTTGTGGGTGTGACCAGAGCAATCACAATGTCCCTGCACCAGTTTTATATCCATTTACAGCCTATCATTCAACCCAGCGAAGCAATGTGTTGAAGATCTCTCTAGCAACCAAGGGGTTAAAGCTTTTTTGTCTATGCTTGTTACAGGCTCGGGGTATTTTCTGTATCAGGTAATAGGGTATGGGAGCTTGTAAAGACTGGGGTGTGGCCATGGTTGGAGCTAAGGCCACCTAGAGTCTAGGGGAGCATGGGATGTATGTTAGTGGTTTTTTTGTTTGTTTTGTTAAGCCCTTAATGACCCTTGATGGTCATAGTACGTCAAGGGTCGATCTGACTGAATGACCGTCATGGAGTTCCGGGCTCCCCCCGCGGCTGCACGCCGTTCGGAGAGTCCGGAACCGGAAAAAGAAAAGCAGAAAATGCTCCGCGGTCCTTAAGTCGCGGCACGGCGCCAATCGTCCAGTCATTAAGGGCTTAATACCCTAACATCCCTCTAAAGAACTAGATTGTTTTTTTCTTTAACATTACTATATGTGACTCAGAATTTCTCGACTTTTCTTCCAACTAATGATGTGAGACCCACAGGTCTGTAGTTGCTAGAGTCTTCCGTACTGCCCTATTTGTAAAGTGGTACTACATTAGCACAAACCTTCATTCAGATATTCTAGGAATAGGTTTACCCTGGCTATACTAACCACAGCCGTTCCCGGGATATAAAGCAGACACAATCTAACTACCATTTAAATTACATTTAGCAGTGCTTCATTGCCTGTGGATTTTTTTTTTTTAAGACTCTTTTCCCTAAAGATTTAAGATGAATTGTATTTGATTGATGGCTCTATAGTGCTTTTAATCAATTCATCTCAATTCATCTTGCAATTAGTCTTTAACCCCTTTGAATTCTAGGGAAATCTACAATGTATTATAAAGCAATGAGTTGGACACCTTTCTAGGATCCAAAGAGGTTATTATAATATCAGAATCAAATATACTGGAATACTAATTTGGACTGGTAACATAAGACAAGAACCTAAGGGGTTACAGTGTTACACTCTGTGTATCCTGCCTAAGGCTCAGCTGCTTAAAGGGACAGGCAGACAGGCTGAATTAATTTGTCTCACCAGAGTTTCAGATTGCCTGGGGCAAGAGGTTTACCATGTTCTGTTGTCTCAAACATGTTCAAAGAAGTTCCTTTTGCCAAAATGAAACAAAGGAAAACTAGTAATGGTTATATGTTTTCAGCAAATGTCAACATGATATAAACATCTCTTTCCTTTGTAGAGAAAACCCTAGCTCTTGACCGCATCACCTTCTGGATTGACAACCTTTCTACTGCCAGGCTGAAGCGGCAACCACTATACAGCTACGGCTACATACAGCAAACAGAGGATAATAGTCATTTAAAATTCATGTAGTGGAAATTAAACACCATTAACAGAAAAATTAATAAATTAACAAACCACAGTTTTACATAACTTTTTGTTTACAACTTTCTGCAAGGCTGGCGAGTTGCTTTATGGGGTCCTCATTCAGAACATTTAGGTTTATTGTGGCTTGTAAATGTAAATACAGACATCTGTATTTATGTGCATACCTACATACAAGCACATTCTTGAAGAAGTAAATTTGGGTTGCAGAAACACGCATGCTATTTGGGCAACCCTTGTTGGAGAAATATTTAAGAGTACCGATAGAAAAAGACTTCACAGCAGCGTCACTTCACTGATGCAAGAGCCAGCGCTGTACTGTGATATAAAAAAAACAGCAGTACAGAATGGGAATAGAATTCTACCTCTTAATAAATCCTTGCTAAAACCATCTAGAATATGGAATATGATTTTGGGCACCAGTCTGTAAAAAGAAATTATTAAACTGAAAAGGACAGACACGTATCTATTCTTTATCCATTTGTTTTACCTATTTTATCCATTTCTATCCCCCATGGACCAGAGGGATTTGCAGCAAAGTACCCATCCATAGTGCAGTTGGTTATGCCCCAGAATTGTTCATCACCTACTTTCTGTATAAGGTCCACGGGGACTAAACATAGTTTATGGCCTTAATTACGTTACCTCAGCTAAAAGCCAGATTGTAATGCAGCCAGGTTCCCTGAAACACATATCTATGAAGGGCTCTCTTTCTCTCTGCCCCCCCCCCAACCAAACTATTCCGGAATTCATTAGCGTTCCATTTTAGTAATGAAAGGTTAATGATTATTTCTAGTAACTGTGATATCATTTGCAGGAAGCATTCCTTTAGCACTGAAATGCTTCCGTCTGTAAGGCTTCTGCAAATGGAGTGTTTAAAGATATTCTCCAACAATTAGGACACCTGGCCCCCCATTTATCATTCAGCCCTCCATAATTTCAATAGACAGCTGTCACTGCTCTCAACACCATTGCTAGCAAAACTACCAGCGCATTTTAGTGGTCCTTGCTCTGACCCCCTTGGCTTGCACCTTTAGATGCAAGGGATCAATCATCCATGTGCAAACTTTGCTGGAGCTACTGCAAGTAAGCATTTTACCATCCCAGGCTGTTATGAGACACAAGGACACTGCAGTCTTTTCTGGATTCCTCTAAAGCGCTCACTCTGCAGGACTGGTGTGGGTTACACTGGGGAGGACTGCAGAGCCGTATCTACATTTAGTACATGACTAAATCAGGCATCACGTGTACCTGACCCCAAGATAGATCACTGGGTGGGAGGGGGCTTGTTTTTCTCCGTTTGAGAAAGGTCTTGGGCTTTTAGCAATCTGCACATTCATGGCAGGTTAAAATTATTCAGAATGTCATTAAGTTCAGCCAAACTTAGCACAATGGAATTAAAAGGACAAACAATAGCGATGTCTTATTTCTCTTATCAAACTCACTGAGCACACAATAGGACAGGACAAATTAACAACACAGGCCATATGTACAAAAGAAAGATGAGCAATTAAGGGACAAAACAACTGCACCATGAGGGACAAATATAAAACCTAATTTATGTATTTAATTCAGGCTGGTAACCCCCCCTCCCCCCCAAGCTGTGAATTCTCCACCTGGTTGGACAACAACCCTTTCGATGCCAAATGGTAGTATAACATATTGCTATGTAATGCTTTGCACACCCCTCTAGGGCGCACATGCATACACATTCATATACACACACATGCACATGAATACACATTCATACATACACGCACCTTTGTCAGTTTATGCAAATGAATTAGTGCTGGCTAGAAGTTATGGCAGGTGTGATGGAGAGAAGTATGGAATGTTAGTATCTGGCTGGCAGCAGGAGCAGTGTGGAATGTTAGTATCTGGCTGGCAGGGGGTGCAGTGTGGAATGTTAGTATCTGGCTGGCAGGGGGTGCAGTGTGGAATGTTAGTATCTGGCTGGCAGGGGGTGCAGTGTGGAATGTTAGTATCTGGCTGGCAGGGGGTGCAGTGTGGAATGTTAGTATCTGGCTGGCAGCGGGAGCAGTGTGGAATGTCAGTACCTGGCTGGCAGGAGATGCAGTGTGGAATGTCAGTACCTGGCTGGCAGGAGGTGCAGCGTGGAATGTCAGTACCTGGCTGGCAGGAGGTGCAGCGTGGAATGTCAGTACCTGGCTGGCAGGAGGTGCAGCGTGGAATGTCAGTACCTGGCTGGCAGGAGGTGCAGCGTGGAATGTCAGTACCTGGCTGGCAGGAGGTGTAGTGTGGAATGTCAGTACCTGGCTGGGGGACAGTCAGAAAGGGGAGGGAGCGGAGGTCTTTATTTTCTTACATCTCTCAAACCTTAACGGTTTGAGAGATGGGAATCAGGGCGTTAAGTATGTTTGTATTATTCCTATAATTTGGCTTAAAGTTTTATGGGGGGTTTACTATCCCTTTAAAGGGGGAACTCTCCCTTCCTATAAAGCATTGCATATCTTCAGTGTGTAGGCAAGGTAGGGATCTGTAAGTTTTTTTTTTTACAGGTGGATAGAAGACATTAATAATGGCTTACTATAATTTGGGAGAAGGGGAAATATTTGAGGAAATGTATAAAACTTTGTAGGCCTGCAGTCACATTCTACCTGGAGACTCAACTGCAAACAATATTTTGGCCAAGACTTATCCCTCCCAGAAGCATCAACAGAACGTCAAGGGATATATTTCCAATACCTGTTAACCCTTTGAGTGCCATAGGGGTACACAATGCATTGCATACTTCTCTGGCACTCAGAGGGTTAAAGAGATAGTAACACTTAAAATGTAAAACAACAAAATATTATATATATATATATATATTTATTTATTTATTTTGTAGGGTGTATCCTCCTGAGTAAAACAAGGGTACTCCCACTGCTGAAAGGTGTTTTATTCAAAAGTTATTACAGTTCAAACATTAATTTTTTAGTTGCAGTATCACAGTGTCCTGAACTTGTACAGTAACGCTGTTGCTACACCATCCTATGGAGATTTATGGTGAAATGACCAGAGCTGTCCATAGGCTGGTGCAGCAACAGCGCAGCTGTACAATTTCAGGCCACTGTGATATTGCACCTAAAAAAGCAAGTTTGAGCTGTGATAACTTTTGAATAAACCATCCTTCAGCAGTGGGAGTACCCTTGTTTTAGTCAGGAGGATAAACCCTACAAAAATTTTTTTTTTTTACATTTTAAGTATTACTGTCCCTTTAAGGCCTTATTTATAAAAGAAAAGGAGTAATTCTGGTGACAAACAAATTACGCCATATAGGAGAAAAATATTTCCAAAATGCCCGATTGAAATGGGGCGTTTAGCCCTTGAAACCTAGCAAGTTCTCCAATCGATTGGCCCCTGGCATTCAAGGGGTTAAAAGCAATATTTAGATCAGTAGGAACATTTGGTCGATTTGCTCCATAATTGATCCACCTTTCTTTTGTGCACAATGCCCCAAAAGTAACACTACAAACTAAAAATCTAATTGGATTATACAATGTAAGATACACAACTCCAGCTATCAACTGTAAAAATAGTTATTTTATGTTAGACAAGTTGAAAGGCCCGTTTACACAGGCCACAGTTCCACCTCTGTAGGTATGAGCAGTAGAGAGTGGCCGCTCCGTGATTGATACAGAGCAAAGCGCTCCGAATTCAGACCGGAGTCCTCTCTGTGCGATTCCGGTCTGAATTCGGAGAGCCCCGCTCCGCAACAGCCACGTCACAGGCAGTCTGCACTGCGCATGGCTAAAGCGCGCGCAGCCGTCTCTACTGCTCATGACGGCTTCTGACAAACCTTAGCAAATTATTATACAGGATTCCTAAAAGCAAATCATTAACTTGCATTTTTAATTTATGCTTAGACTGTCCTCTTCAGACCCCAGTTGGTTAATTATGTTTCTACAGTTTGGAATGAGAGACGAGGTATCGTATCCAGAAAGACTACCTTATCGCAGACAATCCAGTACTATCATTTCTGGGACACCTATATAGATACAGTAATGGGACTCAGGATGTCCTGGAAAAGTGAGGAATGGACACTCAAATACATTGTATGTAGGCACTGGTGTAACTAATCATTGGAGGGCTACCATGAAAACAATGTTTGGGCCCCCATCACAAAAATATTTTCACGGAGACAGAACTAGAACTTATTTAACCCTGGGAAAGATGAAGCCCTCTTGGATGATGGACCCCATCCAACTGCACCGTCTGTAGTAATACCACTGTATGTAGGACTAGATTTTAGGCCTCAGTACAGTGCCAGCATGAAGTACAGGGTATTTAAATTGGACCTGTCACCCTTAGACAAATTTAGTATCAACTACAGAGAACTAAAATCTGCCCTGTGTGTTTAAGAGTTATTTTTCTTATAAAATAAGTAGCTTTTGGGAACTTAACTTTTCTGTTTTGGAGTCACTTTATGCTAATTCCCGGTACAGTATGATAATTAGTCCTGTTTGGGCTAGTTGTGCTATTAGAAATGTCCCCCACCCCACAAACTGTGTTCATTAATTCATAACAGCCATACCTGGGAACTCTGTCTTCTCAAGCCCCTGAAGAGGACTCATGTGGTGCAACTAGGGGATATGAATGATGTGATTTGCACCACAAAGGGGTGGGACTTAATTGCAGTTGGGGTGGGACTTAACAGCCAGTGTCATAAAGTGGGCGGGTAGTGGACAGAACAGGGCAGGAAGAAGGAGAAGTAGGAGGAACAGAGTGGGAAGGAGGAGAAGTGGGTGGAGTTTCATAAGAAACTCACCACCACCAGTGAATCAGCTTCTGTCCCCCAGGACCGGGTAATTAACTGGGGCAGATTCAGAGAGTTCCCAGGTATGATAACAGCGTGCGGTAATATTAGCCGAGAACAGAAACTAATTAGCATAAATTTCAAAACTGTGCCACAAAAAAGGGTAATTTATCAAAAAGTATATATTTTACAAATTACTTTTTTAAAATGAACTTAATTTAAAGGGGTAGTAATGCCAGAAAAAAGTATTAGCTATATGGTAGATACAATTAAAATAGAGTACTTGCACTTCTTCATATCTCTCAGACTGTTATGGTTTGAGAGATATAGGAAAATAAAGTTCTCCGTTCCCTCCCCTTTCTGCTTGATGAGCTGTAAAGCTGTCAGAAGCAGATTCTGGTCCCTTGACCAGACGTGGCTCTTCAGCAGCACCGATATAACAAAATCTACAGATAAATACTTCATCAGAATGGTCTACAACGTGTGCTTGCAAACCAGGCACACATTGAAGATCGTTCTGATCACTATCCCTTTAAGGTGACATGTCCACATTAAGTGTATATAAAGCCCCAGTTCATTTCTAGGCGTTGGTGTTTCTCTGTATAACGGCCTCACTGCCAGTGTTGCTTTGCGCAAATACAGACATGAAAAAACACACTGATTTGAAGGTGCTGAGCCTTTAAAACAGCATTTATTTATGATTAATGTGCCCTACTGTATCTTTACATATGACTACTGCAGAAAGATAACCTCACCTTCCTATTTTAGACTCTAACAATCGCCGTATTCCCACTGATACCGCTCTGGATGGTGCTATAACGTCCACGTGCCTGGTCACCTCCAGCTGTTTAAAGACACATGTAAGCACCCCAATGTGAAAATAGATGTACGCAAGAATGCAGCTATGGATTGTCTAATAAATCATTACTCCTAATTCCTGAAACAGCAAGACCAAAGCTGTAAAGGGCAGGAAAGCGCTGACCACGAACTCTTCTATTTATGGACACAGCTGAAGAGATGTATGGGACCTTGAGATGCATGAAGTGTATATGGCCGTGGTGTGCAAGCAGAGGCCCTCCAGCTGTTCAGGACTACAATTCTCATCATTACTAGCCATATAATGCCTAGCTGGGGAAGATGAGAAATATAGTCCTGAACAGCTGGAGGGCTTCAGGTTGACAAATCCTGGTACAGGTAAAATGCCGAAGCTAGCAATGCAGCCATTGTGGATAATGACTTGAGCCAATGGCCAAAGTTGCTAATAATTTAGACTTGTGTACTAATGAGAAGTGGTGTAATTATGGAGCAAACCAACTGCACCAAAGGGGACTAGTAAAAATGTACAAAATTCCCAGACTCAAATGGATCTGTTAATGTCTTCAATGTTAGAGAGGTTTCTGGAGACCTCTCTAGCATTCAAGAGGTTAATTATAGGGATAGTAATGTTTCACATAAACAGCTGCTCCAATTAATCTTCATAATATTTGGGTCATGGAGATTGTTATTTCAGTACTGTCAGAGTTGTAGTTCAAGAGTAATTGAATGATAAAGTATCCCCCTCCCACCCCTTTTACCTAGTGTAAGCCACCTCCCCTCAGATATGGAATCTGGTCCACAGACCAGACAGCTCACAGCAAGGGACAATCTTCTTACTGTGAACATAAGGAAAGCCCTGCCCCCCTTGACAGGTTTTTCTTTTTGATCACTGAAGATTGTCCCTCTCTGCAATCCATCCGGACAGTCTTGCTGCTCTGAGGTGAGCAGTATTGCATCAGTAAAAGGGGCAGAAGGGGGGTGCTTTATCATTCAATTACTCTTGAACTACAACTCTGACAGTACTGAAATAACACTCTCCATGGTCTAAATACTATGAAGATTAACTGGAGCTGCTTTTATTGTGAAAAAGCCCTTTAACTCACTTAAGCCAATTTTCATTTGTCTCCTATGGTACAGTTGGTTTGCTCAAGAACTGCAACTGCAACTCTTTAGCTTCCTAAATACAGCACCAAAGTACCATCATGGCTGTCTTGCACTTAACGACCAGTGACGGTCCTGGCACGTCACTGAATTCAGGGGTCTTCGCTCAGCTGCATGCTGTTCGGGATCCCTAAATCGAATGGCAAAGAAAAAAAAAATGCCCCGTAGTCCTTAACTGCCGGCTGGCAGTCCATATAGGGGAATCATCACTGAAAATAAAGTGACCCCCAAATCATTATGCACGTAGCGATACGTATATCCAACTAGTATTACCCTGAATACGCACGGCATTATTGATAAATCCAACTCGTTCCTAGATGCTGTAGAGGCATCTGTGTGCCTGCACCATCAGTCCCTTCCTGTACCTTAAAGGTACAATGCTGCTCCTCCTAGAGGAGGCCGGGACAGACACAGCAGGTGCGCAGGCGTCTCTTTGGTTAGATGTCTGTGCTGATGCCTGCCTGTGCGTCTGGGAAGGAGTTGGATTCATCAATAACGCCGGACTTATTCAGGGTAATACTAGTATATAGAGGAGTATCGCTATTTGCATAATGATTTTTTTTTTTTTTGGGGGGGGGGGGTTTATTTTATTTTCAGTGATAGTTTCGCTTTAAGGATTAAAGCCTCTAATCCACTGATAAACCATTTCCCTTTTCTAGATAAAAATAAACAAACATACATGTATTGATTTTACATGGCATTTCTGCTGCCTAGGCAGATCGATGTGGTTTCAATAGGATAATGTAAAATCCGATACCGCACCTACTTGGAACTCTGTGTTCATCTGTGAATGTGTGTGTGTGTGTGTGTGTGTGTGTGTGTGTGTGTGTGTGTGTGTGTGTGTGAATTTATCTACAGCCAAAGGAAATCTATGCTGTAAGGGAATATATTAAAGGATTTTGTTTTGTAATGTACTATGCAGTGTCATGTAATCCAATTCTATAGCAAATAAAAGTGCTATTCACAGGAAAGGTCCACGTCAAGATATTGCTGTATGGAAGAACTACCTAAAATGATTTAACCCACTGAGTGCCAGAGATGTATCCAATGCATTGTACTGCAATGCACTGGATACCTCTCTGGCGCTCAAAGGGTTAAAGGGATAGTAATACTTAAAATGTTACTCCCACTGCTGAGAGGTGTTTTATTCAAATGTAATTAGAGCTCAAACTTGAATTTTTTAGGTGCAGTAGCACAGTGGCCTGAAATTATCCAGTGGCACTGTTGCTACACCATCCTATGGAGATTTATAGTCAACTGACCAGAGCTGTCCATAGGATAGGGTAGCAACAGCGCCACTGGATAATTTCAGGCCACTGTAATACTGCACCTAAAAAATTCTAGTTTGATCTCTAATAACTTTTCAATAAAATGCCTCTCAGCAGTGGGAGCAACATTTTAAGTATTACTATCCCTTTAACCCTTTGAATGCCAGAGAGGTATCCAGTGCATTGCAGCACAATGCATTGGATACCTCTCTGGCACTCAGCGGGTTAAATCATTTTAGGTAGTTCTTCCATACAGCAATATCTTGACCTGGACCTGACGCCTTTCAGCAGTTGGATTGCCTTGTTTTAATCAGGAGGCTAAACCCTACAACCTATTTTTTTTTTACATTTTAAATATTACTATCCCTTTAAACTGAACACTACAAGTCCTTGGTGACTTTTATCCCTCCATAAATGTCTACCTAAGCATTTTATGACATAACTGGAGTGATCTGTCAAGAGAAATTCCTAATGGCCCCTATGAAGCTTTGCCCTTGTACCTTGGTATAAGATACAAAAACCTACAAATCAGTCCTGGATGTGTTGACCGTAGAGGAAGACATGACGGTTGCATGCAATAATAATTTTCTTAACTTTCATAGTTTAAGAGCAATTACATTCTAAAGTTTACCCCTCCTGCCCCTTTTATTACTGTTCAAGCTGTCAGACTGGGATTCTGGTCTGTAGACCGGAGGAGGTATCTGGAGAGCCAAAATAGGAGTGGATACAAAGGAAATCTTCATGACGATGGTCTACTGTCTCACACTGTGGCCACTTCGTAGATCGTCATCATGAAGATTGTCTTGGTATCCACTCCTATTTTGGCTCTCCAGAAGATCTGTCCTGTCCGCAGACCAGAATCCAAGTCTGACACAGCTTGAGCTGTGCCATAGATAAAAGGGGAGGGAGGGATAAACTTTAGAACGCAATTGCTCTTAAACTATGAAAACTATGGGAACAATACATAGATGCGTTGGTATATTTCTTTAATACATACAATATTATTGACTGCAAAAATGAAGTATTACTATCCCTTTAACCCAATGAGAACCAGAGGGGTATGCAAGCCATTACTTCTCAAAGAGTTAAGCAGGCTCGTGAACTCAGTCATTAACTACCATATAGGTAAAAAGTGATACCTCGTTAGTTGTAAAATTACTGCAACTGTTGGAGTAAAAGTGAGGTATCCTTTTGATATGTCGCCCACCATTGGGCAACAAACAAGACGCCGCATTAAGCGTGTTGCCGACACGAAAGGAGCAACATCAGAATCTCGCCTGCATCAAAAGGGAGAAATTATGATGTTGTGTGCTTAAGCAGGTCCAAGGTGAGACTCAAACTTCGACCACTTGCTGCTTTCTTAAACGCTTGAGTACCATAGAGGCATCCAAAACCTCTCTGGCTCTCAAAGGGTTATATGCTCTGTGATAGATTTTACGGTCTTTACGGTGGAGCAGGCATGTCGCCTATAGGATTACTATTGAAATGTGAAACGTTTAAGTACGCAACATCAGAATCTTGCCCTTTTGATGTGGGTGAGATTCTGATATCGCTCTTTTCATGCTGGTGACATGTTTAATGCGCCGTTTGGTTGGCTGCTCAATAGTGGGCGACAGTTTGAAAGTGAACCAAAAGTGATACTTTTATTGGCAAATTGAGCAGCTTTGGAGTGCAAGCTTTCAGAACAACTTAGGCCTCTACGTCAGGCATTTTTAGAAAGAAGACAAAGCGGAACCATCACCCTAAATTAAGTCCTCCCCCCAATAATTAGGCATATAGCGATAAGCTTGGAAATAGTGCTATTATTGAGCATAAATACCATGTTATTAAGAAATCCTTCTTCTTCCGAGACTGACGGCCAGGCTTCTTGCTTTAGAGGAGTCTGTGTGCCTGCGTCATCAGTCCCTTCCTGATACCTTAAGGTACAATGAAGGAGACCAGGAAGGACAGAGCAGGCACGCAGATGTCCCTAAGTCAAGATGTCTGTGCACATGCCTGGCCGCCAGTCTCAGAAGAAAAAGGATTTCTTAATAATACTTATGCTAGATAACATTACTATTTCTAAGCTTATCTCTATATGCCTAATTATTGGGGGGGGGGGGGGGACTTTTAGGGTGATAGTTTTGCTTTAAAACAAAACCTTCATTCTAAACATGTCCCTGAAGAAGAGACCTAAGTCATTGTGAAAACTTGCACTGTAAAGCTACTCAGTTATCCAATAAAGGTGGACAGGACACCAGGACTGACTGGCACAATGAATTCATAAGGGCAAATAGTATTTTCTGTCCATTCTACGGTAAGCGGTGGGTTATTATTAGGAGGTGCTACTTCTCTTTTAAACATAATGTGTGATAAGCTCCCAGCAACCATCTGGATACTAGACAAGTCTCTAACATATTGCATTGCTTTGCAATGCATTGGAGACCCCAATAGCACCCATGGGGTTAGCGTTGACATTTGGGTTATGGATTCTTAGGTATGGGTAAGACCAGTGGAGTTTACCATGTGCATAAAATCAATCACACTGTTTTGCTACATCTGGAATGCAATTACATTTTCATACCAAGTGAAATCCCTTGGTGGTTCTAACTATAACTCGCTTTTTACATTTATCTTACATGCCAGAATGATGACAGAGAAAAAATAAGCAAAACTTCGAATGCAAAATCATAGAGCCTATCAAAATACTGGCTAATATGTACCCAAAACATTTCCTGCTATGCAGTACCATAAGAACAGAGTGCTTTTTATCCTGAGCCGCACTCCCACTCTGGAATGGAATGCGCCATCGCTCTTAGACATGATCTTCTAACGTTCAAAAGCTGCAAAGTCGTACCATCACCCCAAAAAACATAGCATACCTCCATTTATACTTATACTGTTCTCCCGAACAGAACCGTGTGTGACTTTACATAATTTACACGTGCATAATAAGTACAGTCAAATCGCTGCCTCAATTTTTTTACCCTTTGAGTGTCGGAGATTATCTTGGATACCTTTCTTGTACTCAAAAGGTTAAACTCAGCTGCCTAACATTGAGCTCACTGGATCTGTTTTCAGAAAGCTTTCAGTCAGTGACTGTGGAAGCAGGGAAAGTAGAAAAGCCTGCAGACTGCAGACAGAATGAGTCTATGGCAATAAAAATGGAAGAAAGAAAGAAAAGACATTGCAGGGTTCGGTTGCTAGGGTTCCACTGGTATTTATTTTTCAATCAAAGGGTTTTGATGGCAAAATATGGTTTGAGAACCACTGACTTATTATAACCTCTGAAAAAGAAACAGTCACCTTTTTATGTAGATCTTGATAAAAGTGACAGTGGATCTCCGAAACACTGACCTTCTGGCAATTGCTTTTAGAGGGCAACTACTTCCATTTTCTATTAAAATGTTCAAAAAAAAAAAATATATAAATTATTATATGTAAATACACACACACACACACAAGGCTGCTATCAGTGTATGGGGTCCAGCCAAAAATGGGAACCTATCTCCCCCATCAGACATTGAGGCCCCAGACAACCAGACTGGCCCACGGGGATTCTGGTGGATCCCATTTTTAAGTACATACTGTAGGTGGCGTAGCAGAGTACTGAAGTGCACCAGGGCTACAATGTCTTCAATTTCATATCATACCGAACAATGGAGCAGATTCATGGGCTCTGTGTTTATATACTTATGTTTGCACTGTAGATATGCATTGAGATGTATGTATGCAAGTGCCTATATGAGGGAGGGAAGAAAGGAGAAGGAGAGGGAGGGAGAGGGAGAGGTTTTCATGCAAAAATTAATACAGCCCAGATTTGTTTTTTTAATATTAGACTACAGTTCTCTGTCGTGATCACCAACTGGTGCTGCTGACATCACCTACTATGCACAGCCATAGTCTATGACACAAACTATTTTACAGAGAGATTTAAGCTGTAATAACGTTTGACTGAATCTTCTCCTTCCAATAGGAGTACTATTGTTTTACTCAGTAGGGGAAAAGAAACCCTACTTTTTTTTTTTTTTTAATAAATAAAAAGAAAAAAGTTTAATGCTTTAACCCTTTGAGTGCCAGAACAAAGCAATGCGTTCCGTACCCCTCTGGCACTCAAAGTGTTAAGAACCAAATGAGCATGCAAAGCATTGTGAATCAATAAACTGCCCACCCTTCTGGGCCTTAACCCTTTGAGTGCCAGAGGGGTACGCAACGTATTGCGTTGCCTAGCCCTCTGGCACTTATAAGGTTAAAGTGTTAAAATTTCATAAGTCACTTGCCAGAAGACTCGAAAAGCTTTGAATGAGATACACTGGAAATAGTTGCAGAGAAATTAAAATATTAAATAAAACATTTGTACATAATATTTTAATTCCAAAATACCGATTCTACTGTTATTTACTTTACACATAAGCGGACTTTGTTTGCTAGCGGTGCACACCTGCTTCCTCATCGCTGTGTACAGGAAACTGTCTCACCTCACCATCATCATGAGCGCTAGAGAAGTGCTTATTAAAACATTAATCACTGTGCATTAGATTTTGATACACTGCCAAAGTTTTTATTACGTCAGAATTTTTCTACCAACAAAACCCCGATTCTGATGAATCACAGAAGTGCAGTGTTTACAACCCTCTATCATAAAAAAAAAAAAAAAAAAAGAAAAAAAAAGAAAAAAAAGCGTTTCAATATTTTTTTTTCTCTAAACACACAAATAATTTGGCAATTATTTTTCCCTGACAGTTATTACTAAGAGGACGGATTTACTTGGTGTTTTCATAGTAAAAAATATTCAAAAATAATTTAAGGCTTTGGCTAAATTTATTAAAAACATATATATGGTGAAAGATTAATAAGTGAAGTCTGACTTAACTGATGGTGCTTGTTCTGGTTAAAGTTCTACATGGAGAATTGCATTGTGGTTTTAGAATAAGTTTTGTTGCAGACTGTACCTAACAGGAAATTGTACACAATTAAATCCATCTATTCCAAATGAAAAAGAGGGTGGGAGCACAATTATGCTGTTGACATTTAAAATACAGATATTGCAGTTGGATTACTATACCAGGGGAGGTCACTGTGTTTCAGTGGCAGCAAAATGGTCTTAAAAGATCAACTATCATGAAGATAGTGTCCATGAAGCTGGGTCTTCACAGTGAGCCCTGACAGATCATCAGGAGGGAGAAGAACAGAGGTCTGAAATGAGACCCCCGGGGCTCCCACAAGAAGAGACTGAAATGAAAGACTGAAGTCTGCTAGTTTAGTCTCTTTGACCTGCATGACACATTCCCCACTGACATTCAGTGTCAGGCTATACAGCTAGTCACCGAGAGTCTATGGAGGCACGTGTGTGTGTGTGTGTGTGTGTGTGTGTGTGTGTGTGTGCGTGTGTGTGTGTGTGTGTGTGTGTGTGCGTGTGTGTGTGTAGTGTATGTGTGTGCGTGTAGTGTATGCGTGCGTGGCTGTGTGCGCTGTATGTTTGCAGTGTATGTGTGTGCGCTGCATGTGTGCATGTAAGCAGTGCCTGTATAGCATGCGTAGCATGTGTGTGTATGTGGCGTGCGTGTGTAGTGCGTTTGTGGTGTGTGTGCGTGTATAAAACGCATATAGTTTTTTTTTAATGCTCTTTAAAATTAACTAAACAAAGAATCAGATCCCATTTTTAAGGTGTTTTACAGCCATAACAGGAATTTTCTTTAAAACCCAAACCCAGTATTCACCAGGTCTCCCTTACAATTACAGAAACATACACAAACATTGATAGCGTTGGGGGAACAAAGCGGTACATCCCCCTATCAGAGAGACAGTTACAGTTGTTATGCTGGAATATATTTTCTTACAGCAAAAACATTATCATTGGACATAAAGTGTGCTATAAAATTGCTGTGTAATTGATGTATATCAGCTATAACTCGACATCACATATTTCTACTTCAGCTTACCCACAGGTCTATGAAACATGGAGGATGATGTACTCAGAGACCATCCAAATGCACCATAGGGGGATGTTCCCACTGATGTAAATAGGGATTTAATCCCTTGAATCCAAAGCATCCTCTCTAGCAATCAAGGGGGTAAAATCACCATTTAAATTAAAGGGAATTGTTATTTGTCCCTTATGAATCAAGTTGGATGGCTCCAGAATTGCCCTGTTCCTTCATTATACATCAGCCTCTCTGGTTTATAGACCTGTGGGTGGGATCGAGAAAGAAAAAAGAAGCATGGACAGAGAATATGTAAAATTCCCCAGCATGTTACATTTATTTGAGTGCACGGAATTGGCCAAAAGCAGTCTATCTCTGGTCCTACAGCTGTTGTTGGGCTACAAAGCTCATCCTCATCCAGAAACATTTGCTGTAGTGGAACCTTTTAGTTATATGCTATATATTTTTAATAAAATATATGTTATAGATATTTCCCCTACTGAGTAAAACAAAGGTACTCCCAATGCTGGACATTGGCTTATTAAAATGTCATAACAGTTCAAACTGTCACAAAGTAGTGGAGCTGTTACTCACATTCAATGGAGAACTGTATCCAGTGGCTCATCTCTCCCATAGAATGTAATAGAATAATTGCAAAGTGATATCCTTAAAGAGTTTCCTATTGGCAGATCAGCTCCCATTGGAACAGACCTACTTATGAAGTTGGAGGTGCATTGTGAACCCCAGCAGATGAATGATGGAGTGGGGGGCAGGACAGGGGGAACTGCAAGCAATGCGTTGTGTACCCCTCTGGCACTTAAAGGGTTAACTTTTATGTGTTTAGTTTCTGTTTTTTGTTAGTTTGCACCATGTTAGAGATCGGTCTAGCGGTGAAGGAGCTGGATGTGTAACTAGTCATTGGAGGGACCCAATGCAATCTTTTGGGACCCCCTAACGCAAAAATATTTTCAGAGGTGCAGAACTAGAACCTATTATACCCTGAGGAAGATGTAGACACCCTTGGATGCTAGGACCTGGCACAGCTGCACCACCCCCTGCACTTCCTGTACACAGCTGCACCACCCCATGCACTTCCTGTACACAGCTGCACCACCCCCTGCACTTCCTGTACACAGCTGCACCACCCCCTGTACTTCCTGTACACAGCTGCGCCACCCCCTGCACTTCCTATACACAGCTGCACCACCCCCTGCACTTCCTGTACACAGCTGCACCACCCCCTGCACTTCCTGTAGTTACACCGCTAAAAGGAACTAAAATTCTTATTTAATCCAATGGGGATTTTTATTTGTGCTCTATGATGCAGCTAGTGTTATTCATCCTGGCCCCTATTTTGTTTTCTGTTTAAAAGGATACTAATACTTAACCCCTTAACGACCAGCGGTCGCAGGACATTTCCGTCCCATAATGACCGCATAGGGGCACTTTGACGCGCCGGTACACATGACCTGTCACGTGTATCGGCGTGTCACTATGGGGCTTGAAAGAGATCGCTCTGATCTTGGAGCGGTCTATTTCATGCCCTATTTTTACTTACAGCGCTCCCGGTAGAGCGCTGTAAGTAAAAAGTACGTGACGTACCATGACCGTCATCGGTCCTTGAGTAGTTCAAGGACCGTGACGGTCCTGGTACGTCAAGGGTCCCTAAGGGGTTAAAGTGTAAAAAACATATTTGTTGTAGGGGTTACCCCCCCCTGAGTAAATCAAGGGTACTCCCACTGATAAAAGGTGTTTTATTCAAAAGTTATTACAGCTCAAACATTAATTTTTTTTAGGTGGCCTGAAATTATACAGTGGTGCAGTTGCTACACCATCCTATGGAGAGGTGTGGTCAACAGAGCAGAGCTGTCCATAATATGGTTTAGCAACAGCTCCACTGTACAATTTCAGGCCACTGTGACACTGAAACTACAAAATTCTAGTTTGAGCTTTAATAACTTTTGAATAAGACATCTCTCCGCAGTGGGAGTACCCTTGCTTTACTCAGGAGGATAAACACTACCATATATATATTTCATCATATTAAGTGTTACTATCCCTATAAGACCCTGTATGACAAACTCCCTGACCAATGTATTAAGGTAGAGTGATGCAAATGCACTATAAGGAACAAATAAAAAAAAAATGGTCATGTAATGAAGCCATCAAATGTTAGAAGGGGGACCAAATCATGGTGACCTCTCTAGCATTCATGGGGTTAAAAAAACATTTATATGAGTGGACATTTTTGGAACTTTCATTCCTCACCTATGGTGCAATCAGTTTGCTACAGAATTGCAGGAGCAGTAAACATATTATATTATTTATTTATATTTATTACAATTTGCTTTTCCTGCTGAGTAATACAAGGGTACACCCACTGCTGGGTGATGCATCTTTTCAGCGTTATTACTGTTGAAAATGTTATATAATTTTTTTTTTTTTTACTTTACTATTGCCCTCTAGTGGACAGATTTCAGATAGTTGTTTTGTGGCATTTTATAGGAGAGGTGATTCACTGACAGCAGGACTCCACAGAATGTGATAACAACTGCTGAGTCACTTTCTGTCACTTTGAACTTCCAGAAAGTAAGCTTCAAAGATCTCCTTTTCCAGAGTGTGTACCCATTTTTAATGATTATAACATAACACTAACACTATAACACTAATGTTCCATAAAAAATTCTTGTTTTGTAGACGGTAAAAAAATAAATTACGTGACACAAATCCTATCTCTCAGACCTTTACAGTAAAATTCCTCCCTCCCTCCCCTTCTCCTGATGTCAGTGCTGTGCTGATAGCGGGAGATCCCAGTCCGGGGACCAGCTGGCAGCTCTGCAGCAGAGCCGAAATCACTTTATTTAAAAATAATTTGTTCATTGGAAAGGTCTACAAAGTGTGCTTGCAAACCAACTAACTAACGTTCCAATTAAGTAGTTCTTTTTAAATAATGCTATTTCGGCTCTGCTGAAGAGCCTCCTTGAGTCGGCTGAGGAGGCTCTTCTACAGCTGACAGAAGGAAAAGGAAAACTTTACAGGCAAATATCTCTCAAACCATAACGGTTTGAGAGATAGGATTTGTGCCACATCACTTATTTTTTTTTACATCTACAAAACAAAAATACTTTTTATGGGACATTACTGTCCCTTTAAGTAAAACAACTGCCAACAGAGGGAGTGTCCTTGTTTTACTCAACAGGTAAAGTTCTAAAACATACAGGCTTTCATTAATAAAAGAAGCTTACTGCTCCTTTAATAAGGAGCTTGACATAAGGTATCATCCTCAATTCGTAGAGTTACAACCATGTCCTCAGACTCTATAAAATGCATTGAGCTCTCCCTCTGCCCCTAGTTTGCCTTGTGTAACTATGGATCTTGCTTAGAACTGTGTACCACAGGAAATTGTAGAAAATCAAAACCATGCCTCCTTTTTATTAAATCCTTGCAATATATGTGGTGGCTTTTAAACCAGGAAAAAAATTAACATTTGAATTGTATCCTGAATAAAGGCCACAGTTTCATTGTACGATTAAAATGAAGAATGCTTTCATATCTGAATTCTTTCCAAGTAATATTTCATATACTTTATTTTATATGCTATAAACACTTAAGATGAAAATTCATATTGGAATTTCTTATGAGGTGAACAAAACTAGTTTGTCATTTACTAAACCTAGTTTCATTAGTGTTTCACTTGTACAGAGGAGAAGTACTTGGATTTCTTCCTCTGATACCCTATCTGGCCGACAACATATTTTTTAATTTAACTTCCAATAAATATATTTATGGGATTACTGTGAACTACAGTTCAAATCTTATGAAGAGCCGGTGGACTGAAGTGCTTAACCGCTTACATACTAGAAACGTATCCAGTGAAATGCTTCTCTAGAAATCAAGCGCTTAACCCTTTGTGTTCCAGAGGTTGGATACCTCTCTGGCGCTCAAAGGGTTAATATATAATTTTAGGTATTCTCACGACCAAACAAAAAAAAAATGCTAATTAGTTTTAGTTATTTTTGAAGAGATCACATGGTATAGATACCCTTATTTGAAAGGGGAGACTATACTCTTTCAAATAAGAGTACTCTTGTACCCATGGGTGGAGGGGGTATCTGTGATGGACACTCCTTTACTATCCCCCTCCACCTAACCTAAATAAGTATACAGCATATTATATAACCTCCCCTTCTCAACGATGCCTGTTGTACATTGGTATAAGTAGTGGGGCCCGTTATTTGGCCACAGAGGTTAGTTGCACCCTCTCCAGCTCCTACTAGAATCACTTCCCTGGTGGCCTATTGGTAGGCGCCATCTTGTGACTTTACCGCACATGCAAATGAACTGATCCAGAGGGTCATAGTGTTAGGAGGCCTATCTTTGGATGTCCAGACAAGTATGTTTTACCTCTCCCCCCCAAAATGCAGCAACCTACCCCCTTGCACGCCATGATGTCCTGAGAGATGTCAGCCATACTCAAGGCCTAAAGGCATGATGTTGCCCAAGACATCAACTGCACTGAAAGGGTTAATAGATGGGGAAAGAAACATACAAGATGGGTCAAATGATTAATATATACAGTCAACATACATAGGTTTCTATGCATGTATTTATGATCTTGGGAAAAATTATATGCAATCTACACCTTTAACTAGTGACTCCAGATATTTGTCAAGGTTAGGTGGTCAGCAGACAATAACTGTTTTTATTGTAAGCTAGTATTGAAGGCCCGTTTACACTGCCAAAGTGCCACCCAGCGGCCTGTCCTGTTGCCCGGAGCCGGAAGCAGAGACAGGCGGTGGGCCATTTGGAGCGTCCCTCCCTAAGTATTGTCACGTTCCAACCTCCTCCTATGACGGAGGATTTCTCCTTGTAAACTGGTCAGAAAGTGACAATACTTGGGGAGGAACAGAAGAAGACTGACAGACTGCGGTGCAGAGCTGTAACCACCGTCTGTCCAGAAGCAAGGCCACGGCTCATTTATAGCAATGTACATTTCGCCACAGTGTGCTTTTTTAAACGAAAATAACAAACGACTTAAGCTTATCGCTAGATAAGGAGTAAAATAAGCTGAACTTGTGTAGGGGTGATAGTTCCCCTTTAATGCTCATTTTCAAATATACAAACTTGAATGAAGGTCAATGGTACACTTTAAAGTGTTAGTAATGTCTAAAAAAAGTTTTTTTGCATTTAGAAGAGCTTAAAAAGCTGAGCTAAATGCAAAAAAACAGTATCTCTCAAACCGCTATGGTTTAAGAGATACAGGCGTTTAAAGTTCGATGTCTCCTACTGACAGCTGTAAAGCTGTCAGCAGGAGATTCGTGTCGGTCGACACGGAGGAGCTTGAGAAGTGCCGCGATCTTGTTACTTACACGGAATCCCTTCATTGGAATGGTCTAAAACGTGTGCCTGAACACTAGGCACACGTTTTAGACCATTCCAATGAAGGGGTCCTTGTAAGTAACAAGAACTCGGCACTTCTCAAGCGCCTCCGTGTTGACCGACACGGATCTCCTGCTGACAGCGTTACAGCTGTCAGTAGGAAACAGCGAACTTTAAAAGCCTGTATCTCTTAAACCATAGCGGTTTGAGAGATACGTTTTTTGCATTTAGCGCAGCTTTTTAAGCTCTTCTAAATGCAAAAAAAACTTTTTTAGACACCACTAACACTTTAAGCAGGGACTGTTTATTTTTTCATTAAAACAAACAAACAAAAAAAATAGGTCATATGGATTTGCCTGCTAAGCAGAACAAGGGTACTACCCACTGCCGGGAGATTTTTAATTTAAATATTACTATAATAACAAAAATAAATAAATAAAAGAACCTGTTGCCTTTTGGACAACAACTGGCTCTGTTGTTTAATGGTTTGAGTTGAAAAAACTTTGCTCTTTAACCCTTTCAGCGCCAGAGGGGTGCCCAACACATTGCAAAGCAATGTGTTAGACATCCCTCTGGCACTGAACAGGTTAATAACTTTTACATGATGGATTGCCCAGTTGTGGGACTATTCTTTTTTTAACTCATCAGAAAAATCCACTTTGATTAAGCTTCCTTCAGGTGACACTTCTGTGACAGAACAACTTGGTATCAATGGAATCTGTTGGTGTTTGGAATGTTCCCTCATTAGCAGATTTATGTACTGACGTGTAGAACTGGACAGTACTACTTCTTAACCTTGTACTAGACATACTGGTACAAATATTGTTATGGGTAACGCTTGACTGGTTTTACAATCTAAATCACGTGTGATGGATTCTTGTTAAAAGACACAGATCCCTTTTAATCTTCTCTTAAAATAAAAGTTTAGTACATCGATTAATATCCCTCATATCACCTTATATTAAAAAGAAAATGGATGTGTTACTGGAGCAAACCAAATTCACCAAGCACACAGGGGAAAAATAAGAATTCATCACATTTCAACCAACCTAAATTACACTTTTAATCCCTTGAGTGGTAGAGCAGTCTCCAACATACATACCTGGAAACTTCCTCCCCTTGAACAGCCAGAGAGGGCTCATGTGCTGTCGACCAGGGGGATGTAAATTATGTGATTTACCTATTAAGGAAGGTGGGGCTTCATTGGGTGGGTGGGGCTTGCCATCACTGTGTAATAAAGTGGGCCAAAGTGGGGACAACAGGGTGGGAAGGAGGAGAAGTGGGAAGAACAGGGTGGGAAGGAGGAGAAGTAGGAAGAACAGGGCGGGAAGGAGAAGTGGGAGAAACAGGGCGGGAAGGAGGAGAAGTAAAAGGAACAAGGAGGGAAGGAGGAGAAGTAAAAGGAACAGGGCAGGAAGGAGGAGAAGTGGGTGGAACAAGGAGGGAAGGAGGAGAAGTAAAAGGAACAGGGCAGGAAGGAGGAGAAGTAGGCTGTGTTTCAGAAGACACTCACCACCACCACCAGAAAATCACCACTGTCCCCGGAGACCCGGTAATTAACTCTAAAAAAAACAGAGTCTCCAGGGCAGATCTGGCGAGTTCCTAGGTATGCCAATGCAATGAGATGCACTGGAGACACAACTAGCAATCAGGGAATTAAAAGCCCCACTTAACCCTTTAAGTGTCACTCAAAGGGTTAAATCAATGGGAATGTGTATGCCCTGTGATGCATGTCTAGCAGTTCTGGAGAAAACCAACTGCACCACAGGGGCCAAATTAACATTTCCCAAACTCTCATTCATTTATATTTTAATTTCCTTGAACACTAGAGACGCCTCCAACTTACTGCTTCACAAGGCACTGGAGACCCCTGTAGCAATCAAAGGGTTAAACGTTCAACATAACTCAATGGGGATATTTAGCTGCCCCCTGTGGTGCGGCTGGTTTTCCCCCAAATTGCTCCACTTTGGTTTCACAGACAAGGCCGCGGTGAGAATGATTGCAGTAACCGCAGGACAAGGATATTTCTTTTACTCAGGAATAAAGGTACTGCCCTCCCTCCTGATATTATTATGTGACGTCAAAGAATCTGTATAAATATGGGATAAAATCTAGAATAAATTACATACCGAAGGTAAATATTCCACAGGCATTTTTGTCTGCCCAAACCACCTTAATTAAAGCCATTCCTTTGTTCAAGCTTAAGCGGTTAACGATGTAACTACATTAAATCATGCTGGTGATTAAATGTGGCTGTCCTGCTGCTCATTTGTTTTTTAACTTAAGTCTTGTATGTAATATTATTCATTTTTCATAAGGATAAACATTGGGATTTACAATTTTAAAGCCCACCCTACAAAAAGACTATTCTGTATAATTACATTTCCTACAGTGACTCGAATCTCCTGGGTATTCCTTCCAGACTAAACAGCTCCATTCAGCTGCCTTGCGTCTGATTGTCGATGAAAGAAACTTGTTTGACAACTGCTCCGAGCAGAAACATATTTTTCCATGATTGCATAAAAAAAGTGAAGCAAAAAAACCCTGCCAGACAAGAATTCCAAGCACAGAGGCTCATGTTAGATCGATGAGTTAATATTGAAGTGAAACGCCAACAAAAACAATTACTATGGACATTTTGCCGTCATGGCCAGCTTTTGAGGTTAATTTAGTGGTGTGCTACAACAGCAGCCAAGTTTTAATATAACTAACTACACCATGCAAGCAGACTTCCTTTTCGTTCCTTTCAACATTTTCCATATTCTCTGCATTTATGGCACCCCTGGGACCCCGTGCTGCTACAGAGCCCACTCTATACCCCCAGGTGGGTGGAGAGGAAGCAAATCTCTTAGTTTCATAAGCGGTCTACCTTTAATTTGCACACTGTCTAATGACATTGACAGAGGAGATCAACTCAAACCCACGTCCTACAGGGGGCAGTTTCAAACTCTGCAATATTTCATATGTGGGTAATGAATTAAGAGGGTTTTTTCATGCAGCTCTGGGACTTTGTTGTAGGCTGTTCTTCATCACCTTTCTTGATTTTTGCTTGGAAAGAAAACAGTTGTTATTGAGTTTTACAATACATCTGCACAAGTTAAAAAAATATGCAGCCCAGTGCCCTAATCAGTACAGAACTGGTATCTGATCATGAACGGCTAAGCACTCTAACATCCCTATACTTTCCAGGCTCAACATAAATTTCTAGTATAGTGTTAATTACAGAGTAAATGAAACATTCTAATTAAAGTATTAAGGAAGATTGGTTCCTTATACAAGTGTAATTCCTTTAACCCTACCACATAAAACTAAACTAGGGTTATATACACCAAGGTCCCTTTCACATAGGCAACAACAACGTAGCGATGATGAATTGCATCTGTTGCTTGTGGTGAAAAGTAACATATTTGACCATGGTGTCTTTCACAGGGGTGATTGCCACCTTATGTGATTGGACCAAAGTCCAGCATTCTGCAGATCTATGGTGTTCCCTCAGGACAGCGTGGCTGATGCTCACATTATCAGGCCATCAGCCGTGCCTTCCCTGTGTTCCAATCAGCAAGTGTAGCTATATAGGAGGCAGTAGGGGCTGCGAAAATTCTGCCTCCCATGTGAGAGAAGCCTTAAATACCTTGTACTCCATGCTAGCAACTGTAAAAAATGTTCTATTAGTGTATTAACCCTTTCCGTGCCAGAGGGGTACACATTGGATTATAGGGTTAGTAATCGCTTACAATAATAATAAGTGATATTGTAAATAAAGCAAAAAGAAAGAGACCGGTACAAGTCCTATCTCTCAAACCTTTATGGTTTGAGGGATAGAACGTTTTAACCCTTTGAGTACCAGAGTGGTACGCTCTAGCACTCAAAGGGTTAAAGTTCTCCTCTCCCTCCCCTTTCCCTGACATCAGTGTCTAGCTGACAGCAGGAGATCCTGGTTCGGGGACCGTCCTGCAGCTCTTCAGCAGAGCCGACATACCAAAATCTAAAAAGAAATACTTCATTGGAAAGGTCTACAAATTGTGCTTGCAAACCAGGCACACTTTGTAGACTGTTCCAGTGAGGTATTCCCATTTAGATTTTGGTATCTCAGCTCTGCTGAAGAGCTGCTTCGAGTCATCTTCACAGTGGACAGCAGGGAGATGAGAAATGTAAAACACTCCATCTCTCAAACCATAAAGGTTTCAGAAAGAGGACTTGCACCGGTCTCTCTCTTTTTGCTTTATCTACAATATTACTTCTTATTATTTTAAGCCATTACTATCACTTTAAGGTCTAAAGCTAGCCTTACATATGCTCTGTGATGACAAGTTTACATTTTTGTAGGACTCCCCAACTCCCTTTAACATAACAATCTTGACAGGGTGAACCAGAAATGGTAGTGCAGGATTGTCCGTATATCACCTAAGGAAAAAGTAAGCCTTTCTGAATATTAGAGCAATGGGTATCAATCACAATAAATGAACTTCATCTCATCATGAAGAGCACAGACAATTAAAGCGTAACTTTCACTATATATAAAGTCGTCCTCCAATAATTAGGCATAGGTCGATTAGCTTCTTAATAGTGTTATTATCTAACACAAGAACCCAGTTCTGAAGTAATCCTTATTCTTCGGAGACTGATGCCAAGCTTCTTGCTTTAGAGAAGTCTGCGTGCCAGTGCCGTCATTCCCTTCCGGTGCCTTAAGGCACAATGCAATACATCCTAGAGGAGACCGGGACCGACAGCACAGGCATCTCTAAGCCAAGATGTCTGCGTGCAAGCCTGGCTTCTGGTCTCCGAAGAATAAGGATTGCTTCAGAACTGGGTACTATTAAGAAGCTAGTCATCATGTGCCTCATTATTGGAGGGCAACTTTATAGAGGGTGAAAGTTCTGCTTTAAGCAAATGTTTTTAGAATAGGACTGCCTGCACATTCATAAAAATATAGAAGAATATTTAGGATCCGATTTTAGGAATCTAACATAAAATAAACATTTTATGCTTTACAGATGCTAGCTGGACGTACATATTTGAAGAAGGTTTATCAAAGGGATAGTAATGGTTAAAATTAAGTTTATTTAATATTGTAGCCATTAAAAAAAATATTAACAACGATGTAAGTCTTATCTCTCAAACCTTTATGGTGTGAGAGCTATACCTCGCTACAGTTACCTCGCTCTAGCTGACAGCTGCAGAATCCGGTCATTTGACAGGATGGACTCTCTTCAGCAGAACCGAAATCATGAGATCTAAGCAAAAATACTTCATTTGAATGGTCTACAAAGTGTGCCTGGTTTGCAAGCAGAATTTGTAGACCGTTCCAATGAAGTAGTTATGTTTAGATCTCATGATTTCGGTTCTGCTGAAGAGAGTCCATCCTGTCAAATGACTGGATTCTGCAGCTGTCAGCTAGAGCGAGGTAACTGTAGCGAGGTATAATCTCTCACACATTAAAGGTTTGGGAGATAAGACTTACATCGTTGTTAATATTTTTTTACGGCAACAATATTAAATAAACTTCATTTTAACCATTACTATCCCTTTAACAAATTTCATTTGTAGGTGCTACGCAATGCATTGGAGACCTTTCTTGCAGTCATTGTATTAAATGTTCCAATTAACCCCTTAAGGACCGGACGTTATGAGACATTTCCGTCCCATAACGTCCGCATAGGGGCACTTTGACGAGCCGGTACACGTGACCTGTCACGTGTATCGCCGCGTCACTATGGGGCTTGAAACAGATCGCTCCGATCTTGGAGCGGTCTATTTCATGCCCTATTTTTACTTACAGCGCTCCCGGTAGAGCGCTGTAAGTAAAAAGTACGTGACGTACCAGGACCGTCAAGGGTCTTTCGAGCAAATTTACCCTTGACGGTCCTGGTACGTCAAGGGTCCCTAAGGGGTTAAATAAATGGGAATTTTAGAATTATTTGTCCCTAATCGGGCTCTTTGTTTGCACCAGAATTGCTCCATTTCCCTGTACATCACTCTCCTCGGGTGGTATTAGTACAGTCACCCATTATTTAAAAAAAGCAAAACAATTTGCCATGATCATCAATAAAAGAACACAAAGTAATACAAATAGCCAAGGATTAGCAGTCCCAGCTATGGAGATTGCATAAGGCCAAACACTGTTATAGCACTTATTTCTAAATAAAGCCAAAGCCCTAGGATCTTGGTCTCATTTATTTACTGCTCAGACAACAAAAGAACGAGAGGAGACGGTTCAGAGACCAATAACATTGCTGTGCATTTATAAATATATTTTTGTTATTTAAAATTGCAACTTGATCTCCACATCACATCCTCTGCAGTATCATATAGCCTTGTGCTCAAACTTTAGCCTTCTGTTAAAACTATTGAGAATAGTTGTTTTTTTTTTTTAACATTTTAAGTGCAGAGATGTGTCCAAAGCATTGCTAAGCAAAGCACTGGACACCTCAGTGTCAGTGTCACACAAAGGGTTAAGGCAGAGAAATTATGAACAAAGAGCTAAAATTAAATTGGTATTCAAAAGGCCAAAATATTTCTGTCAAAACACCATATTTCATGGATCTAAAACTTCCTCAGCACATAAACCACTTACTGTTTCAGTTCTCGGTAGAGATTACATTTTCTTCTTGGACTAACATTAATTTACATATGTTTATTTTATATGAATGAAGCGATTTAACTATGGATTTCTACTACAAAATTGGAGATTATAAAGTCAACGCTTAAGTTTCATGCACTTGAGTGAATATCCAGTGCCCATCTAGGACCACGTGTGGATAAACCCAAGCATATAAGTCACATAAAGGTGTAGGGGGTTAATAACACTGAAATAATTTGCCAAATGTAGGGATTTAAGAGTGTAACTAAGATCAGTCACTTAAGCAATTCTTATTTTAAGCATCACAATCTCTCTCTTTAAACATATTGTAGTGAACTACCACAGGACCTTGAGAATTTACTCAGAAGAACAGATTGAACCCTTTCAAAGTATACTGCCAAAATTCTTCTTTTGAAATCATCAATCTGGAAGTGTGTATCAATGCACAATATAATTTCATAGTGTCTATGGGTGCATGGCAGCCTACAAGGGCTTGGTTTCACCCATGACAAGTATCTGCTCTAAACACTTTCAGCAATCATACACAACCTTGTTTAACCCTTTTAAGAAAACAACCACCATTCCATCTCTAACATACATATCTTCTCTCCTTCCTTGCAACACATATCCCCACTTCCAACTAATGTGTGCTCCTTCTCTACCAGCCCCTAACCCCTCTGTTCAACACAAATCCTTCAGCAGAACATTGAAAACACATACCTCTTTACCTTACCTCAACAAACATCTCTCTAAGCATTAATGTTCAACACAACACACTTCATTCCACAGCACCCGCTTTCTAACTCCTTCCCTAAACACACAAACCTGCTCACTAACCCTTCACCCAACACCAAGACCTCCAACTCTAACAACTTTCACAATCCCTTCCGTTCACAACCTACCCCTCTCCTCTTTCCCTCAAAATACATGTCTCCGCTCTACACCTTTCTCCAATACACACATTCTCTCTCACCCCTCCATCCGACATATATTCTGTACACACACACACACACACACACACACACACACACACACACCTCTCTCTCTCTCGCTCGCTCCTTCCCATGAAAGTCCACCTTTTTCTCAATCTTTCACCAAAACATATACAGAACAAAGAAAGAACAGAAAATTGTCTATGGTACAGATTATCCAATGTAAAACAAATTGAAATAGTAACCAAATGCACTTACATTTAAGTGTGGTTGGAAGTCACACATGTTAAACTCACAACAAAGCGAGCATGCAGAGATAATTAACATGTCTCTGTTCGGGTGCCTCTGGTCCGTTGAACCTTTGAGAAAAAACGCTGATCCTCCAATTGTCCAAAACTATATTTTATTCAACATATCTTTAAAAACAATGAAAAAACATAATACACATTTCACAGCACAAGCGCTGCTTTATCAAATGTGTAGTAATATAGACAAAGGCTTTAACCCTTCGACTGCCAGAGGGGTACACAATGCATTGCTTTGCAATATGTAGCATACCCCTCTGGCACTAAAAGGGTTAAAGATATTCTGAATAAAAACATATTTTTGTACAAATTATGAGGAAAAACAGCTGATCCTCCAAAAGGTTCAACAGACCGGAGGCACTATTTCTGTATGCTCGCTTTGTTGTGACGTAACGTATGTGACCTCCAAGCATGTTTAATTGTAAGTTCATTTGGTTACAGTTTCTATAGGTTTTACATTGAATGATAGGGACCATAGGCACTTTTCTGTTTAAAGCGGAACTTTCATCTGCTATAAAGTCCCTTGCTATAATTAAGCAGGTAGCGACTAGCTTTCGAATATATATTTTACCTTTGAAAAGTAGCCCGTTCTAAAGAAAATAAATCATTGTAGGAGACCGGAACCCAGGCTACAGCGCAGACATCTTGTCTGAGTGCCTGCGCTGTCAGTCCGGTCTCCTGCAAGAAGCACTGCAGCGTACCACATGGTAACCGGAAGGACTGACAGCACAGGCACGCAGACTGCACTAACCTGGCTGTCAGTCTCCTACAATGATTGATTTCTTTAGAACGGGCTATTTTTCAAAGGTAAAATATATATTCTGAAGCTAGTCGCTACCTGCTTTATTATAGCAGGGCGACTTTATAGCGGATGAAAGTTCCACTTTAATCTTTTGTTTTATATCTCGAATAGTCTCTTGGGGAGGTCTTGCAATGAGCATCCATTGTTGGATATACGGCGGTGGGAGAGCAGTTAAAATTATTCCCCAGAAGTCTTTTGGGTGGCCTGCACATAAGTGTTGTTTCAGCAACTAATAAATGTGAGTTATGCCCATAGCTGGTGGCAAAGTGATTTCACTTCATTTGAATATACTACACAAGGAGAACCTCCTGTTTGTTTTCAGTTTGTGTCTTTCACCAAAACATGCACCCTTCTCTCACCAATGGCCCCCCCAAAAAAACCCACACGCTCTTCTTTCATCCATTCCCATAACACAAACATCTCTAGTTCCTACCACCAAAGCACATCACCTCTCTAACCCTTTCCTCAACATCCACCTTCTTCTAACACTTCTCCTCAACATACACACAACATTCTGTAACCCCTGGAAATGCTCATTCTTCAAAAAAGCTATTCCAAATACCTCTGCTCCATCCCCTTCACCTAATACAAACACTTCTCATCACGCACACGTCCACTTAACTGCCAGGACAATACACACTTCCACTTTAACCCCTACCACAACACACACGTCCACTTAACTGCTAGGACAGCACATACTTTCACTTAATTGCCAGGACAACACACACTTATACTTTAACCCCTACCACAACACACACTTTCACTTAACTGCCAGGACAATACACACTTCCACTTTAACCCCTACCACAACACACACGTCCACTTAACTGCCAGGACAACACATACTTTCACTTAATTGCCAGGACAATATACACTTAAGTGGACGTTTGTTGCGGTTGGGGTTAAAGTGGAAGTGTGTATTGTCCTGGCAGTTAAGTGAAAGTGTGTGTTGTGGTAGGGATTAACACAAACGTCCACTTAACTGCCAGGACATCACACACTTCTACTTTAAACCCTACCACAACACACACTTCCACTTTAACCCCAACCGCAACAAACGTCCACTTATCCCCCAGCACAACACACACGTCCACTTAACCCCCAGCACAACACACACGTCCACTTAACCCCCAGCACAACACACACTTCCACTTAACCCCCAGCACAACACACACTTCCACTTAACCCCCAGCACAACACACACTTCCACTTAACCCCCAGCACAACACACACGTCCACTTAACCCCCAGCACAACACACACTTCCACTTATCCCCCAGCACAACACACACTTCCACTTATCCCCCAGCACAACACACACGTCCACTTAACCCCCAGCACAACACACACTTCCACTTATCCCCCAGCACAACACACACTTCCACTTAGCCTCTAGCACAGCACACACTTCAACTTCGACTCGTACCCCACACACACTAAAAATCTAATTTCTAACCAATTCTCCAAACACACATATTCCTTCTGAACCCCCTTCCCACTATCTCTAGCATTCCAGGGGTTATATGTCCCATTTAAAATCAATGGGAATTATTATTTATCCTCTGTGGTTCAGCCAATTTGCCCAAGAATTGCTCTGCTTTTCATCTGGACATGGTGAGTTTAGAAGAATTTTTGAAGTAACCGAGATCGTTCCGTTATACAAGGACAGGGTGCAACAAACTGCCTGGCACTCTCTGCAATAGCTATTTAAGTGGGCAATGTGTCACAGCTACCAATGTCTTCATATTTGGGAAAATGTGATTGATATGACCCTTAACTGCATGACAAGCCCTTAACAAGTTCACTCCCCGCCCAGGAAGCCTGAGTGCTCAATGAAGACGTGAGTTTCTACCGAGAAAACCAACTGCTCTGACGTTCTTTCTACTGTTTGTGGATGGATATTTGGATATACAGATGGGAACTTGCCAGTATGCGTATCTGGTTTCAGTTCACTGCTCCTTTGTGGCTTTGCTTGGAGAAAGACTAATAGGACTTTAAGGACCTTTGGTCAGGTGCAGTCATCATTACACAGTGACGAGAGTCTATGCAGGTACTTGGTATAAGCTTCTAAACAAGCGATTTTACGTTTTCTTTATGTAAAAGACATATTCCCTGCTTGCTAGATAGGCCAGATAATTTAATTACACAACCTTCAATTAACCATTTACATATCCCCAATTAAAACATATGATATACTACAGCGCACAAAGCATGTTTGCTATGTACAAGGGATCAGATGTCCATTCTGGGATTGTACAGGTATAAAAGGGTCAAAGATCAGGCACCAGCTGGTCATACACCTGGGTACAATTAGCCAATATAATTCCCATATATTGCTGATGCCATTGGTAGTCAATGAAATGTTAAAATAACTATAAGTTTTATATAGTGGGGAGTTTATTTTTATTTACTCTGTTTATTTATTTTAACTCTTTGAGTGCCAGAGTGGTATGCAACGTGTTGCTATGCAATGCATTGTGTGCCACTCTGGCACTCAAAGGGTTAAGGTAAGGTAACACAGCTAAAGAAATGCCTAAATTCAAACAAATGCATCATAAAACTTTGTTCTAGTCACTTTTTCCTCACGATAGCCTTAACACAACCAGCATTCGCTACAGACAAAAATAAAAGTGCAGAACAATGGATTTCTATTTGCCAAATTCTAAGAAGACCTAGAACATGTATTGTATGGAAGCAGGTCTCCCAACATCACGTGATGCAAAACACACACACCGCTAAAGTACATTTATCCACTTACATATGAGAAACCCAGGCAACTGTGATGCTGAATATGGCACAAGAAAGATCAGGCGTCTGCTGAAGCCTGGAGAGTGATATTACCAAAAGAGCACAGAGGAAAACATTTTAATACATCAAAAATATCAACAGTTCTTGTGATGGTTATCAAGATCAGTTGGGGGAGGGGGGGGCAAATTATCCCCTTAAGGATCAAGTACGTACATGTACATCATGGAATTCAGGATCTCTGAATAATAATAATAACAATCTGTGGTCCTTAACCCTTTGAGTGCCATTGTGTCGCAATAAGTTCCGTATCACTCTGGCACTCAAAGGGTTAAGTGCCGGCCACGTGCCCACGTTGCTGGTCCTTAAGGGGTTAAAAAGAACAATTTCAGTGTCACAAGCAATGCAGTGAACACTCTTCTGGCACACAAAGGGTTAAAATAAATTGTTATTTAAGTATTTTATTAACATTATATATATATTTTGCATTTAATTAAATAAGAGAATACAATTAATTTGTCTGGGCTACAAAGAAAACCTGTGCCCAATGGATTACATTCTCCCCCTTATTAACACTTTAAGTGCCAGAGGGTTGCACAAAGTACAAACCAAATTTGGAGTGCCCCGCTCTGTATCAGCCGCGGCGCATTCAGGCAGTCTGTACTGCACATCACTGCATCATGGGCAGTCACTACTGTGCATGACGGCTTCTGACAAACATCCTAGCGAATTATTATATTGTATGTGTGAGGTTTTGCACCACAGGGAAAATAAAGATTTCCATTCATTAAAATGAGGATTTTAACCACATGAATGAAGAGACTCCAGTGCATTGCAAAGCATGGGATGCCTCTACAGGGGGGGTTACAAAGCCTAATTTCACTCAATGGGAGTTTTGGGGACTTATTTTATTACCCCAGATGGTGCAGTTCACGTGCTTCAGAACTGCCCCAGGTCTTATTAAACGGGACTCTATGGGCCGTATGTTCAGAAGACAAGTGACGGAACTCTAGAGTAAACCAACTGCACTATGGGGGGGGGGGGCATACCAATTCTCCAAACTCCCTTTGATTTAAATTATGTTTTAACTCCTTGAATGCTAGACAGGATTCCAACTCGTTGCAAAGCAATGCACCGGAGACTTCACTAGCATTCAAAATGTTGAAAATCCCCATTTAAACCATTGGGAATTTTTTATGTCCCTGGTACATTTGGCTTGACCCAGAATTCCTCCACTTTCTTTTTGAACATGGTGTCCTTTAACCCTTTGACTGCCAGAGGGGTACACAGGTATGCATTGCATACCCCTCTGGTACACAAAGGGTTAACAGCTTACTTCCTACAACCAAATTTATGCAAATGTGCGCCTAGTCTAGGGCATGGCTTTATCCTATTTACATAGTTTCAATAGGGATAAAATTCAACAGCAAACACACTGGTTGACTGCAGGGAAGGTTACTGGGTCACACGTACCACTAAACAGTGGAGTCATTCTACAACAAACCATGCCGTATGTGTAACCAATACAAACTCCCCAAATATCCACAGATTTAAATGATGATTTTAACCTCTTGAATGGTTGACAGCTCTCAAAAGCATTGCACAGCAATGCACAGGGGACACCTCAAGCATTCAAGGGTTTACATAGCATATCTGGGAACTCTCCTGATTTGCCCTGGAGAGTTGATTACTGGATCTCTGGGGACAATTCTCCAGCTTTGGGGAGTTTCCTGGGTGACTCCGCCCACTTCCCCATCCATTCTCCTCACTTCTTGTCGTGTTCTGCCTATTTCCCTCCCATAACCTTCCCATTCTAAAGTGAAACCCCACCTTTCACTCCTCTCAATCTTGCCCACCCGATTAAGCCCCATCCATTTTATCACACAATTCACTATTAGACACTGCCATTCCCAGTGCATAAACGCATAGTCCTTAAAACAGTATGTCCACAATAACCTAGATGTCCTTCTGATACAATCACCCGTTGGTTATTCCACAACTTATATATACAGTAGTGTAAAAGCCTGTGTACACGGGCCATGGTCTGGGTGATGTTAACCTTTTGGGTGCCAGAGGGGTACACAACGCATTGCTTTGCAATGTGTTGCGTACCCCTCAGGCACCCAAAGGGTTAAGAGGCCGCTACCTCACTGCTCCATGCGATGCAATCTTACATCGCCTCACTCACGTGATGCAATCATGTGCAGTAGAGACTTCCCGAACGCGGGCAGTCTCTACTGAGCATGACTGCATCGTGACAAACATCCTAGCGAATTATTATATAGGATAAGTGTTTTCTTTCAAGTGACGTGGCAATGATATTAATTTTTCAGGGTCCCAGTTATAACAATTCTTTACTCTTTTTCGATGGTCACTGCCCCTTAAAACACAGGTGATGTGTGTAAATTGTTTCAACAAGAAAACAGAGAAAGGGCGCAGACCCATGGAAGAGCACATCTATATCAAGTACTTAAAGGGGAACGTTCACCTCAAAACAGCTTGTTCCCATATAAATCAGAAGGTAAATGTAACTTTAAATTTCTTATTTTTTGTTTTGAAATCACTATATTTTTCAGAAATAGCCTTTTAAACATTCTCTTGTTGCTGTTGCTTGCAGGCATGGTAAGACTGGCCATCCCCTCTGTAATAGAATCACCGCCCATGACCTGCCCATCTATCTACGTGTGCGTGCTCCCTACAGTCTTGGCAAACCTAAACTGCAGTGCTCATTATGGTGCCTCTTACCCTGTGTTCTTCTAGCTGAAAAGCTGTGCTGGCCTTTTAACCCTTTGAATTCCAGAGGGGTACGCAACACATTGCGGAGCAATGCGTTGCATACCCTTCTGGCACTCAGAGTTAAAACAACGCATAACCTAAAATATCAAATTAAAAATGCAGTATCTTGCAAAATAATTGCCTGCAGTATATGAAAAGTTGCCCGGACAAAGCTGTAGATACGTCCGTATGTGCCTGCATAATAGATCTTTCCCGTCAATCTGAATAATGCTATTGTTACCTCTTCTCCCGTCTGTGTCCTCACATCAGTCCACAGTGGACTGACATACTAGATGCTGTTCTGTATGGACGGCCATGGTGGGCTGCACTCCTCCAATGCACAGCGGATCACTGTGGACCGATGTGATAGATCCCCTTTAAAGTTGCACTGTCACTTTGTAACAACCTGGTGGTTTTCAAAGAGTTTTCAAAAGCAATCTGTATTTATATTAGGCATTATTTATTTAAAACAATAGTTTAGAAGATATTTAGCTTCATTTATTGGTCAGTGCAAGTCCTCCAGTCATGCATACATGACTCAAACATTCCATATAGCTCTGCAGTACCAACTGCCACTTCCTACCAGCAGATACTAGCTCTGAATAAACTGACAGGTATCTTGGAAACTATTGTTTGAAATTCTAAATTAACAACATAAAAATGGGTGATTTGGGAATGTTATTTTCAAAATCACTCATTTATTACAAAGTGGCAGTTCTATTATAACCCATAACCCTTTGAGTGCCAAACAGGAAATGCGTTGCGTACCCTTCTGGCACTCAAGAGGTTTAACAAGCGAATGAACATGTTTGAGTGTGGGGTCCAAAGTGTGAGCAGGAGACGGCCTTGCACTGATTCAGGTATGAGGTCAGTGACTGATGAGAGTATGGATAAGACTGAAGTTCACATGACAGGAATGCTTATAGGGCCACATGCACCAAATAAAAGAAACAATTCTGGGACAAAACACATAGTAGATAAGATAAGGCTGAAAAAAGACATGCGTCCATCAAGTCCAGCCCATGCCAATAACACCCCTGTTGATCCAGAGGAAGGCAACAAAAAAGCCCTCTGGAGCAATTTCCAATGTAGGTGTGTGTGTGTGAGTGTGTCAAATAGTTCCCCGGCTCAATATCCTATTTGCTTTGAAGCCATCTGTCATAACTGTCAATATTGTTCTGTGCTAGATAGGCATCCATTGCTTTTTTGAATGCAGTTACATTATCTGCAAGCACAGCATCCCGAGGCAAAGAATTCCATAGCCTTACCGCCCTTACTGTAAAGAATCCCCTGCCTGTGTTTTAGTCGAAAGCGCCTTTCCTCAAGTCTTAATGGATGACCTCTTGTTCTTAGCTCAGCTCTTTGCATAAATAATTCATTGGATAGTTCTTTGTATTGGCCTTGAATGTATTTGTAAATGGTAATCATATCACCCCTTAGACGTCTCTTTTCTAATGTAAACAAACCCAGTTTGGCTAGTCTCTCTTCGTAACTCAGATCCTCCAATCCCTTTATCAGTTTTGTTGCACGTCTCTGCACCTTTTCCAGTTCAGTAATGTCTTTTTTTAGAACAGGCGCCCAAAATTGTACTCCATATTCTAGATGAGGCCTAACCAAGGATTTATACAGAGGTAGGATAATATTAGCATCCCTTGCTTCTACACCTCTTTTTATGCAGGCTAGTACTCTATTTGCTCTTGCAGCAGCTGAGTGACTCTGCACACTGCTGTGGAGACTATTGTCTATCAGTACACCTAAATCTTTCTCTAATGAGGATTTCCCAAGTTGTTTCCCATTTAGAGTATATGTAGCAAGTTTGTTTCTACAACCCAAATGCATAACCTTACATTTATCTACATTAAATGACATCTGCCACTTTTCTGCCCATTCACTTAGTTTATCTAAATCCTTCTGTAGGGAAAAAACATCGAGCTCTGTATGTATTTCCTTACATAGCTTAGTGTCATCAGCAAAGATTGAGATGCTACTTTCAATTCCCACTTCTAGATCATTAATAAACAAATTAAAAAGCATTGGGCCCAGGACTGAACCCTGCGGTACCCCACTTATAACCCTAGACCAATTTGAAAAAGTTCCATTTACAACAACTCTCTGCCATCTATCATTTAACCAGTTCTCAATCCATGTACAGATACCACCACCCAAACCGAAGCCTTTTAATTTATGCAGTAACCTGTTGTGTGGCACTGTGTCAAAGGCTTTTGCAAAATCCAAGTATACTACATCAACAGCAATTCCCCTGTCCAAATTACTACTCACTCTTTCATAAAATGCAAGTAAATTAGTCTGACATGATCTGTTCTTCATGAAACCATGCTGAATCCTACTAATGATATTGTTTGTCTTCACATAGTTCTGAATACTATCAGTTAATAACCCTTCTAGTATCTTACCCACTATGGAAGTCAAGCTCACATACCTCCCAAGTGTCCCTCTTTAGGAGGGACAGTCCCTCTGAGATCCAAATCCCTCTTTCCCACCCTGCTGTTCCTTGTTTTAGGAGATTAGACTTGGTCTTGCTCAAAATCATTTATTCAGTTATACAAAGAGGTGTCAGTAGGTCATGAAATAACCTAAACATCCTCAGTAATGCTCCTCCCACTAGCCACTCCCCCAAGAACACCCCCTAGAGCAAAAATGTGTCCCTCTTTTGAAATTTGAAATGTTGAGAGGTATGAAAACATACACATCCCAGGTAACACTAACATTCCTATTCATTTAAATGGGGCTACCCCCCCCATGCTTCATAATGTACTGGAGAGTTCCTTAGCATTAAAGGAGTTAAAAGCCAAACTGTAATCAGTTATATTTTCCTGAATTTTTATTTGCCCCTTAGGGTAGCATTTGGTTTTCTCCAGTTCTTCGGAGTACGTGACACACAAAGTGTGTCTCATTGTATCACATGCACAGCTGACAAAATATACAACATAACTTCTCACAGACTCTTTTCACAGACTTCATGTAGAGGGTGCTCATATCAGGAAAAAGAAAGGAGACAACTGATTTAATTGTTACAAGGTAAGTACACTGAATTAAAAGATAAAAGTAAATCATCATGGTAAAATAAATTAGCATATATTACTAAAATAAAAAAAAAAATCATTACTATATATTGTTTTTCTTACACATCACAAAAGTGTACCTTTTCCATTAGGTTTCGTGAATCAGGGTTGTTGTAGTCAATTGTTGGACCTGCACCTGTTGTATTCACTATAACTCCCATCATCCCCGACCAGCCATTGGCTGGCTGGAGATAATGGAACTTGTAGTTCCCAACAACAGCAAGTCCAAGAATTGTCTTCCTATGAAGTAGGAAGTCGCTTTGTTCCATATATTGTGACAAACACACATGAAAGCTACTTACCCCAATCTACCCAGCATTTCTATCTGTGGAACCGGTGGTCCATAGGTTTCTATGTGAATAGGCTGGTACTGATACAAAGCTTCTTCCACCTTCGGAATTGGCACTGAGGCAACATGCTGACCCTGTGAAGGAGGGAAATAAAATGAATAACTGAAAAAAATGGCTATATTTGTTTGGGAAAAGGCTGACATCAAGACTATATTTGGTCTGCAGAAGGCTTCCAATTGACATAATGAAAACAGCCTGACATAACTGAAGGTCTTACACAGCAATATGGAAGAAAAGAAATCATTAAGCAGGGCTTCCATTACCCAATAGTAATATTAACCACATGTCTCTGAACCAGCCTAGTAATTGTTGGGATTGATAACTTTGTTAATGTGCTAACACAGGAAACTAATCCGCCTGTTCTTTCTATTGCGGTGTACACACGCAGAGGCTGATACACTAACAGGAGCACACCGACTGCACCATAGATGGCAAAGGGAGTATTCAAAGAAAAAGAAAGGCAGAAGAGACTCTATTGAAGTTATAGTAATGTTTCACAAAAACAACAGCTTTATGGTATTTGGAACATGGAGAGTGTTATTTCAATTCTGTCAGAGTTGTAGTTCAAGAGTAATTGAATGATAAAGTATCCCCCTCCCGCCCCTTTTACGTAGTCTCAGATGTGGAGTCTGGTCCTGGGACCAAACAGATCACAGGAAGGGACAATCTTCTTACTGTGAGCATAAGGAAATCCCTGCCCCCTTGACAGGGTTTTCAGGTTCTTCCTTATGCTAACTGAAGATTGTCCCTCTCTGCGATCCATCCGAACAGTCTTGCTGCTCTGAGGTGAGCAGTATTACGCTAGGTAAAAGGGGCAGGAGGAGGATACTTTATCATTCAATTACTCTTGAACTACAACTCTGACAGTATTGAAATAACACTCTCCATGGCCCAAATACTATGAAGATTAATTGAAGCTGCTTTTATTGTGAAACATTACTATGCCTTAAAGTATTATCATATAATGGATGGGATATCCTCATGTGCCTTTATAGACCCATTCAGCACCATAAATCTTTAAACTCAGTGTAAGTACAAGGAAACCATGTGTATGTTTATTGGTGCCTTTTGGTGCAGCCGTCTCACTCCAAAATAACTGAAGTTTTCTCTAGAACGTAAGGCCTCATGTATAAAGGGAAAGTTGTCCAATTCTGGAGCAAACCAAATGCATTATCGGTGACAAGAAAATATTTCCATTGAGATAAATGGGGTATTTCACTGCTTGAATGCCAGAGAGGTCTCCACTGCCTTGCTTTGCAATAAGCTGTAGACTGATCTAGCATTCATGGGGTAAAACCCCTGTTAATCAATATAAATGATTATTTGTTCACTGTGGGGCACTTGGTTTGCCCCAATATTGCTCCAGTTTGCTTTTATACAACGGTCCCCACATATGCGGCCTGAGAATTATTGCACAGTTTCACAAGAGAGACTGTAATAAAGATTTTAACTGCTGTGTAAAGCAATTTTTGAAATGTTATTTATTAATACCGGGGCAATAAAAAAATGCATCTCACTGGCAAGGGACCTAGAAACTTGTATTTAATGTTTAAACCTAAACAACCATGTCAAATCACTGTGCAGTAAAGGAAATGATATAGGGAGAAGTCTGAGTCCTGCACTACTGAGGGTTAGAACAGGGGATCAGATTGTCTGCAAGCATTATCCACATTAGTCAAGGGAAGTGAAAAACACAGAATCATTTACTCTGACGCAAGATAGTTCTGTGGATTTGCATGTAGGGCATTAATACAAATTTAACTAAAACTCCCATTATCCTCAACTAGCTAAGTTACAGTCCACCGACAGCTGAAGGGCTGCAGGCTCTCCATCCTTGATGTATATTTTCATCTAATGCTACAATGACAAAAACAAAAAAAAACATCCTCTCTGATGAAATGGAGATAGCATACATTCCTCTCTGGTCTGATTAAGTACTGTGTACAACTTAAAGGATCAATAAAGTTTTATTATTGTGGAGGAAAAAAAATATTGTACTTCTTTTCCAATCAAGTAAAATGAAAAGTATTGCTAGCATTTGGTTTATTCTAATTTTATTATGGTTAAAACTGTCATGAAGTGGTTGAGCCGTTTCCATCAACAAGTTTCTCACCTTTCCCATACAATGCAATAAAATACCTGTGTGGACATGAGGGAGAAAATGCATTAAGGTGTGATAAAGATATCTTCACCGGTGAGATAAACAATTACTACAATTCTAAGAAGCCTATAAAGGGAAACCTGTCCAATATGAGAAATGACATCACACCTTTATCGCATCTTATTGCATCTAACCACAGGTAAGTTGTCTGGACACAAGGTGGCACTGTTTGAACTGCTGTAACTATTACATGAACCATTTCCCTACAGTGGGATTTCCAAATAATTTATATTTTTGGTGTGCAACGCAGCTTTCCAGCTGTACTACTGCAGTTCTTGGTCTGTTAGTCACAGCTTTCTTCTGGCACTGTGCTACAAAGTACTATGGACCACTAATAGGACTCTGATTTGACAACCCAGCATCCCTGGAAACAAATTTGTAAGTATTGAAAAGTACAGCTTGTCGTCATGTCAGATGTTCCTGTGGGTGACATGCACTTAAACCTATGGGAAACTAGGTGCTTTCAGCAGAAAGGTAAATTTTGACCCTCGGTATAATAAAGAGCACCTCATGTATCTGCTTGAATGTATTACCACATAAAAGACTAATGTGTAATCAATATCTCTCATTGACCTGCCATTCTAGATTCTAAAAAAGGAATATCCATGAATGAAAAACATACAGTGTAACAAAAGTAAATAGATTACAGTTTAACAAAAATAAATAGATTAAAATGAAACTCCTTAGGCAAGAAATGATTTATTTTGAAGGAGGAGAGTAACAGATTACCTAATTAGGACATTATCTTAAAATGGACCTGTCACCTTAGGAGAAAAAAAAATTAAGTTTTGACAAGTGAACCCGTTTTGGTAGCAGAGAGCGGCACTTTATGCTAATTCCCTGCACAGTATGCCAATTAGTGAAGTCTGAGGCTGAACTTTCCACTCGCTATGATATTAAAAATGTGCTCAGTATGTGGGTTCAGTCTAGTTCAGCTACCAGTCAACCCTGTTCCTCAAGAGCTACCAACAGTGCATATTTTCAGGATATCCCTGAAGGACCTCAGGTGAACCAATTAAAGTGATTCATCCACTAATCAGTCTGTGCACATTCAGGGATATCATGAAGCCATACACTGTTGGTAGCTGTTGAGGAACAGGTTTGGCTACTCCTGGTCTCGATTGATTCGTTCATTCCAATGCGCATCGTAATAGTGGCCCAGCACAGAAACAAATTAGCACACCGTGCCATCGGCAAAAGTTAATTAGACAAAAAAATTATTTTTTTTTTGTATTACAAACAAATGGCTAGCGCAGGGGTAGGCAAACATTCATTCTCTGGCCGTTGGCTGGTTGGGGATGATGGGAGTCAGTCTCCATCAGCTGGAGAGCCAAAAGTTGCATAACCCTGTGCTACTACAACATATGGATGGTTTTATTTATTTATCTTTAAACGTCTTAGGGTGGACAGTGTCACTTTAACAAGATCAAATTGATTGAATAGAACCCTAATTCTAATAGGATGGGACTTAACCCCTTAACACGTCGCAAAACTAATTTTGGAGACGTCTCTAGCATCCAAGGGGTTAAATTATCATCACGGAGAAGAAAACTGTCACATGAAATGAAAGTCCTGCAGAGGGCAGTCAATCACCAGCCTTCATTATGACATCATATGCTTAGGATCCAATGTATTTGTGTTTAGACTGTGCAAACAATTAACACAGGACACTTGTCAGGAAGTTCATACATCAAACCCTCCAATTAATGATTTGCCCATTTAACCCTTTGAGTACCAGAGGGGTAGTCAATGCACTGCAGAGCAATGCACTGCGTACCTCTCTGGCACTCAAAGGGTTAAAGAGAGGTTTGTGCGCTCTCTCTCTCCCCCCCCCCCCACACCTTTCCAGTGCTGGTTTTTAACTCAGGACACAATGGTCATATTTAACAATATAAATGCTTAAATCTGGAGAAAGAAATTGTACCATATCAAATAAAAGGCCAAAGTGTTTTAAAGGGATAGTAACACCCCCCCCCCCAACAACTTGACGGCAAAATACAGCAATCATAGAAACATACTGAACGCACTTAGTCCCATCTCTCAAACCTTTATGGTTTGAGAGATGTAAGGCAAGACAGTCCTCCGGTCCCTCCCCCTTCTGCCTGACGAGCTGTAAAGCTGTCAGAGGCAGAATCTGGTCAGCTGCCTTTCGGCGGTTCTGCAGGAGTTCTGACATCTAGATATCTCCGTACAATTACTTCATAGGAATGGTCTACAACATGTGCTTGCAAGCCAGGCACATGTTTTAGACCATACCCATGAAGTAATAATACGGAGATACCTAGATGACAGCACTCCTGCAGAGCCGCCGTCTGGTGCTGGAAGCCGGATCTCATGACGTCCGCTATACAGCGGACGTATGAGAAGGGGAAGGGAGCGGAGGTCTGTCTTGCCTTACATCTCTCAAACCATAAAGGTTTGAGAGATTGGACTAAGTGCATTCAGTATGTTTCTATGATTGCTGTATTTTGCCGTCAAGTTGTTGGGGGGCTTACTATCCCTTTAAACGGAAGGTATTATTTTATGCTGTCCTATTCTTTTGCTCAATTGTTATTAGTAACTGCTCACATCATGAATCATGCAATCACAAACAGAATCCGTTTCCTTACTTGCAAGTCCAACCATGGGGTTATGCAGTAAGGCGTGATAAAGAAGTGATAAAGTGGAGATGACTTAGCTACTTTTATAAACTCTCCAAGTCTTATGTTATTCTACGAAGCCTGTGCACTAAGATCTCCAAAGCTGGAGAAATCTTGGTACATTTGCTCCGTAGAACAACATAGGAACCGGAGAAGTGATATCACTGGAGAAGTTATATCCTCTTTTATCACACCTTAGTGCATCTCCACCCATGCAGATCCACAATGGTGTATTTTATTATAAGGGACCCTATTACTAAAAAAGCAATTGCATATTGTATTAGCCATTTTGTATACAGAAATTAGTTTTCTAAATAAAAAACGGTCAGTTCAGCATTTTTTTTTTTTTTTATTTATTTTTTTAAAGTTCTTTCAAAATCACCTTTGTCTTCAGACAAAAGTTGTAAAAACATCAGACAATAAAATAATTGTAACCTCTTTGTAATGCGTTGTGCACCCCTTTTGTCTTCAAGGGGTTAAACTAATTATCCATTCTCCCTGAAAACGGGGGCAGACAATAACGGTCCTCAAGTATCGCTAACAATGCATGCTTTAAGGTTCTCAGTTTCATTACAGTTGGATCAATTCAAGTTACTGAACCAATGACTGATCCGCCAGTAAACAAGCAGAGATATCCTGAAAACCTGCATTGTTATTGTTACTTGTCTTTTTTCTAATTTAAAAAAAATATATAATAATAATAATATATTGTTAGATACATTATAGGAGACTAGCCAGGGTGCAATCACATACAATTTTATATATATATTATATATATATATATATATATATATATATATATATATATATATATATATATATATATATATATATATACATATACACACACACACACACACACACACACACACACACACACATTTATATACACATTGCCAGAAAACAGATGCTCTTCTACCTGCAAAACAGGAAGTGACAGAGTAAAATCTCACTCACTTCCTATCAGGATTTATTGAAATATATGTTTTAGGAGTTCTAAGGTGTTCTCGCTTTGTGCAGTTCCTTGGCTAGAAAAGGCGCCTCCCCACATGCTGAATAAGGCCCACAGAATCCAGAACGATTCCATCAAAGCCCAAAGTTCTTTCCGCTCAGTTTCTCCCACAACCATTTTCTTTCTGTTATTCCCCTTACTCATAGAAATCAGAGAAGTAAAATCTGTTTTTCCATGAACAGAGCTCAGACACCTCCAAGTAAGAGCCCTCGGAGAGTGCTGAGGGACCTGTGGTTGGAACCTTGTACATCAGCCACAGAACAGTGCACACTGAGCTTCTGTTACAGAAAAACAGCTTGTTCCCTACGCTTCCATATTTTATAAGACTAAAGGTACTGTTACTGGAATTAAAGCGAGATCTTGTTAACCCACTTGTAGCCAGTGTCTAGATATCATTCAAACTAGATAGTATTCTTGCTATCAACCCGTTGTGTGCCACCCTGGGGCAGAAATAAATGAAACTGGGAACATCTCAAAGGGGAACTATTGCTAAAGGAGTGGCTGGTTTTTAATTTGTTTGAATTGTTGAAGCAATGCGTTGGATATCCTTCTTAAAGGGTTCAAATCTTGGTTGCCAGAGGGGTCTCCAACATAACGCTTGGACACACTTGTGCCATTCAAAAAGTTAACTCATGCAAGGGTTAACCCTTTGAGTGCCGGGGGGATATGCAACGCATTGCTTTGCAATGTGTTGCGTACCCCTCTGGCAATCAAAGGGTTAAAGGAGTATAAAACATTTATGGTAAAAACATATGTTGTGAGACTTTTTGTGCTGGGAAAACAAGGGTACTCCAACTGCTGGAAGGTGCTCTGTTCAAGTGTTATTACAATTCAAATTGTTATTTTCTATTAAAGGAACAGTGAACTCAACACCTACATTAACTTAGAACCTTGGCTATGTGTCCCTGACCAACCTTAAAACATTTCAGTATTTCAGGGGTTAAAGGGATAGGAATACTTCATTTTTACTATCCCTCATGTTGTAGCCCTTAAAAATCAGAATTAAAGGAGACCAGCGGCATCTCTAAAACCTTTATGGTTTGAGAGATATCTGCATTCAATGTTCCCTTTCATTCGCTCTCCCCTAACGTCAGCGCTCTAGCTGACAGCAGGGGAATACGGTGCGTGAGCAATTGGCGGCTCTGCAGCAGTGGCAAGATTGAGTTATAGAAACAGAAATCCTTCACTGAAATGGTCTTCTACGTGTGCTTGCAAACCAAGAGCAAACCAAGCACACGTAGAAGACCATTTCAGTGAAGGAATTCCGTTTCTATAATGAGATCTCGGCTCTGCTGCAGAGCTGTCGGTCCCGGGACTGGATTCCCCTGCTGTCAGCTATAACGCTGACATCAGGGGAGAGAGAAGGAGATGGAACTTTGAACGCGAATATCAGTCAAACCATAAAAGTTTGAGATGCCGCTGGTCTCGTTTAATTCTGATTTTTAAGGGCTACAACATGGGGATAGTAAAAATGAAGTATTACTATCCCATTAATATTCACCCAACTGATCAACCAATCCTACGAGGTCTGATTGAAGACTGGCTGCTATGTTAGCCGATTTAACCTGTTACGGACCTGAGGGGTGTACTATGACTCATTGCTTTGCAACGCGTTGCTCACCCCTCTGGTCTATTGAAAGTTAAAGTAGACTTTATATAGTTTAATTCATTTTTTGGCGCAAAGTATTAGCTGCGGTTTCTGTTTTTGTACCTGATATGCAATCCTTTCATGTGTTCGTACTAGGGTGACCAGATTTCAATCTTCCCATTCAGGGACACCGGGGAGAGAAGAGCGCACCACAGAGTTCTAAACACTAGAGGGAGAACTGTCCACTGACTGCTGTGACAAAAAGAGATGATTGTGGGGGGCTACAAGAAAAGTAAATCACATCCTAAGCCTTAGACTAGCATTACACTATAATACAATTATACTGCAGCTTCCGATTGATGTCAGGATCAAGGATTAGTTCTCTTTAGTATGCAGAGCTCTGTCTGGAAGCCATTTTCTTGTAGCCCATTAGAGGCATCACTTTGTGTCACAGTAGGCAATGGACAGTCCTCCTTCTAGTGATTAGAACTCTGTGCTCTGGAGTCTTCATTCCAGGACTTTGTATTGTCCCTGAAGGAGGCTGCCCAGGACAAGAGACACATATTTAAAATCCAGGACTGTCCTGGGCAGCCCGGAACATGCGGTCACCCTAGTTCATACACAGCCCTGGGTACAGATATATACTTATTTTTAGTATACATTTCTGAGGGAAATATAGTTGAAATCTGTTACAACAGTACTGTCCATGTGCAAATATACATACATAATATGGGACACACACACACACACACACACACACACACACACACAAACACACACAAACACACACAAACACACACAAACACACACAAACACACACATAATTCTGGAGCAAATCAGCTGCACAGTGGCAATAAATAAACATTTCTATTTAATTATATGGGGTTTTTAACCCCTTGAATGCTAAAAACTCTCTGGTCCTTTAAGAGGTAGACAGCCCATTTAACTCAATTGAAATCTGTATAATTTAATTGAGTCCATAGGGAGCAGTTGGTCTGCCCCATATATTAACCTTTTGAGTGCCAGAGAGGTACCCAACGCATAGCGACTACTCTGGCATTCAATAGGTTGAGACGTAGCCTGTTGGAGTCATTCTAGGACTAGTCAGTAAGAATGGAAATGATAGGAGGAATTTTATATTGGGAGGGTTATGAAAAAGGAAACCAAAGTGAGAGGAAAGTTGAGTTATTATTTACATAAACTGGGCAGGGACATTGGGTGCTGAGTGACATGAAAAAGAACAAGCTTCACAAATCGAGATACAATCATTTGTTAGTCAAATTCACCATGAAAAAAAAAAAGTTCCAGGACATTCTCGCTGTTTGAAATTCATATAGGAAAATATCCCAGGAGCTTCTTCGGCAACTCCCAAACTGGATGCAAACGGCTCACTGCAACTACTAGGCCCAGCAGTACACACAGATACACCGGGACTGATGTACTAAGACAACTGGCTGCAGATGGCTCACTGTAACTGCTAGGCCCAGACAACTGGCTGCAGATGGCTCACTGTAATTACTAGGCCCAGCAGTACATACAGATACACCAAGACTGATGTACTAAGACAAATGGCTGCAGATGGCTCGCTTTAACTATTAGGCCCAGCATTACATACAGATACAGCGAGACTGATGTACTAAGACAACTGGCTCTAGATGGCTCACTGTAACTACTAGGCCCAGCAGTACATACCGATACACCGAGACTGATGTACTAAGACAAAAACCTGCAGATGTCTCACTGCAACTACTAGGCCCAGCAGTACATACCGATACACCGAGACTGATGTACTAAGACAACTGGCTGCAGATGGCTCACTGTAATTACTAGGAGTAGCAGTATATACTGATACACCGAGACTGATGTACTAAGACAACTGGCTGCAGATGGCTCACTGCAACTACTAGGCTCAGAAGTACACACAGATATATTGACACTGATGTACTAAGACAACTAATGTAAATCTGGGGCACACCAACAGCTCCGTATGAGACAAATCAAAATTCCTCAAATTCCCATTGATTAAATGGGGCTATTAACACCACAGTAACATAGTTGATGAGGCTGAAAAAAGACATGTGTCCATCAAGTCCAGCCCATGCCAAGTCACCCCTGTTGATCCAGAGGAAGAAAAAAAAAACACTGAAGCCATTTGTAATTTAGCCCCAAGTGGGTGAAAAAAATTCTATCCTGTCTCCAAATGGCAGTCAGATAGTTCCCTGAATCAACTACCTATTTGCACTGAAGTCATCTGTCATAAGTCTCAATATTGTTCTGTGCTAGATAGGCATCCATTGCTTTTTGAAAGCAGTTACAGGATCTGCAAGCACAAAATCCTGAGGGAAATAATTCCATAGCCCTACCACCCTTACTGTAAAAAATCCCAGCATCTGTTTTAGTCAAAAGCACCTTTCCTATAGTCTTAATGGATGACTTCTCGTTCTTAGCTCAACTCTTTGCATAAATAATTCATTCAACTCAATGCCTTCCTGACCTCTGTACAATTCAAGGGGTTAAAAGCCCATTTAAATGGTACTAAACCCCTACGATTTAATCCTGTATGCTGTATCTATTTTTCTGCTGAGTAAGACTAGAGTGCATCCACTCATGGGAGAGGTTAGTTCAGCCAGAAGTTATTACAGAACAAACGTGTATTTTGCAAGCTTGGATTCAAGATGTTTGACAGCTAGGTGGCACTGTTGTAATTATTGCCTGTGTACAGTTGCATGTCACAGGCATAAACTTCCCATAGGTGTCTGTAGCAATAGAGCCAACTGGCAGCATGAAGAAGCAGTAGTTTATTAAATCTGTGTTTGGGACAGTACTTGCAGCCTTTATCAAAATTTTGAATGATTGGCACTCCAAAACTGCCAACGATGACATGCATGCTTGCAAATGTTTAAATGTAAGTATATTATATAACAAAAAGCTGCTCATCTCAGCAACCGCTCACATAGGGTTGCCACCCAGCCGGTATTTTACCGGCAGGCTGGTATAAAATTGGCTTCTGTCCAATGTTAAGTCTATGGAGGGAATGCCATGGCCGGTATTTTTTTGAAGAAAAGGTGGCAACCCTACGCTCACAGGATTTATAAACAATATTCTTTATTTAGTGCATCAAAAACATAATGGACCTTTATCAAGACAACACTACACCTAGAACAGTGATCTTAAATACTTAAGAGCACATGTGATAAGGATGCCCTGCACCAGAAAGAAAAATTAGAATGCAGTGATGTTCTAGGTCAATAAAACTATAAATGAAGAAAGAAAAAAAGGTGGGGGGATTAAAGGGATAGTAATGTTTCATAATAAAAGCAGCTCGAATTAATCATCATAGTATTTGGGCCTTGGAGTGTGTTATTTCAATTCTGCCAGAGTTGTAGTTTAAGAGTAATTCAATGATAAAGTATCTCCCTCCTGCCCCTTTTACTGAGCAGCAGGGAGTGTCCAGGTAGATTGCAGAGCAATCTTCAATTAAGATAAGGGAAAAAGCTGAAAAACCTGTCAAAGGGGGCAGGGCTTTCCTTATACTCATAGTAAGAAGATTGTCCCTTGCTGTGATCTGTCCGGTCCCCAGACCAGATTCCACATCTGAATGGGAGGTAGCCTACATTAGGTAAAAGGGGCAGGAGGGGGATACTTTATCATTCAATTACTCTTGAACTATAACTCTGACAGTATGGAAATAACACTCTCCATGTACCAAATACTATGAAAATTAATTGGAGCTGCTGTTTTTGTGAAACATTACTATTACTTTAAAAGAGATGAAAACCTTTAAATAGGAATACGTAATATAGAAAGAGAGGTGAAAAAAGGAAAATAAAAAAAATGGTAATATGCAATCCATATCTCACTGTCTGAAAAATATACATTGCTGGAAAACTGCAATGTCAAATTAATGAAAAATGAAAAGTCTGTAAACAGGGTCGCTAACATTCAGCAAAAACACACGAGTGTGCTGTCCGGAATATACCATTCAAAACAATTAAGACATTATGTCCATAGAGGGAGCAATAGGAACGGCTACTTATTATTGCATGTGAGAAGAGGTAGTCCAGGTGTGATCCAACATCCATCTGAAGGACGGAATATACAGTGTATTCTGATCAAGTTGTGTATCGGTTATGTGAAATTCTTCATGTCATTGTAGGCTCTACATGAAGGTATAGGACAGTCTCAGCAGAGGTAATCAGATTATTATCCAACACCCATTCAAGAGGCAAAAAAAAAAAATTATATATTTTTTTATTTTTTTTTTTTCCCCACAGTCCTTTTTAATCAATGGGGATTTTTATCCGTCCCCTCTGGCGCAGTTAGGTTGACCCAGAATATCTTGTGTTCTTCTCGGCATATCAGCCTCATTATATTCTTCTGGGCTAGCCTTTAACCCTTTAAGGACAAGAACGATGTGCAAAATAATCCTTTGCAATGCATTTCACACTGCCTGTGATCCTTAAAGGGTTAAAAACAGAGACCTAAAGCCAACAGAGTTGAGAACTTCTGTCAGAATTTATTGAGCCTTAGTAAGTTAAAGCGAGCCCTGTACATGGTGATCTGTGCTGTAATTAGATTTACATTCTCAGTTACACTTATCGTAAGTATGAGAACTGGCTGTTGCACCAGATGTGACTTTTCAACAAATAACTATTCACGCTTCTAATCCTCTTCTGATTGGGGGACCAGGACCAAATCACATTGCTTTATTCTCATTTACTATATATATGTTATATTACTTTGTTAAAGGTCAAGTATCCCATTGTACTAAACCTGCTCCTATGGGAGAAGACTTGGTAAGTCCCACAAGCCCACACTTTTTAGGTAGGTTCCTGTAATACTCACTCATTTAAAATATGTTTAACATTTACTATTCCTCTTCCCACTATTTATAAGGGTTTAAAAGCTTCATTGAAACCAACACGTGTTTTTTGAGCATGGTCAGCCTTTCCTCATGTGACATGATAGTAAATACAGTCATTTCTGTGTTTCACAGATCAAGGTCACGTTATAAGTAAAGAACCACAAGTAATTCCAATTATAATTAACTACGAAGTATAAAATGAACACTACGATATAAGGATAGTTCCTTTTTTACCTTCCTGAACATGTGCTCATGGTGGCTAATGGATTACAACTCCCATCCTTTTTCAGCAGACACAGAGCATCTTAGACTGATGGCAGTTTTTGTCCAACCACAAACAGGTTGCCCTGTATTAAAGTGTTAGTAATATCCCAAAAAAAGTTTTAATAGATTTGTAGAGGCTAAAAAAAATAACCGTATTGCCACAAACCCCATCTCTCAAACCGTTATGGTTTGAGAGATATTCACAATCAAAGTTCCCCCCTCCATCCCCTTCTCTTGATGTCAGCTGTAAAGCAGCCAGCAGGAGATACATGCCGGCTGTCACGATGAAGATCTTCAGCAGAGCCGAAATCCCATTATTGCAAAAGAATTACTTCACTGGAGAGGTCTACAAAGTGTGCTTGCAAACCAGGAACACTTTGTAGACCTTTACAATGACGTCATTCTTTTGCAATAACGGGATTTCAGCTCTGCTGCAGAGCCGCCGGCTGGTCATCCGACTGGGATCTCCTGCTGTCAGGAGAAGGGGAGGAAAGGGAGAACTTTGATTGCAATTATCTCTCAAACTGTAAAGGTTTGAGAGATGGGGTTTGTGGCAATAAAATTTACTTTTTAGCCTCTACAAATCTACTAAAACTTTTCTGGGGACATTACTACCCCTTTAAGCAGATATTCTGCTCAGCTATTTGTGTCAAACTTTTATCAATCTATAAATACTAGGTTTTAGGCCAAGTTCACACGACTGACTTGGCTGTACTCTGTTTTAATACATGCCAATCCTCCGATGCCAAGACACATTAGCTGTCCTACATTCTCCCCGCAATTCTCTCAGGCATAGAGGAAATGCGTCATAACGCTGTACAATGCCTACGTGGGTTTCCAGTCACTGTAAGATACGGATGGCACTGCATCTTCCAGAATCTCTTATGTGAACAATCTATATGGAGGCCCATGCTGGAACCTGGATGTCTCCAAAGCATAAACTCATATCCAAGTTGAAGCTGCATTATGGTACTATGAGGAGGAAGTCAACTGCCTGTTCAGCAAAACAGGGGGCAATTTGTTTTATGTGGCCGCACTTAGCACATCATTAACAATGCACCAGTAAAATCGTCCTTGTGAACATAGCCTTAGTACAAATAATCTGTTACTATGCCTATAACCTTGTCAGTTACAAGGATATTATTGACCCCAGTAATTACTTTGCAGATAAATACATTTACTTATATTTAATGAATTACAATATGATTTTTGGCTGCTGAAAAAAAAAAAGTTAGACCAAGCAATTCCATGAATTTAGCAATTTTCTGACTGCCCTGTTTTCATTCCTGGGCTAAAATCAATTTCAAATTCTTATGTAAACATCTCTGCAATTTTGTCCAAAATTCTCTAACTGGCAGACACGAATGCCAGGCACGCAGGGGAAATCTAGCACAGAAAAATAAACCATTTATTTTATTTCTTAACTAAAATAGTTTTGCAGTCGTCAATTAACTCATTGGATGTTTAAAAATGTAAAACTTGCAACATAGTACCTCTTAGATCACCGGACGCATGTATAAAAGAAAAAGTTGAGCAATTTAAAGAGGAACGGTCACCTCTATACATCATGATCTCATATGACAACGGAAGTAAAAAATAAGTGATTATTATTTATTTTTAATTGCTCTGTTTCTGAATAAAATAACTTAAAAAGGGTGAAATTTACTTACCGATATTTCCTTTTCTTCTGTGCATCTCCACAGCACTGTGTTAACATTGGGTTTTCTCCTCCACCTTCACAGCTGGTATAACAGAACAAATTGTGTATACAAGGTTACTCCTCCCCTTCCGCTCCAGTTATCTTTTTTAGCCAAGCTGATAGAACTAAGCAATATTTGAAGTTAGAACAGGTTAATTACAGGGTGGGTGTGCTTTGGAGATACACAGAAGAAAAGGAAATATCGGTAAGCAAATTTCACCCTTTCTTCTGTGTACTCCCCAGCACTGTGTTAACATTGAGATATACCAAAGCTTGTAGTGGGGAGGGAAATTATTTTAACATATTCTTATCATATCTAACATTTAGAAAAAACTTATTAGAATATCATGATAAAAAAACGCAGGTAAGGCATACTTTATTTCCTACCCTGATTCAAGGAGAGATCACCACCTGCAGCACTTGCCGTCCAAGCTTGGCTTCCACCGATGATGTTACATCCAATTTATAGTGCCTGATGAAGGTAGACATCGAAGTCCAGGTGGCTGCTTTACAAATCTCGGCTGGAGAGGCACTCGCCCTCATTGCCCATGAAGTGGATACTGCTCTGGTGGAATGAGCTTTCACCTTAAAAGGAGGGACTAAGTTAGCCTCCTTATATTTGGCCATGATACACTGCCTGATCCATCTAGATATAGATGGTTTGAGGCAGCTGTCCCTTTTCTTTTCCCTTGGAAATGAACAAATAGGGAATCTGAAGATCTAAAGTCCTTAGTTTTTTCTAAATGCATAGCAATACATCTCACTAAATCTAGAGAGTGTAACCTCTTCTCCTTGTCTCCTGATGGGTTATTACAAAAGGAGGGAAGGACCACTTCCTGATTTAAATGAAAATCTGATATTACTGTACCTCTGAAAGTAGGTTTCATCTTAAAAACTACCTTATCCTGGTGGAAAGTTAGATATGGGCTCTGACAAGATAAGGCCTGTAGTTCATTCACCCTTTTAGCATAGGCGATAGCCATAAAGAACATCGTCTTCCAAGTCAAGTGCTTGATGGATATCCGCTGGATAGGTTCAAACATATGGGAATCTATGAGTTGATTGAAAACAACGTTTAAGTTCCATGATGGTACAATTTCCCTAATCCTAGGGCGAGCCTTCTCTACTGCTCTGATAAATCTCTTGATCAGGTCTTTTTCTGCCCAGTGCTTGACAAACACTGCAGATAGGGCTGATATTTGAACCTTCAATGATGAGGGACTGAGGCCCAGATCAAATCTGTTCTGTAGGAACTCAAGAACTGTAGCTATAGATACATTCTGTTTTGAAATCTTATTTTTAATGCACCAACACCTAAAGTTTTTCCAAATTCTATCATAAATTCTGTTAGTAGAGGTTTTTTTTCCTGAGACAATGGTTCTTATGACTTTATCCAAACCACCTTTTGCTCTTAGGTATTGCCGCTCAGCCTCCAGGCTGTTAGGTGGAAAATTTCCGGATTGTGATGATATATTGGCCCTTGATGTAGAAGATCCTTCTTCTTTGGAAGTATCCATGGCTCCTGGCATGATAGTCCATCATCTCCGAGTACCAAGATCTTCTGGGCCAATCTGGAGCTGTAAGTATGACCTCTGCTCTGTCAATCTTGATTTTTCTGATCACTTCCCTTATTAAAGGACTTGGAGGAAACACATAAGCTAATGAGTGCGTCCAGGGTTGCTTCAGGGCATCTTGCACTACTGCCTGGTTGTCTCTCTCCATCTTGAAAAATACTTTGCGCATTTTGAGTTTTTCTTTGTTGCCATCAGGTCTATGTCTGGATTCCCCCACCTGTGGACTATATGGAGATATTTCTCCTGATTTAAAGACTATTCCCCTGGTTGTATCTTTACCCTGCTTAAAAAAATCTGCTTTTAAGTTCCGGGTTCCTGCAATATGTGAGGCTGATATCGCTTTTAGATTTACTTCCGCCCACTGGAATAATGGTAACATTTCCTTGTTTAAGGACAGACTCCTTGTTCCTCCCTGGTTCCTTATGTATTGGACAGTGGTTGTGTTGTCCGACCGGATATGAACTACAGTATCTCTTAATTGATCCTGGAAATGGAGTAAAGTGTATCTTACTGCTCTAATTTCTAACACATTTATGTGTAGATCCCTCTCTTCTGCTCTCCATGTTCCCTATATGATCTTGGAGTACCAGGTTCCTCCCCATCCTGACAAACTTGCGTCTGTGTGAATGATCTCCCAATAATGGTCCCTTAATGGCGTTCCCTGTGTTAGATTTTTTCTTTTTACCCACCATGCCAGGGTTGTTTTGATTCTTGGAGGAATCTGGAACATTTGGGAAGGATCCCTGTGAACAGGCCAATGCTTCAGGAAGTATACTTGCAGAGCCCTTGAGTGATAACTTGCCCATGAGACTATCTGGATTACTGAAGTCATTATTCCTAGGATTTCCATAATCGCTTGTGTTGTCTGAACTTTCTTTTTCTTGAACTCCTGAATCCTCTTGAAGACATTTTGCACTGTTTCATCCGATAGGGTTGCTATAGAGTTTTTTTGTGTCCGGTCTTATCCCCAGGAATATCAGATTCTGTGTTGTGATAATCTGGCTTTTTCTTATATTTACTAACCATCCTAGGTCTGACAGATGTGTTAATACCCTTTTTGTGTGAAGTGCTGCCATTTCTTTGGACTCTGCAAAAATGAGGAGATTGTCCAGATACGGGATAATCTGAATCCCTTCCTTTTTTATGGACTCTAAGGCTGCCTCTAACACCTTTGTAAATGTTCTTGGGGCAGCCCTAACGGAAGGCATCTGAATTGAAAATGTCTCCCTTCTATGGCAAACCTTAGGTACGTCTGATCTTCCTTTCTTACTGGGATGTGGTGATACACATCCTGGAGGTCTATTTTTGTCAAGAAGTTGTTTGGGCAAATTGTTCTTATAATGGAGTTTATTGATTCCATCTTGAAGCGCCTCTGTACCAAGTACTTGTTGAGAGATTTCAAGTTTAGAATAATCCTGCATGCTCCCGATGTCTTTGGTACAGCAAACAGTATGGAATAGAGCCCAGTATATTTCTGCTCTTCTGGGACTTTCATCACCACATTTTTCTTGACTAGGAGTTAGACTTCTTTCTTGAAAAGTTTTGCCATCCTTGAATTCCTTGGGATCCTTGAAGACTTGAATTCCTGTTTTAAAGAAGTCTTTCTGAAGTCCAGCAGATATCCTGTCTATAGGATAGACTGAACCCACTTGTCCCGAGTTCCCCAGCAATCTACAAACTTCTGCAGGGGACCCCCTACCTGCTTCTGAGGCAGGACCCGCTGATCTTCATAATTCTTTCTTAAATTATGTCTTCTTAGGGAATTCTCTTGTAAATGAACCCCTTGTGTTTTGGTTAAACTGTCTCTTGGATTCCTCTTGTCTGTTCTGGTATCTCTCTTGACCTCAAAAGGAATAACTCTTGGATCTGTAATGAGAGGGGTGAACTGGAGATGATCTGTTTCTTCTGGCCTGGGGCAGAAAAGTACTACGGCCTCTTGTAACTTTCTTTATTATTTCTTCTAAATGATCTCCGAACAACTTTTCCCATTTGAAGGGTAATGAGATAAGCTTGTTTTTAGAAGCTATGCCTGCTCCCCATGATTTCAGCCAGAGTGCCCGCCTTGAGGATACTGACAGCGCCGAAGTCTTTGCTGCCAATATAACTGAATCCAACAATGCGTCGCATAAGAAACTATTTGCCTCGTTGGATGACAGCCACTTCTTTTAACAGCCTACATCTTGAGACTGATGAGTCAATCTTTTCTTCTAATGCACTTAACCAAATCCTCATATTTCTGAAAATGGATGCAACAGCTGTAGCTACCTTAATATTGTTTCCTATTAAGGTGTATTGTTTCTTCAAGACAGCCTCCATTCTCCTTTTCATTGGATCCTTTAGAGCCGACCCATCTTCCAGAGGAATGGTTGTGTGTTTGCCAAACCTGACACTTCAGTGTCAGTTTTAGGAGGGGTAGACCATAGGCTAACATCCTCTTCTTGAAACGGATACATCCTTGAAAATCTTTTTGTTGTACTAGATCTCTTGTCAGACTTCTTCCATTCCTCTTGTACTATAGTTGTGATGGAATGATGTACAGGAAAAGTTGGAGTTGTCTTTTGATTTTCCAAAAAGGATGTATCCATAATTCTGAGCTCTTTCTGCTCTTCTTTCATACCTTGCGTTTTTCTTATATATTTGACAAAGCCGTCGATCTTTTCTAAGGCAAAACAACCAACTCCCTCAATGATTTCACCCTCTTCTTCCTCTGATGTATAGTAGGATGGTTCCTGGTTGGTAGATTCTCCCATATCTACATTCTTGGCAGAAGAGGTACCTTCACCTGGATCCACTGTTCTTGCTCTCTTTTTTTGGGTTCATAGCTTCCTGCATTGCTACAGAAGTTTCCTTCATTGAGTTCTGCATCCAGGCCAAAAAGTTTTGAAACTGCTGTGGAAATTCCTGCCCTCCAGCTTTCTTTAAACATTCAATGCATAATTTTGAACCTTCAACAGGCAAATTTTTCTTATCACAGCCCATACAAATTTTAACCTTAGCAGCCTTAATTTCTGAACCACCACTATCCTTAGGGACACTAGAATCAGACTTACCTTTAGAATTACTACTCTTAGCTGGGGTAGACATCCTGACTAACTGGACTACAAAGTTAAAATTCAATACTTTATTAAGATAACTATTACAATTTAAATTTCAGCAATTCCTACCTTTCACCATGCTGGTCCTCCGTTTAAATAGCTCCTGCGTTTCACCGCTGGAGCGCAAGCCGTTTGGACACCTTTTTCCCCGTGCTGAGATAAATTTCATGCCGGCAACAGCTTCCACCTTCCATGTAGATGACGCCGTCGTTGCTGACGTCATCCCAATGCGCCCGGTAGCACGGGGAAGACACTGGAACTGCTGTCCGACATAGGAAGCCAGGTACTTCAGGCAATGGGAGCAAAAAACTGAGCGATATGGGCGCATTTTAAACTCCTATCCACATACACTGTGGGGGAAGGAGTAAATACCGAAAATAACTGGAACGGAAGGGGGGGGGAGTAACCTTATATACACAATTTGTTCGGTCCTACCAGCTGAAGGTGCAGGATAAAACCCAACGGTAACACAGTGCTGGGGAGTACACAGAAGAAAGTTTAGTTATGATGTCAGTGTGGAGCTGGCCTGTGGTACACCTTGTACCTGCAGTGCTGGCCGTCCCCCTATGCATTGTATGCCCGCCCACCACCTTCCCACATTTCCATGGAGTGTGTCTAAAGACCTGTCGGCTCGCAACAGCCACACGAAGAAACAAGGCAGACGACTAATACACAGTTAAAAGCAAAGTCCTGCACTGACCAGTTATCATTATCAGTGCAGGACACAAGTGTTAATTAGGGCTATCCTGAAAACACGATGGGGGATATTCACTAAGCGCTGATAAAGGGGAGATGACTTCTCCAGTGATAACACTTCTCCAATTCCTATGTTATTTTATGAAGCCTGTTCACTAAGATTTCTTCAATTTTGGAAATCTTAGGTGAATAGGCTCTATAGAATAACATAGGAACTGGAGAAGTCATCTCTACTTTATCACAGCTTAGTGAATCTTCCTATATATTCTGATGCGCCCCAAGGACTAGAATTGAGAATCACTTCACTAAGGTGTGATTAAGAGGATATTACTTCTCCAGTGTGATAAACTCTCGGGTTCCCACATTATTCTATGGGAGACCATTATAGACTATGGGGGGGATGCACTGAGGTGAGATAAAATGTATAGAATGATAAACTCTCCAGACCATACATTAATCTATGGGAGAGCTTTAATTATAGACTATAGGGGGAGATGTACTAACGTGTGATAAAAGGAGATAACTTCTACCAGTTCCTATGTTATTCTATGGGAGACAGTTATAGACTACAGAAAGGGGGGGGGGTTGCATTAATAATAATAATAATACTAAGTATTTATATAGCACATTTCTCCCAGTGGGACTCAAAGCGCTGTCAGCGCACGCTCTCAGAATTAACCGAATCTGCAGCTGAATAATAGGTGTTATTACCCAATCAATGGTACTCTTTTATCGACCTCGGAAGGATGAAGGGCTGACTTGACCCTGCTGGGATTTGCAGTTTGAACAGGCTCTATAGTCAGGGCATTTACCACTGAGCTATCTCACCAGCCTATTAAGGTGTTATAAAGTGGAGAGAACTCCAGTATGATAAAAGCTCCAGTTCCTATGTTATTCTATGGGAGAGCTTTAGTCATAGATTATACAGGAGATGCACTAAGGTGTAATAAAAACGAGATATGTGTGATAAAGTCTCCAGTTCCTGTGTTATTCTATGGGAGAGCTTTAGCCATAGACTACAGGGTAGATGCACTAAGATGCAATAAAGACCAGATACATGTGATAAACTCTCCTCTCCCTATATTATTCTATAGTAAAGCTTTAGTTATAAACTACAGGACAGCGATGCATTAAGGTGTGATAAAGAGGAGATAATGTTTCCAAATAAATGCTCCAGTTCCTTCATTACTATATTATATATATATATATATATATATATATATATATATATATATATATGCCCATGCACTAAGACTGTGAGGAAAATGTACTATGATAATGTGGTGCAATTCTTGAGCACACTATTACACCATAGGGAACAAACAAAACTTCCCAAATTCCCCACGGATTTAAATGGGACTTCATCTCCTGGTCTCCAAGTGCTTCGGAAAACTCATGCAAATGGTAGAAAGCACAATCAAGTGAACAGTTTGTCCCAGGATTGCTTCAGTATGTTAGTATATCAGTCTTAGTGTTTCTCAGCATTAGTCCTCATGTTAAAAGATAACACTGCATGGTCACAGGTGGGTTATCAGTGACTCAGACGTAATTAATCTACCTGTGCTTAATTAGGGCCTCCGCATTTTCCAGACTGCTCAGGATAGCCTCTTATTTTAAGAGCATGTCCTGGCCAGGAACATTACAGGACAAAGTCCCGGAATGAAGACTCCAGAGCTCGGCATTCTGCACACTAGAGGGAGAACTGTCCAATGACTGCTGTGACATATAAAGGACTCCTGTGTCTTTTGCAGAAATGGCCTCCACACAGAGTAAGGCTCCTAAACAGTTTAACACAGGACTCTACTTTTAGTAGGAAATCGTATAAGCACCAGCAGTCCTTCAGTCAGGGTCAAAGTTACCCAACTCTTTTAAAGCAGCGCCTCCCTCCTGTCAAAAAGGGTAAGGGTAAGTTTAAAATGCCATTAGAGAGAAAACATTTCCATGCCTTCATCAGTTTTACCCCAGCCATAAGGACAGAATGGTTGTATCCCTGCCCAGAAATATGCCACCCATTGCTCTGGCAATGCTCAGACTGGCAAGCTTGTGGCTATAGGTTCTGCATTTTTCAGCTCCAGCAGGCTTAACACAACCTTCCATCAGGTTGTACATCCAAAAATGTCAGGAGCCAGTGTCCCCATGAACATAGGGCAATGGACTCACATTTGTAATACCCTTCACAAGTATATAAACATTTAAAAAAGCAAAAAACAAAGTACTGATGCCTGCTCACTGTGGACTGACAAAACACAAGTAGAATTTAATTGCTTTGTACCCACCAAGGAGATACTCACTCTTGATTTTTGTTTAATTGTGCCATTAAAGAGAACATATTCACATGCATATCAATTTAATCCTACCCATAATGACAACCCCATACATCCCAGGTGTTCCTCTTTAGAAGGAACTGTCCCTCTTAGAGACCCAGATTCCTCTGTCCCTCTTTCCCACCCTGGTGTCCCTCTTCTTAGGAGACCAGACTGTGTAGTGTGTATATACGTTTATCAGATCAGAGTGTGTGTTGTGTATATAAGTGTATCGGATCAGACTCTGTGGTGTGTGTGTATATATAAGTGTATAGGATCAGATTGTGTGGTGTGTATGTAAGTGTATCACATTGCTCCACAGCAATAAAACTCACACTGTTTAAACGTCAGTATATGTGTCAATAAATTAGTCTGTGTAAATAAAACACTTTGGTCTTCTTCTAAATCGTTTATTCAGTTACACAAAGAGGTGCCAGTAGGTTATGAAAACCTAAAAATCCTCAGTAATGCCCCGCCCACCAGCCATGCTCCCAGCAACACGTAAAACACAAGTATCCCTCTTTGGCCATATGAAATATTGGAAGGCATGCAACCTAGTGCAGAAATGCAAGGCAAAATCTCCTAAACACAAGGAAACCAGCAAGGCCCCAGATTCTATGGGCCATCAGTGAAATGCACCTGGTCTCCCTAAGGACAGAGAGCGTGGGATCCATGTCTGGAGAAACTGCCACTTGTAGGGAAACAAATGTTTTAACTAACGAACCCAAAAGTGAGATGCACTCACAAAAAACGATGACGGCATTTAACCCTTTAAGTGCCAGAGAGTTATCCAACACATTGAAATGCAATGCTTTGGGATAACTCTCTGGCAATCAAAGGGTTAAAGGTCAATTATACCCATAAAACGAGCATCTGATTTTTTTTTTTTTTTTGAAAAAAAAAAAAAAATACTCAGAAGTTCTACATAGAGTAATCAGTAATTTGTTTATTCATAAACGCTTAGGAGACCTCTCTAGTGTTGGTAAAAGCTCCATTTAAATCAATAAACACCTGTGTAATTTTCATTTTATTTCAACTTTATGTAGGAAATGGTTTGCTCCAGAACTGCAACTGTTACGTTTGAAGAAAAAGGCCCTTAATGCCTAGATGCTGGCACACAAACTGAAGTACATGTAGAACAACTAAGCAGCACTCAAGATTTTTTTCTAACATCAATTTTTTTTTTTTTTTTTTTTTTTTTTTTAATAGGTTAACATTTTGTCTCTTACTGAAACCTTTCTCAAGTACTTGATAAAGGTTTGAGTAAGAGACAAAATAAAGACTTAACAATAAATACTATTTGAAAAGGCCTCAGGAGTGTCTCTTAAGGTTTTTTTGTGTCTACCAAGAGTGGTATAGCCATAGGTGGCAACTTTCCAGATTTGCCCCTTTGACTCTGGTTTGTTCAGTTAATTTCCGGGTCTCCAGGGCAGATGCTGGTCCACCGGATGATGGGAGATCTGTGCATTTCTGGTGTGTTCCTCCCACTCCCCAACCGCTTCACCTTCTTCCCCAGCCTAATACTACATTTTGGTTTTGGTTTTGTTAGTCCCACCCCCCCACTCACAATTAAGCCCCACCCCTATTTAACAAGATTTGCGTCTTTCATCTCCCTCACTGGCACCACAGGACTCCCCTCTCTGGGGAGTCCATAACCACAAGTTCCCAGGTATGGGTATGGCATGCGTCTCATCATCTATTACTCTGGGGGAGATGTATACATGTCGCTAAAGTTCACAAAGATGGGTCACATTTATAAAGAAGTCAAGTTTATAAATATTTGTATCTGACAATATTCTGAGAAAATTCACGGAAAACTTGCAAGCGATTTTTTTTTCACATGTATAACTACTACTCTATACTTCCATTAATTGGATAGTAATACTTAATGAGTAAAATAAATAAAATCAATATATATATATATATATATATATATATATATATATATATATATATATATATTTATTTATTTTTATTTACTTTTTTTGTAGGGTTTATCCTCCTGAGTAAAACAAGGGTACCCCCACTGCTGAAAGGTGTTTTATTCAAAAGTTATTACAGCTTAAACTTGAATTTTCTTGGTGCAGTATCACAGTGTCCTGAAAGTGTACAGTGGTGCTGTTGCTACACCATCCTATGGAGATTTATGGTCAACTGATCAGAGCAGTCTATAAGATGTGTAGCAACAGCGCCACTGTACAATTTCAGGCCACAGTGATAGTGTACCTACAAAATACAAGTTGGAGCTGCAATAAATTTAGAATAAGACACCTTTCAGCAGCGGCAATACCTTTGTTCTACTCAGGGGGATAAACACTACAATACATATTTTTTACATTTTAAGTATTACTATCCCTTTAAGAACAGGTTATATTTGGCATTAAGAATTAATCACTAATAATGCTTTTATTAATTGGCCCAATTAGTAGATTAGTTTAAACATATGTTGAGCCAATTCTTATTTGGACAAGAACATTTTTACTCCAATATTTCAAAGAAGTCAACTGACTGGTGTTAATTTGTATAGAAAATATTAATTAATGTTTATCCATATCTTTATGTCACTTTGAGACAATTTTACAGACACTTTCTGAAAATTTGCATAAATTTTCCCCAGTGTTTGGAAAGAGGATTTATTGGTCAGTGCTGTGGCCAGGACTCAGGATATTCTCAAGTTAGTTTTGAATAAAACTTAAAGGGTTAGTAATGTCCCATTATAATGTAATATTATTTTGTAGATATTAAAAAATAAATTATCTGGAGCAAGTCCCGTCTGAAAAACATTTATAGTTTTAGAGATATAACTTTTTATAGTTTCCCCCCTCCTTCCCCTTGCATTGACGTCAGCTGTATAGCTGTCAGCAGGAGATCCTGGTACCGGGAGAAGCCGGATACTCTTCAGCAGACCCGAAATAGCACAATCTGAAAAGAAATACTTAATTGGAACTCTCTACAAAGTGTGCTTGCAAACCAGGCACACATTGTAGACCGTTCCAATTAAGTACTGCTGTAGAGCCGCCGTTGGGTCACCCGACTCGAATCTCCTTCTGTCAGCTTTACAGCCGACATAAGTGAAAGGGGAGGGGTGGGGGGGAGACTTTAAAATGTTATATCCCTAAAAATATAAATATTTTACAGATGGGTCTTGCTTCACATCATTTATTTTTTTTTAATATTGACAAAATAACATTACATTATAAGGGGACACTACTAAACCTTTTAACATTTTCACTATCAACAAGTCCTGTGAGTGCTTCTTTAACTCACTAATAACTAGTGAGTATACAATCCCAAGACCCTGGGCTCCTGAAATTTTACTGATGGTTCCTAACATTTTGGGGTTTTACCTTATACACCCGTGTACATATACCTCTTCACCTGGTCCTAAAACTCCCAGCTGGCTCCCACAAAAATTGGTCTGGCTCTAAATTTCTTTACATTTTGGTCTGCCAAAAACTGAAGCAACTGAAGCTTTGTTCATCCAGGCTATTATATATATATATATATATATATATATATATATATATATATATATATAGAGAGAGAGAGAGAGAGAGAGAGAGAGAGAGAGAGAGAGAGAGAGAGAGAGAATGGTGTGTGGTGTGTGTGGAGATGTGTGTAGGGATGTGTATGTGTAGGGGTGGGTATGTGTGTTGTTCTTGCAGGCAGGTAATTAGTTCCAATTCAGCTAAGGAATAATTTAGCACAGAACTCTTAAGCCTTTTTGGAAATAACTGAGCAGAAGAGCCTAGCAGACCTTCCACCAGTTGCTCAGACATTTGTTATTGCCAATCATGCACATTTGCAAAAGCACATTCCAAAGTTTACTAATTAATCTCCAAGTTCATTTGTGCACATGGTTGTGTGCCATCTTAAAATGATTACTTGTGAATGTGAAAGAAATTCTGTTTGGTGGAATTTTTTTTTTTTTTTTTTACCCCACAGAGAGAGAGAGAGAGAGAGAGAGAGAGAGACACACACACACTCTCTCTCTCTCTCTCTCTCTCTCTCTCTCTCTCTCTCAGTGCTACAATTTTTTGTACAGACTGTAATGGTGCTGAACTTTAAAAATAAAATGTGGTTAATTCCTCCACATAATGTCATGTAGAGAGTCTGCGTTATGTAGGGGACACAAGGAGATCAACTGTCACTGATCAAGCAACTTCCTTCATGTATATAAGTATCAAAATGTGACCCGGTCCTCACCAGTGTTTAACGGAAGGATAAGTGGTATACTGTGTTTTATAGTTATATATTTCTATATCAAAAGTCAGAAGGTCGGCACTCACATCACCATTAATTCATATCTTGCCTGGGTGCATTGCAAAGAATAACATATGTAGCAGAATGGCGGCACTCACTGGGCTTAAAATCAAATAGGCTTTATTATATATTCAGTGTTTCGATCCAGTAAAGATAAAGGTCCTAAGCCTATTTGATTTTATATATATATATATATATATATATATATATATGTGTGTGTGTGTGTGTGTGTACTCACACACAACCAAATGGGGCTCACTGTCTGGGTGCTATTTCAGAACTAAAATAGTATATAAAATAATAATGCACTCTCAGGACTTGTATAAGGTGACAAAAAAATTCAAGTTAAATTTTAATGTATCAGTGTTTCGGTCACATAATAGCAACCTTCCCAATTTTTTTCACTTTCTACAAATGCATTTCTTCAACATTATTATTACATATATATATATATATATATATATATATATATATATATATATATATATATATATATATTTGTAATATGTATATATACTGTGCCCTTTTGCCATTCTCTGCCCTCACTCCACTCTGCTCCGGACCAAGTGACACCATTGAGTTTTACAAAAATTGTGTACAATACTTCAAAGCCCTCCTACTCTTTCTTCCCTTCACACCGTTCCTCCCAATGCTTTGCCTGTTTATAAACAAGTCTAACGTACTAGATTATCATGTCTTGCCTGTACTACACTTTATTCTTCAGTCCCACTATAAGCACTATCATTCAGGTTCCATTTTGCCCATATTTTTTATTATTTATAGTCTACTTTTAGACGACTCCTCTTCTTATAACTCTCCTAACTTCACTGTTTTTAATGTATTCTCACTGTAACACTTAAACATCTGCCTTTTTTTAGAACACATACGCTTTCCATCTAAGGCCTATATTATCCCTCTGAGTGCCATGTAACTGAGCAACACATTGCTCTGCAATGTATTCTCACCCCTATGGCACTAAGAAGGGTTAAGGGTGGAAAAGCTGTGACACCACGTTTATTACCTTGATGGCCAGTGCTACTCTAATATATGTACTGGGACACACACAACCCTTTCCTGCCTCTTGGCACTCAATGGGTTAATAGCACCCTTCTACATGTGTGTGTGTATTTGTGTGTGAAACACCTCTCAATTTCAAGCACTTACATATTCACTAGAAGGGAAAGCCACAGATGCCATTACTTCAAATGGCTTGCTTACAAATGACACCCAAGGGGTTAAAATAAAATGGAAAAAGGTTGTAGTGTCTGAGACTGTATGTAAAATTTCTATTACTATTACGGCATACTTAACCCTTTGAGTGTCAAAGGGGGGAAGCAACACATTGCAAAACAATAAGTTGCATACCCCTCTGGCACTCAAAAGAACGTTGTGCATATTTTTCTATTTTTATACATTATATATATATATATATATATATATATATATATATATATATATATATATAGAGAGAGAGAGAGAGAGAGAGAGAGAGAGAGAGAGAGAGAGAGAGAGAGATATAGATATATATATATATATATATATATATATATATATATATAGATATTTTTTTTTTTTTTTTTTTTTTGCCCCCTCGTCCTCTGTTGGTTATTTAGTAAAGACCTGATGAGAGTAAAACAAAGGCGTTCAGGTAAAGCTTTCCTGTATGGTCCTTAACCATCATTTCCAATACATTTGATGCCATGACTGAGAATTTTTAACAGCAGCTTTAATGTTAGTTTCTAAGTCTTTAAATGTTCACCTTTTTAATAATATTTTTGTATTTTAACTCTTCAATCATAATAAGCTTTTGTTATTCAAAATGTTTTGTTTAATCAAGTGCACTTCTTGCGCAATTATTTTTCTATTGTCATGTAATCTTTGGTTCAGTTGAGTTGTGCGTGTATAATTTGCCATTTTATCCATTCAATCTTTTCTTTCATTAAGAGAACACTGCGTGCACCATCAACTTTTCTTTTTTTAATGATATAAACTTTTGTACAATCAAGCAACCTTCACAAATACGATCAACATTTTTTGTCATGTAATCTATTGTCCCCTAGCATAATTAATAATCTTTTTAAGTAAAACATTTTGATTATTTAAATTTGTATTAAATAATTTGTTGAATAAAGCTCACTTTGTACATATCAACAAATGTTTAAGCCTGTTTTTTACTTTTACTTTCATTGATCAAGCAAGCAAATGACACAAGTCTCTACTAGACACGATCAAACATTATCATTTAATCTTGTGTTTGATCCAGTGCACTTTGCTCTCATGATCAACATTTGTTCTCATCCTATTTTGCAGCTGAAAGTTTTTCAACAAGCTTGCTTTGTACATGATTGCCTTTTTGTTTTATTTTGTAAATTGAACAGAATGTGCGTTAACAGTTTTGTTCAACAGCACTTGCTTTGCACACACAATCAACCAATGATTAATCTTATGTTTACCTTTTTCTATTTCTTTCAATTAAAACAAATCAGAGTTGAAATAACAGAAGTTTCTACTGAATAAATTTGACTTACTTCCCGAGTGCGAAATGTGCTTTGCATGCTCACACTTTCTTAGCTTAAAGGGATAGTAATACTTCGTTTTAATTTTATTTTATTTTGTAGGCATTAAAAAAAACATGAAGAATGATATAAGTCTTATCTCTCAAACCTTTATGGTTTAAGAGATATTCACAGAAAGTATTCCCCCCCCCGTTCAACCAGATCAGAAGGGTGGTTGCCCAGGTAGACTGCAGAGAGGGACAATCTTCAATTAAGATAAGGGAAAAACCTGAAAAACTTGTCAAAGGGGGGGAAGGGCTTTCATTGTTTTCATACAAAGAAAATTGTCCCCTTCTGTTATCTGTCTGGTCATACAACCAGATTCACATCTGAGAAGAGGTGGCTTACACTAGGTAAAGGGGGCAGGGAGGGGAAACTTTGCTTGTAAATATCTCATACACCATAAAGGTTTGAGGGATAAGACATATCATTCTTCATGTTTTTTTAATGCCTACAAAATAAAATAAAGTTAAAACGAAGTATTACTATCCCTTTAATATCTCAGGGAAGAGACAACCAATTAACAAGAGGCAAGTAGAATGATTGTGTCCTCCACAGGAGCTCTCTCAGTGCCAAATTTCAAAGAAAACCACTGAAGAGATTTTCCCGTAGACCTAATTTTTCATGATGGGAAAAACTGCGTAAGTGGGCAAAAACCCACTTTTTCAAGTTCTTCAAAATGTTTTCCCCCCAAAGAGATTTTGGACTAAATGTGTACATTAAGTGGGACTTGGCACTGACTCCACAACTTCCAAATTTTACATTTGTTTGTCAATCCATTAAAAAAGGTATAAGCATTACAAAATTGGCATCTTACAATGAGATTCTACCTGAACTATAGCTAGTGGCTGTCCTGCACCAAGAGCATCTCATGTCACAAGGTTCTATGATAGTCATGTGAAACAAGCAGCCCCCAGGTCAATTACCTGTGGCCCCAGCAGGAATTCCCATTTTAATTACAGTGTGGCCCTTCTGCTCAGAATTACAGTTTTGTATCAATTTGGTTTGTCGTCACATTCTAGCTCTAGGAAACCTTTGGCTCTCTAGTTGATGGATGATTTGAGAGGATGGGATGGAGGATGGAGTTGCATATCTATGTTCTTGAGGTTCACTAGAAGCTCATTATCAGAAAAGACACAGCAGAGTAGCAAAATATTTAGCTCTCATCCCTCCCTCCAGACTTCCCCAACAATATAATAATGCAGACATCGGCACGCAGTTTTTTCTCTTAGAGACAACTGTTAAATATGAGGGCCTCCATAGAAGGAATCATTGAGTATGCAGCCTTTGACTATATTTGAGTTTGCCATGCCTGCTCTATGAGTTTCACATTGTCAATTTGTTAGGAGGCTGTATTTTATATTATGTATTTATATATGGTACTATTCAATTAAATCACTTATTCACTACATTTTGCTTGAGTGCTGGTTGTTTCAACACGGATCCTGTTCCTTTCAACTACAGCACCCAGTGAGAGACTGATTTAAGTGAGAGTGCATCCCTGTACTATTTTGGTGCATATATATTTCACTATCTGAAAATGATTAGTGTTCTAAAGACCCTAGGGGTGAGACTAATCTATAGGAATTCTCAGGGTTGAAAGGGATAGTAATACTTAAAATGTAAAAAAAATATGTTGTAGGGTTTATCCCCCTGAGTAAAACAAGAGCACTCCCACTGCTGAAAGGTGTTTCATTCAAACGTTATTAATTTTCAAAGCTGAATTTTTTAGGTGCAATATCACAGTGGCCTGAAATTGTACAGTGGCGCTGTTGCTACACGATCCTATGGACAGCTCTGGTCCCGGGACCATAAATTTCCATAGGGTGGTGTAGCAACAGCGCCACTGTACAATTTCAGGCCACTGTGATATTGCACCTAAAAAATTCAACTTTGAAAATTAATAACTTTTGAATGAAACACCTTTCAGCAGTGGGAGTACTTTTGTTTTACTCAGGGGGATAAACCCTACAACATATTTTTTTTTTTACATTTTAAGTATTACTATCCCTTGAAGCCTGTTGTGAGGAGATATGAGCTACAGGCTAACAAATGGTGCACAGTAAATAAAGGCAACTTTAGATATAATGCAAAAGTACCTCAATTCTATATGAAGAATTACCTAAAAAAAAGTCTTCCTGTTACGGAAATGAAGAAAGTAATTTGCATAGGTTTCTCTTAATTTGATTAACAGAAAAGCATTTTAAAAAGCACCCTTTTCAATATCTTTTAAACTATGGATATGCCAGATTATGGCTAGTATAAGTTATAGGTAGATTTTACTATTATTTTGTATTCTTAAGCACACTGAGAGGATATGTTCCCTCTGACTGGGAATAAAGTCCTTTGGGTTGTATATATGATTTGCAGGTGGTCCCATGGATTTAGCCTCTAATGGGACAGCAGAGAACTGCACCCCACACACACAGAAGCAAGGGTCAGTTCCAGATTCTGAGATACTATCTGTTATGTGTACAGAAAACTCTGGGGTCAGTCATGCCAAAGACTGCAAGCTTTAAGGGCAAGTTTCCTGGTCATTAGCCAACTTTGTTAGCCATCTATAGCTCTGGTGAATTAGATAGATAAATAAAATCTCAAGAAGGCACAGCTAAATAATAAACTGCTGCCTATGATGGGATATGTAGTCCAATATCAAATGTAAAGTCACTGTTCACCCATAACCCCTACATTGCCAAGACATCATGCAAGTCACTGCATTGAGGCACCCCCAATATTCTTTCCCTGCTTGTGTAGCAGGTTCCACTGTATAACACACTAGCTCTCTGACCTCTGCTGTGACCTCTGCCAGAGCAGTTGTGCAGTTTACCATGGTGTAAATCCTCACAGACAAGTTGAACCTGTTCTTTTTGGCATGGAGCCCTCTAGATGAATAGACAGTGGAGATTTATAATGAAAGGGGAATGGAGGGACAACTCTTACACAACATCCAAGCTTAGTACACAGCTAAATATAAATTTCGCTTTCAAAATATTTCAAAAGCTCTTAAATAAACAATTCTTATCCCAGTTACATCATGGTTTCTTGTTAGTGATTTAATAAAAGGCGGTCAATGAAATATCTATTCAAAAAGCTCTCTCATTGCAGTATATTTGCCTTTCCACAGCTTGACATGCAATTAATTTTTCTATTGAAAAGCAACAAAGCTCTTGAAGCAAAATGCTTGGTACTGGCAGCAAACACCACTAAGATTTTCAAAGAAAGTGGGTGTGGGCCAAAAAGACGGCAAGATTAACGTGAAAGATGCCACAAAAGATGAAGGTTATTTGTTAGCAGTTTACCTGTTTGTCATGCCACGTAATTATTAAGTGGTATGTTTTTTCAATGAAGGGGATCCATGGAAGATCCATGAGGAAAAATAGTTCATCCTGTAGGTCAGAGCTGTTCAAGTGCCATCCGCAAGTGCCACCAACAGGTCAGGATGTAAGGATTTCCCTGATTAATCACAGGTGAGTCAGTCACAATGAATGATCCACTGATTAACTCACCTGTGCTTAATCAGAGAAATCTTTACATCCTGGCCTGTCGGTGGCCCTTGGGGACTGAGTTTGGACATCCCTACTGTAGGTCACTAGCTGTTGATGGGCTACAATTCCCATCATCCAATGAGGAAATGCAGGTGAAATAAGAGCTTGTTAAATAGAATTCATGGGGAGATGTGTTTAAGTTGTACCTACTAGGACAAAACTAACATAAGTGCAGTAGGAAGTAAAGGGAATAAAGTAAAACAGATCTGTGTCTTTATCTTTGTCTTACATCAATAATTCAGAAAGATGTTTAAAAAACAGTTTCCCAATTACCTCAGCAACAAAAGGAAGTCAGGTGGATTTTGATCTTTCAGTCTCTTCTTCTGGTACTATTAGCTACTGAAATCCCACGCACCCTTCTCAGTTCATGCTGCTTTTGAACATGTCCCTCATTAGGCCTGTGCCTTTGCTTGGCAGATGGGGATTTAAAGAGATAGTAATGTCCCTGAACATGTTTTTCTGATTTTATAGTGCTTAAAGGGGAACATTCACATGGAAAAAAAATTGGAGCGCTGGTTATAACTCCTAATGCAACATCAGTGCTGGGATTTGTTTTAGATTTACTTAACTAGGAGCCCAGGTATTTATGTTTAAAAATTGCCACTTCCGCATACTGCGGCACCATGTATGTGCGGCACTGAGCAGCAGGACTTCCCACTTCGCTCCCAGAATCCCCAGCGAGCACGTTCTCGCTTCACATCGGAGCTGTATTGTTGCGGGCTAACGTTACATCCAGCTCAGTTTGAGATGCTACGGAGGTTGCAACCTCCGTAGCATCTCAAACCACGCTGGATGTAACGTTAGGGGGCCTGCGAACACAAGCCACGCTCACCAGCGACGCATTCAAACCTTCACTCCACCAGCCCTTGTTAGAGTCGCCGCTGTATCCCTGATAACTCATTCTACAGTTGGTAGAGTATTAGGTTGGTAGAGCTTGAGTCCCGGGGGATCCTGACAAGGACATTCCTCTTTGGTACCCAAATCATTCTGTCCCTCTTTTTCACCCTGATGTCCCTCTTTTTAGGAGATCAGACTGTGTGGTGTATGTAAGTATCACATTGCTTCACAACAATAAAACTCACATTAATGTTTGTATAAAATTCAGTATATGTGTTTATAAATTAGTCTGTTTAAATAAAATACTTTGTTCTTGCAATTAATTGTTTATTCAGTTTCATAAAATAACCCAAAAATCCTCAGTAATGCCCAGCCCCCTAGCCATGACCCCAGCAATACCGCCTAAAACAACAGTGTCCCTCTTTGGCCAGTTGAAATATTGGGAGGTATGTGTTTGTGTATGTGTCAGTGTGCTTGAGGGTGCATCAATGTTTGCATGTGTGTTTCTGTGTATGCGTGAGTGTTCTTGCAGGAAGGTAATTCGTTCTAACTCAGTCATAAATAATTTAGTACAGAACGCTTAAGCCTTTTTGGAAATAACTGAGCAGAAAAGCCTCATATACCTTCCACCAGATGAACTATAGGTAAAATTATTTATTGCAAATCACTTAACCATGGCTTTTAAACCAGTGGTTGCTAGAGAGGTATCCAACACATTGCCAAGCAAAGCTTTGGAGACTTCCAGCCTTCAAGCGGTTAAAATACTAATTAAAATCAGTGGGAACTTGGGAAATTTTAATTTGTCCCTTTTAGATCAGTTGATTTTCCCCAGAAATGCACCTTTTTTCTTCCTGAATACGGCTCACACTGTGAAGTAGGATACAGTGGGTCTGATGTATAAACCAAGTGCAATTAAAAATTCCACTTTATTATAATGGTTTTAACCCCTTGAAAAGCAAAGTGCTGGAGACCACTAGAATTCTAGGGGTTAAAATAAAATTAAAACTTAATTCATTGGGGATTTTAGGAATTTATATATTTGTCTCCATGGTACACAGTTAGTTTGACTCAGAATTAATTGCACCACTTTGATTTTATAGATATGGCCCTGTGCGAGGTTTACAGAGCACAAGAGGCACCGGCCAGCAGAAACCAGAGCTCCTCATACGAGCTCCATACTTTCACTTGCAGGTGACATGAAATGAGTGAAAACAAGTCAAACAGGCCAGTGTCAACTCAGCAGTCACACTGGAAATCACGCTGGAGGGGAAATACACAGAGCACTGCTCTACACACACAAACATGGGGATTATAAAACAGGAAGACAAAGCCATCCGTATACAATGCAGTCTAACTACATGCATTGCGCAACCCCACTCTACAGTAAAACATTGTAGAAACCAGTGGTTCTCAATCTTTTATCACGCAAGGCACCTCTAAAATACAAACTGACATTTTAAGAGCACCCTTAGCATTTTTTCAGAATTATATCAAGGATTTAATGAAAGGTATATACATAAATGTATAGTTATTGTTAGGTCTCAGCCAGATTGGCAACAAAGAACATATTGTGCATAATGCCATAATTATTATATAAACTCACTGTTAGTCACGCACAGTCTTAAAGGAGAAATAACGCATCCTAATCCGAACTCTGCACATGCCTTATTATGGCCAGAAAATCCTAGTGACTTCTAAGAATTCTGCCCCACTTCCTTGTTTCCAAAGAGAACTTTTTCAGTCGGTCACGGATGTGTGTGGAGGCGGACATGACAGTTACTGGCAGGACAAAAAGACCTCAAACTCTGCTCACTATAGAAGGTGATTTTAACCCATTAAGGACTAGAGGAGTGTGCATTGGTTAGCTATGTGTTGTGCATCCTTCTTATCCTTAACCCTTTGCATGCCAGAGGGGTCTCTAATGGACTTCAAAGGTTAACCCTTGCAGTGTCAGGGGGTACACAAAGCATTGCGTACCCCTTTGTCACTGAAAGGGATAAAGATGTTGTGCAGGCTCACACACCCTGCCTGATTCAGTTTGAAAAAAATTGCCTGAAACTGTCATGGCCGCCTCCATGGACATGTCATCCAGAATGGACTCCAGAGGTTATCTCTAGAACAAAGGCATACAGGAAGAATTCATAGGGGCCATTAGGGTTCTCTGGCCATAATAAGACAAGTAGGGGGTTGTTATTAGGAGGTGTTAGTGTTCCTTTAATTTCTTTAACAGATTGATTTACCTAGACGTGGGTGTCCTTAATACAACACCCAGGCGTATTTATCCATATATCTATTGCATAATAACTGTAGTTCCCTGTATACAAAGATTGCTTTTGAAGTCTGTCTCAAGGTCACACCTCCTTACGGAAATTAGAGTCAACAGATGAACAACTTGTAAGGGTCACTAGTCTTTATCAGATTATAAACAATTAGCAGTGTATTACAGTAGAGATTGAAGCAACTAAAATAGTATATAAACTAATATCTGGATTTTGGTTGAAGGACACTTGCCTTAGTAATGCCTTCTGTTTAATTAAGAGCCACTTATTCTTAGGGTACAGTTACTTTTTAACTGAATCTTTAATGCCTTAAAGGGATAGTAATACTTCATTTTATCTTTATTTTATTTTGTAGGCATTAAAAAAACATGAAGAACGATATAAGTCTTATTTCTCAAACCTTTATGGTTTGAAAGATATTCCCAAGCAAAGTTTCCCCTCCCGCCCCTTTTACCTAGTGTAAGCCATCTCTTCTCAGATGTGGATCTGGTTGTAAGACCAGACAGATAACAGCAGGGGACAATCGTCTTCCTATGAGAACAATGAAAGCCCTGCCCCCCCTTGACAAGTTTTTCAGGTTTTTCCCCTATCTTAATTGAAGATTGTCCCTCTCTGCAGTCCTACCTGGGCACCTCCCTTCTGATCTGGCTGAACAGTGTTACATCAGTAAAAGGGGCGGGAGGGGGACACTTTGTCACTGAATTACTCTGGAACTACAACTCTGACAGAATTGAAATAACACTCTCCAAAGTCCAAATACTATGATGATTAATTAGAGCTGCTTTTATTATGAAACATTACTACCCCTTTAAGGACCACGTGGTCCGGGGGTGGGCAGCCCTAGAGGATCATGGCACTTTTTTTTTTTTCTTCTTCTTCTTTCACTTTACCAATGCATTCTGGGATGGCTGCAAGGTTTGCAGCAGCGCTGCCATCCCAAAATTCTATGAGGTGCCAGAACCGTCACCAGTCCTTAACGTCTGGACATGGGTGACGGTCCGGGCATATCACACGTTGTTAATGGGTTAAAGTCGGATATCTTTTTCAGAGTGAGAAACAGACCACAAACTAGATCAAATACAGAAAATAGTATAAATATATATATTACTGCTGTAAGATGAAAACCTACCTAGTTAAAGGAGCAGTAAACTATTTATGAAGAATTATATAGTAGGGGTTTTCCTGCTGAGAGATGCATCATTCCTATAACATATAGGCTGTTATATAAAAAAGTGTATGTCTCCTTTAAAGGGATAGTAATGTTTCATAATAAAAGCAGCTCTAATTAATCATCATAGTATTTGGACTTTGGAGACTATTATTTCAATTCTTTCAGAGCTGTAGTTCAAGAGTAATTCAATGACAAATGTCCCCCTCCCACCCCTTTTACTGATGTAACACTGTTCAGCCAGAGCAGAAGCGAGGTGCCCAGGTAGACTGCAGAGAGGGACAATCTTCAATTAAGATAAGGGAAAAACCTGAAAAGCTTGTCAAGGGGGGCAGGGCTTTCATTGTTCTCATAGGGAGAAAATTGTCCCGTGCTGTCTGGTCTATGGACTGCATTCCACATCTGAGAAGAGATGGCTTACACTAGGTAAAAGGGGCGGGAGGGAAAACTTTGCTTGTGAATATCTCTCAAACCATAAAGGTTTGAGAAATAAGACTTATATCGTTCTTCATGTTTTTTTAATGCCTACAAAATAAAATAAAGATAAAACGAAGTATTACTATCCCTTTAAGATTAGCTGTTAAAATCTATGATGATATTTATGATTAGGTTATAGTTCCCATTTAAATGTTGGGTTAGTTTGAACCTCTCGTGGACTGAATTCTACCATCAATGGTGTAGTGGACCAGGGTGGATTAAAAATCGGATTTTTTTTTTTTTTTATTTATTTATTTAAAACAAATTTATTTTAATGAAATGCTTTTGGAGGAAAAATCTATCTAAAGATAGTTTTCTATTTAAGATGCATTATAGTTTAAAGGTTACTCAGCATGAAATAGAGCTTAGTTATGTACCGGAGGCTGTATAGTCATGCAATTATATTTTATGTTGTGTTGTATTTTATTATATGTTCCAAATATGAGAGATTAATCTATTAAACTAAAATCAGTCCTGACATTGCTGTTTTACTAATCTGACAAGTTATATTCTAAATATGACTTCTTCACCTGGTTGCAAATATTGATGGTTTTAATCCCTTAACAACCGACCACGCAGGCACGCAGCGGTCACTTAAGGACCATGGAGTTTTTTTGTTTTTTTTCTTTCGATTCCGGACTCTCCGAACGGCTTGCAGCCGCGGGGGGAGCCCGGAATTCTATGACGGTCATGGGTCGTTAACTCAGATCGTCAAGGGTCGTTAAGGGGTTAACTACCAGCAAGAATGAGTTTTTGCATTTAAAATTCGTGATTACTGGACCCCAATGCTCTCTTTAGAAAATCTATTCTGTTCTATAGTAGGTCTTTCTCTGCAAGAGAGAAACAAGAGTACATGCACTGTTAGGAGATGTTTCAGTCGACAGTCCAAAGTTATTAAAGAACATTTTTTGCATTGGGGACTTCTCTAGCATCCAAGAGTTAATCAAATAGAAATTAGGCTATCCCCCAGACATAGACTACCACTAAAATAAGGACAAGCAACTTAGACTAATCCATCTCTCACTCTGACACAGTGAAATGCAGAGTCATATTTTAACTTGATTGCAGAGTAAAACAAGAAACAAAGAAATTCCCGCTTCTGATAAATGAAGCATTATAAAAAAGAAGTCAATTATTTTTGTGACAGGACACTAAAGAGTTGTAAAAACCATATTAAGCAAAGTTTTGAAACTTTGTGATGAATTTGCTATTGTGAAAATTCTCTGGAGTCTGTAAAATATGTTCAGGGGAAAGGAAATATGCTCTTTCCAAAACAAACAATTGTTCCCATTTTTTTCCCATTAATATATGACCAGATGTTTCACTCTTAGGATTTGCTTTGCCATTGCATACACATCCTCGTGAGTTTTATGTAGGATTATGATATTGTAAACTTTACCCTGTGATCACTCATTAAGGACACCAGTAGATGGATGCAGAGTGTTGAAAGGTCTATGGTAGGCGACGTTTTGCTCTTCAGCTGTTGGGAAAAATATCTGCCCTATAGAGCTTACAGTCTAAGTGTTCAGTGCCTGTGGAACAAAAGACAGAGGAACACTTACTCCTCCTTATAATCAATCCCTACTTACCTTAATTGGAGCAGAAAGCCCTAATGGCCACTATGAATCAATTCTCCAATTTCTCCAAATTAAATTTTTAATATGTACTGGATTTCACATTGATGGGGGTAGACACAATTCTTTGTTGCTTGGCTCCTTGAAGTCAAACTCCTCCTACTGCCTCCAACTGAATGTTTTCTAACACATCAGCTGGAGGAGTGGAGTCCAGGACCCCTGAAAGAATCATGTCTTCCTCCATGGACATCATTCTCAGCACCAATTAAGTATTAATATTAGAAAACCAGTCCACAAAGACTTGCTTGATATCGGCCATTATGATTATCTTCCAGGAATAAGTTTAAGTGAGGATTTATTATTAGGAGGTGTTAGTATTTCTTTAAAGGGGATCTGTCACCCCTTTACAACTTTGTGTAAATATTTTTCTTATATAGGGAATATGCTTTAAAGTTTATTCATTTTTTTTGTTTTTAAACCCCTTGTTTTAGAAATTAGAAGAATAAATACAGCCACGCACCTACTTCAGCATAGACTACTCTTACCGAAGTTTGCTGCACTGCCTCTGCTCCATTCCCACTACCCAGCCTCCTCCAATGATGGAGAGATCAATTTCTGGCCAATGAGAGCGCTCCAGCTTACAGACAGATAGCCTCCGTCATCAGAGAAGGCTGGATGGAGAGAGAGAGAGAGGCAGAGTGGCAGACTTGGACAAGGATCAGGTAACCGTAGCCTGCCTGGAAGTAGGCATGGGGCTTTATTTATTCTTCTAATTTCTGCAAACAAGCGGTTTAAAAAAAAAAAAAAAAAAAAAAAAAAAAAAAAAAAAAAAAAGAATAAATTTTAAAGGGATAGTAATGTTTCATAATAAAAGCAGCCCTAATTAATCATCATAGTATTTGGACTTTGGAGAGTGTTATTTCAATTCTGTCAGACTTGTAGTTCAAGAGTAATTCAATGACAAAGTATCCCTCTCCACCCCTTTTACTGATGTAACCCTGTTCAGCCAGATCAGAAGGGAGGTGCCCAGGTAGACCGCAGAGAGGGACAATCTTCAATTAAGGTAAGGGAAAAACCTGAAAAACTTGTCAAGGGGGCAGGGCTTTCATTGTTCTCATAGGAAGAAGATTGCCCCCTGCTGTTATCTGTCTGGTCTATGGACTGGATTCCACATCTGAGAAGAGATTGCTTACACTAGGTAAAAGTGGAGGGAGGGGGAAACTTTGATTGTGAATATCTCTTATCTCTCATACAGGTTTGAGAGATAAGACATATCTTTCTTCATGTTTTTTAATGCCTACAAAATAAAATAAAGATAAAACGAAGTATTACTATCCCTTTAAAGCATATTCGCTATATAAGATAACTATTTAAACAAAGTTGTAAATAGTTGATAGTTCCCCTTTAAGTGACTTACCTAAGGTCACAACGAACTGACACAGAAATTGAACCAGTCAGTCAATTAATCAACTGAGTCACTCCTATTAGGATTTTTCTTGCTAAGCAAAATAAAGGATACTCTTATTTTCATGAGATTTCTCACTTGGAAAAACAAAAACAAAAAAAAAACCACACCTAAAAGTATTTTAGGTCAGATTTTCTCAATCCTCGTCCTCAAAAAAAAAAAAAAAAAAAAACACCCCTAACAGTGCAGGTTTGGGGATTTCTTTACTTAAGCATAGGGGAATAATCAGAATGAAAGATCCATTAATGATACACCTGTGCTCAGGCAGGGAGATCCTTAGAGTGACCCTATCACCTGAAAACAACTTAGGAGAGTCTGAAAGTTTTTGAAATCCCATATAAGTTGTATTAGCATTTGTTTAAATTTAGAAAACTAGTTTCTAAGATATTGATCTGTATATATATATTATGCCAATTAAAGAACGTCGTTTAGGTGCTTCCTGTCTTAGAGAGAGAGTGTGTGAATGTGTGTGTGTGAGAGAGAGAGACTGTGTGTGTGTGAGTGTGTGAGTGTGTGAATATGTGTGGAATGTGTGTCTCAGTCTGAGAAGGGAACCTTGTGGATTCTGTGATGGAGGCTGAAATGAAATTCAGAGTAAAGTGGTATAAGAATTGGCCATCCCCATATACAGCTAGGGACAGGATTTATATCACTATCCTAGCACTCTGTGGGGCCGTGCCACAACTTGGCAAAGTCTCTGGTTGTGAGCCACAAACTTCTGGGTTGCATTCCAATGTCCTCCCAGACAAAGGTTCAGGTTTCTGACTCCTCAAACAGCTGACAGGAGCAATTTTGGGCCTACAAAATGCAACCATGGGCTTTTTACTAAGTGTAAAACTTATATGAGGACCCATAGGAGCCGAATTAGTAAAACATGATTATAGCCCTTTAAGATCCTCACCCATCCCATTTTCAAAGGCAGATCTCTTTCATATATTAATTGTGGCTACTTATAAATATATACATATGACAGTTCCTAAATAGAACAAATGTGTTTTAACAAGAAATAACATGCATAGTCATCATGTAGATTTTTAAACCTTTGAGTGCCAAGGAGGAATCCAGTGCTTGCTATGCAATACACTAGATATCAGTCTGGAACTTAAGGGTTAATATGCATAACAACTGGCAAGCTATTGCAGCGTAGTTATTTCACAGGACAAAATAATTGTGAATGGATCTGTTTAGTTGCACATTGTCTTCATCACTGGGTAAGCACTGTTACTGAAAACAATGCCAGATACAACAGCTTAGAGTATGCAACGCATTGCTCTGCCACTCAAAGGGTTAAAAATCAGCCAGTTGCCAGGCCATTGATTTTCGTGTTAGCTGTCTGATTGATTCCAGTAATCATACAACTAACTGGAGTGTGTGTAAATTACTGGTAACCTCCTGACAAGATGGCAATGCTAAAAGTATTGGTTGTGTGAGAAGGTACAGTCCAAATTTTGAAATTATTTCTATTTTGTTAAATGAACGCTAAAGCCTCCTAATAAGATCACCAGTTTGCCTTAGTGTGGCCTGAAAATGCTAATGGCCTTTACAAATTCTGCCTTTCCTCCATGTGACAAGAGGTAGTATTTGCAGTCAGTTGTTAAGTCAAGTCCATGCAGGTGGACTGAGCATTTCTGGCAGGACAACTGGACCTGAAACCCACCACTGCACATGATAATCTTAGGCATCTCAGGACCTCTGCCTGCTTGTATCTGAGAAATAAAAACAAGTGAGCAAACCCCTCCCTGCCTAAACGTATGTTTAATAGGCGGAGTTTGAGGTCCAGTAGTTCTGCCAGCAATAGTCTTGTTCATCTCTATGGATGGGTTATCCAGGCCGGACTAAATGTTCTCTCTTAAACAAAGGCCTAACAGCAAAATTCAGAGGCCATAAGGATTTTCAAGCCATAGGAAGTAAGGGGAGGGAAGGGTTCTTGTTTCAGGAACCACTTGGAGTGTTTTAATTGTCCATGTGTGTGCATTAATAGAAAAAAAAAATTCTAACAAAAAATGCAATTTTTTGCCATTAACTATTTGAATGTCAGAGGGGTGCTCAAGGCATGGCTTTGTAGTGTTGTGTAGCTACCCCTCTGGCATCTAAAAGGGCTATTAAAAATTGCTTTTTTTCTTCTTCTTCTAATGAGAGACAGTGTGTGCCTCTATTTGAGGCAATTGGGTTGCGACCTGGGTAAGGTAACTATTTTTCTTGAAGTGTAAGAAGTCTTCTTTCTCCACTTAAAGGGATAGTAATACTTAAAATGTATAAAAAATATACATTGTAGGGTTTATCCCCCTGAGTAAAACAAGGGTACTCCCACTGCTGAAAGATATTTTATTAAAAAATTATAATAGCTCAAACTTGAATTTTTTTTGGTGCAATATCACAGTGGCCTGAAAATTTACAGTGGCGCTGTTTCTACACCATCCTATGGACAGCTCTGGTCTGTAGACCATAAAACTCCACAGGATGGTGTAGCAACAGCTCCACTGTAAATTTTCAGGCCACTGTGATATTGCACCAAAAAATTCAAGTTTGAGCTGTTATAATTTTTTTTAATAGAATATCTCTCAGCAGTGGGAGTACCCTTGTTTTACTCAGGGGGATAAACCCTATAACATATATTTTTTTACTATTACTATCCCTTTAAATAAAAATGCATATTTGTTGCCAACTGTGTCTGCAGAGCTAAAGGCAACCATCACAATCATAAGCTCCATCAGCAGATCCGCTGTCCTGGAAGCAGACCCGTCGATGAAGCCAAGGCTGCAGTGTGAGCCCAAGAGGAAAAACAGAGAAGCAAGACAGACTCTGAAGGAGATCCCCGGGGCTCCCTCTTGGCTCTGCAGTTAGAGACTGAACTATAAGACTGCACTCTTCTGTCCTGTGCAGATCGCCATAGACCCTCTGTTTCATGCTTGAAAGTCCAACAAAACACGTCTATGAATGCTGTCAATTTTCTGCCCCCCCCATGGTTGATAGACGCCATTTTGGGGCCATACAAAGCAACCCTAGTCTTTATATGAAGTCTGCACACATAGGAATAACTTTGTGAAACTAGTTAATTGTCCTTTAACCCCCTAAGCGCCAGAGGGGTATTCAACACATTGCTTTGCAATGCGTTGTGTCCCCCTCTGGCATTCAAAGGGTTAACACTGGGGATGGGCAACCAGCTGTTGGACTACAACTGCCCTCATCCTCAGCCACGCAACTTGTTGAACTACAATCCCCATCATCCGCAGAGGACCCGCTGGGTCTGCTGGGAGTTGTACTCCAACAAGATCTGGAGAGCCACTAGGTTGCACAGTCCTGGTTTCAATCCATACAAAGGTTTTCTTATCCAGTTCTAATAAAAAAATATGTTTTGGAGAAGCTAATGGCAGCTACAATCCCATGGACGGGATGTAGATATTTTCTTAGCATGTAGTAATTTCCTGTATTGGGAAAGTGTATTGTGGGTGGGCTAGATGGGTGTGTGGCAGTATATTTATATACCTTGTAATTCTAATTCAGATATGTACGTTATACTGGCCAGCACAAATTATTTGAACTCTGTAGGTTTTTCCTTTGACTTTTGTCCAGCACGGGTGACGTAGATCACACATTTTATTTATTTGTAGTGGGTGATTAAGAACACTTCCAAATCAGCTGCAGTTCTGTCGCCCATGTTCGGAACTTTCCTTTCCCCGTGTTCCACCATCCTGACACACGGAGAGTATGGCTGATGGCCAGCCCATGTGAGTGCTAGTCGCATATTATTATCTGGTGCCAATGTGGGTCAGGTATTCATTGTAAATTGCCATGAGCATCTCCAATTTCAAAAATATTCATGCAGGAGAATAGTAATGTAAAAACTATACCTTTAGTGACCAATGGGGTGGCTTTGGATGCAAGTTTTCAAGAGAACCAGGAGAGATAGTCACTAAGGTGTGATAAAGAGGTGATAAAGCGGTGATGACTTCTCCAGTTTTGACTTCTCCCGTTCTTACGTTATTCTATGAAGCCTATTCACTAATATTTCCAAAACTTAAGAGATGTTAGTGAAGAGGCTCCATAGAATAACATAGGAGCTGGAGAAGTGATATCACTGGAGACGTCATCTCCACTTTATCACCTCTATATCAACGCTTAGTGAATCTCCCCCCAGGTCTCTTCTTCAGGTAAAAAATTCTTATTATGCATGAAGAAGAGACCTGGTTGTCTTGAAAGCTTGCATTCAAAGCCACTCAGCCAATAAAGGTATCATTTTTACTCTATTTGTCTCTTGATTTTCTATGGCAAACACGCTTTACCAACATACTTATGTAAGAAGTCTGCAGTGAAGATCTGCCCTGCTTTATCTTTTCTCTTCTCCTGGATGAGCACAATAAAGATGAAATGCACCATAATCCAGCAGCTTACCTTTCACCATGGGATATGTATCCAGTGCAGCTGGGTCCTTAGGGCTCATTACATGCCAGTTGATAACATATCTGGTTTTATCTACAACTTTCAGGCCCCTTTCACACATGTGACAACACCTTTATTCTGCTCTGGATCTGTCCCCCATTGTGAAAAGCAAGATGCTGGACTATGGTGCCTCAAAAATAGGTGAATGTCTCCCATATGCATGCACCAAAGTCCATCATACATCAACTTTACTGCATTCCCTCACGAATACAGTAAAGTTGCAGTAATGTAGGTCTGTACAGCAGCTCAGTGCAACCACCAAATAATTGTCTGGCGCTCACGTGGGCCGTCCCTCCGACACCCTTCCTGGGTGATCCAGTCGGTGGTGGAACACAGGAGGGAGTAGAGATTCAAAGGTCTCAGAACCTTTGCAGGAGGCTGCAACAGTTATGTTGACTGTGAAAGAGGCCTAAGCTCTATAACACGGGTGACTTTGTAGCACAACATTTTTGCAAAAACTGAAAATGTTGGTATGTTTTAGTGCAAAATAAAATAAAGAAAAAATGAAGTATTACTATCCCTTTAAGCCCTTAACCCTTTGAGTACCAGAGGGGGTGTAGGACACAATGCGTTGAACATCCCTCTGATACTCAAAGGGTTAATATGAAGAACTGTAGCAATCAGGAAGCAAACTGTACCAAAGGAGGTAAATAAAAATTCCCATTGATTTAAACAGGATTTTTAACCCTATCTCAGATATTTGATCATATGTTTTTTTTCTAATCAAATGAAATGGTGGGTTATCCATATAAATGTGGCATCAATAAAAAGCCCTAGTCAACCTTAAAAAAAAAAGGTACATAATTTGTGTGGGTGGACTAAATGAATTAAGAGGAAACTAAGGGGTTAATATATGTAGTTATGAATTTATTAATGATGCTGTTGCTGTCAGGGTCTTTTGAAAAGCTTTTGCCAGTGACCAAAGCCTCTATAGATAAGTGATGGGCTATTGGTTGGTTGGGAATGATAGGAATTGTGGTCCTAAACATCTGGAGGGTCTCAGGTTGAACATCACTGGCCTTGAATCTATGATCTAGGGAAACTTTAAGGGTTAATATTTTAAAGAACTTAGGAACTTTCAAAAGAATTTGATGGTAAGTATGATAATGTATACGTGGGCAGCCAGTGGCTATCTAGTTCCAGTTTAACCTAAAATTTATTTTGGCTGGATGAGAATGATGAAAACTGTAGTCCAACAACAGCTTCAGGGCCACTGACAGCCCACCCTGAGCTAATGTTACAATCATATCATTTGGCAAGCTTACACAGGGATCTTCAATACAGATCCTCTTATCAACATGTTTGTGTTGGAAGTTCCACCAGCCTGTGGATAAGAGGCTCTGTGCTGAACATCCCTTTATCTCAGACAACTCCATTCCTAGACATGAAATATACACTAAGGCTGAAGATCTGAGAAACTACAGAAATTCTCAGCAAACCAACCGTACTATACGGTACAAATACACATTTCCATTGAATTAGGTCTGTCTCTTAACCCTTTGAGTGCCAGAGGGGTACGGATCGCATTGCGAAGCAATGCGTTCCGTACCCCTCTGGCACACAAAGGGTTAACCTCTTGAATGTTGGAGAGTTTTAAAATCAATGGAAAAGGATATCTGCACCCTGTGGTGGAGTTGCTGTATTCCAGTTCATGTCAGCATTCCAGCCTCTATGTCTGAAGCATACTGCACAGTAACACACTGCTGGCACATTGGCTTCATAATCTGGATCGCGGATAGACAAAGTAGATTTTATTTGGCATCCAGGCCGTTTTAACCACTAGGATGCTAGAGAAATTGACAATGCATTTGCTTTGTAGAGCTGCAAAAGTATTTTGATAAGTATGTTAACCCCTTAAGGACCATTGCCGTGCCAGGACCGTCACGGCGGTCCGACACTTAAGGACCAATGACGGTCCTGGCACGGCATGGAGTTCAGGGCTCCCGTCGCGGCTGCATGCCGCTCCAGAAGCCCTGAACCGGAAGCACTAATAAAAAAAATGCCCCGTGGTCCGCAAGTGCCGGCCACGCGTGCGCGCGCCAGTCCTTAAGGGGTTAAAGCAAAGGTAAAGGTTATATTAAAGGGATAGATATTTTCCAGTAATCATTATGCATACCACTGTAAATGTCCGTATCATTTTAGTCTTCTTGTAATTTTAATTTAAAGTTCCCCCCTCCTGCCCCTTTCCACTACGTCAGTCATTGTTTCCTCAGATCTGAAAGCTGGTTGGTCGACTGGATGGATCACAGCGAGGCACAGTATTGTCTGTATAAGGAAAACTCTACCTCCCCTTTGCTGACACAATACAGTATCTCGTTGTGATCCGTCCGGACCGCTTTCAGATCTGGGGAGACTGAGTGACGTAGGAAAAAGGGGCGGGAGGGGGAAACTTTAAAATAAAATTCCATGAAGACTCCTATGATATGGACATTTACAACTGTACCTCACATTATAAAAAGTATAATTATTAATCAAAAATAACTATATTTTGTTACATTACTATCCCTTTAATCCCTTAATGACCCATGACGGGCCAGGAACTTGCGTTAAGGACCCATGATGGCCCTGGCACGTCATGGAATCCAGAGGTCCCAGCGCGGCTGCACGCAGCTCGGGGACCCCCGAGTCTATTTCTCAAATGAAAAAAAAAAAAAGTTCAGTGGTCCTTAACTGCCAGCTGTGTGGTCGTTATGGGGTTAAGGATATGCAGTAACATGCCTTATGTATAAATGCACAGTGTAGTATTTCCGGAACAAATCAACTGCACCGTGACAAGTTAGAATTCCTATTAATTTAATTGTGGATTTGCACTCCAGCTGTTGGGGGCTACAACCTCCACTCTCCCCAACCAGCCAAAGGGAGTTGTTGTCTCCAACAACTAGAGTGCTAAAGGTTGTCTCTATCCTTGTAATAAGCAATGTAGAGCGTTAGTAAAAATAATGAGGAGATGCAATTACTTGGCAACTTTTACCTGATACATATTATCCTAATTCCTCCTTATCAAATTATTCCACCCCTATGGTGGAAAACTGACAGTATCTAGCAGCCTTAAAGAGAGGCGACTTTCTGGACATGCAATTAATAAATAATGCAGTTTTATTAGACAGATCAGAGATTAACGCTCTGCTGAGAATAGATTCCCCAACTACTAAACCAAAAAACTGACAGTATCTAGCAGCCTTAAAGAGAGGCGACTTTCTGGACATGCAATTAATAAATAATGCAGTTTTATTAGACAGATCAGAGATTAACGCTCTGCTGAGAATAGATTCCCCAACTACTAAACCAAAAATCTGTACAACTGTTCAACTGATTGAAAAACAGAAATCACAACGTATAGGAAGATTGAATAGATCCATTTAAAGAGAATAAATGCTGTATAGAAGATAATCCACTTTAACCCTTTGGATGCTAGAACATTGAGAAGCAATGCGAAGAAGACCATTCTAGCACCAAAAAGGGTTAAAAAGAGTTTAAAGGTTTGAGTTCCGCAGTTTTCTGCCACTTTTAGAACAAGTGGTTAACCCTTTTGAGTGCCAGGGGGTATGCAACGCATTGCAAGGCATTGCGTACCCCTCCGGCACTCAAAGGGTTAAACCAACTTCTTTTCAATAGCATCAGTACTTCCATTGCAAATGCCGCACACTGGATTGAAAATAGTCCCAAATGAAATATTTACCACGTGATTAGCATAAGAAGAAAACAAAACGTACCAATTTGATGCCAGATTTAAAGGGTTTCGGCTTCTCCACCTGCATCGCTACCTGGGTCGACTTGCCTTTGTGCTGGGCCAATAGGATAGAAGCGGGAAGGTGAGATGTCTCCTGTAAATTAAAGAATGCAAATTAAAAAAAAATAAATCAAATTGCAGAAATAAAGTACAACATTTTGCGTTTAACCCCTTCACTATCAGAAAAGTCCCCAGCCCATTCATGAGGTTTTATGTGACTGTGTCATGGATAACAAGGAATAGACAAGAGTCAGTACAGATTTTGAAACATCACCTTTATTGAGCAATGAGATATTCAATGTAAACACCACGGATACTGGATAGGGTAGAGCTTAACATGAGAAGCCAGCGGTTCCTACCAGACTTTTCTACTGGACACTGTGCAATAGCACCAGCTGGGGCTGGGACCCAGGAAAGATCTCAATGCAATAACTGGGGCTAGGACCCAGGAATGTACCAGCGTGGCGACTGGGGCTAGGACCCAGGACAGTAAGAGTAAAGGTTGCAGCAAGGAATATCAGGCTGACTTAGGCCACAGTCAGTATAAGGCTGTATAGCAGACAAGCCAGGGGTCAATACCAGAGCGGGTAGTCAGCCAGAGCCGATGGGTCAATACCAGGCAGATAGTCAGACAAGCCAGGGGTCAATACGAGAGTGGGTAGTCAGCCAGAGCTGAAGGTCCAATACCAAGTGGGTAGTCAGACAAGCCACAACACTGGACACCAGACAGACAGAGAAGGACTAGCCAAGGATCATACACAGACACAAACTGAATACAGCTGCACTGGAACACAGCGAAAGGGCAACTGTTGTAGTGTCCAGACAGTTTATATACTGATCCCCCCACCCCCAGGAGGTGGAGCACTAAATGGGTCTGTCCCTTTAAGAGCCTGGACACAAAGACACAATAAAGAATTCCAGTGATGCGCACCCGACTCTTCTGGCCGGATGGAGAAGCTATCAAACGTGGCAGGAACTGCAAGGGGCAGCAGAGAGAAGACCGGTTGCCCAGACAAGCACCAGGGCGTCCGGCTCCCCTGAAAAGACGGAAGGCAGCATGGCTGTGAGGCAGTAAGCAGAGGGGACTGGCCGTCCCCTTGAGCATCGGAGTGGCTGGCATCCCTCCAAAACTAAGGTAAGCGTGTGCGCTTACAGACTGTCTGATACCTAAGGGGGTAATACACAATACGGCAAACTTATAAAGAAAGAGGTGGTAAAATTCTGGTCCAAGCCAATTGCAATATAGGGGAGATCTTAAAATACCCCCAACTACCATTACTTTAAATCGGGTTTTAACCCCTCAAATGCTAGAAAGATCTCCAACACACTGGATTGGGAGTCTTAATTAGTCACTTATGGTGCACAGCTGAGTTGCTCCAGAATTCCTCCTCTTTAGCTTCCTGGTTATACTAGAGACCTTCCTAATACAACTTCCTGGATATGCTAAAGACCTTCCTAATACAACTTCCTGGATATGCTAAAGATATTCCTAATACAACTTCCTGGTTATGCTAGAGACCTTCCTAATACAACTTCCTGGATATGCTAAAGACATTCCTAATGCAACTTCCTGGTTATGCTAGAGACCTTCCTAATACAACTTCCTGGACATGCTAAAGACATTCCTAATACAACTTCCTGGACATGCTAAAGAGATTCCTAATACAACTTCCTGGACATGCTAAAGACATTCCTAATACAACTTCCTGGATATGCTAAAGAGATTCCTAATACAACTTCCTGGATATGCTAAAGAGATTCCTAATACAACTTCCTGGATATGCTAAAGAGATTCCTAATACAACTTCCTGGATATGCTAAAGAGATTCCTAATACAACTTCCTGGATATGCTAAAGAGATTCCTAATACAACTTCCTGGACATGCTAGAGACCTTCCTAATACAACTTCCTGGACATGCTAGAGACCTTCCTAATACAACTTCCTGAATTAGCTCTTTAAACGCCAGCTGGCTGATCAACACAAAAGGAGCAATGCCCACCATTTCTCAAGCTCAAAGGAATAGTAACAACTTGTTTGGACTTTACATAATATGTACAGTCAATTTATCTATAATTTATTTTCTTAATCTTCAACTATTTAAACATTTATGTCCTTAACAGAGAGCACTCTGGAGGTGTTTGCAGATATCTTCTGGTCAGGAAACATGAAAGCAGATCCGGTGATACAATGTAAAAAAAAAAAACAGATGTAATAAAGGTAGCAGTGCTGCAGAGATATGGTAACATTGTATTAAATCCTGTTTGAATGGTCTAATGACCAGAAACCTTTCAGAAAATGGAGATCCAGGTACCTCACTGTCAAGGACATAACAGTTTAAAAATAAAAATAGGTGAAAAAAAATTACAGGCCATTTCCTTGCACACAAGGGGGTAGATTCACTAAGCTGTGATAAAGAGGTGATAAAGTGGAGATGACTTCTCCAGAGATATCAGTTCTCCAGTTCCTATGTTATTCTATAGAACCTATGCACTAAGATCTCCAGATCTGGAGAAATCTTAGTAAATAGGCTCCATAGAATAACATAGGAACTGGAGAAGTGATATCACTGGAGAAGTCATCTCCACTTTATCACCTCTTTATCACAGCTTAGTGAATCTACCCCATTTTGTGCTTGCACAATATGTAAATTCAAAATAAAGGGTTACTATTCTTTTAAGTGTTAATGAGCTTGTTTTTTTAACCCTTTGAGTGCCAGAGGGGTACACAACGCATTGCTTTGCAATGCGTTGTGTACCCCTCTGGCACGCAAAGGGTTAAGTAACAAGAAATCACTTATTTTATAGTGCAAACTAACAACTGCGTGAGATGTTGACTGTATTTTAGTCCTTCAGAAACTCTGCAGTATAATAGTCAAAAAAAAAAAAAAAAAAAAGTTTCTTCTTAGATTTCACCTCGGGTTAGTTTGTTCTATTCCACTAATTGAAGAGCCCGTTATATGGGCCACAGTGCCGGTCGCGGGGCAGTCATGCGCAGTAGAGACTGCCCGCGCCACAGCTGATACAGAGCTGTATCAGCTGCGGAGCCGGCAGTCTCTACTGCGCATGACTGCAGCACTAGCAGCAGTCTCTACTGCACATGACTATGTTGTTACACACATTTTAGCGAATTATTATATAGAATGTTTTACGATCTAAACAAGGACTATATTGTCATAAAAGTTCTTTTGTTTTAGTTTTTTTATTTATTTTAGTGGGTAGAAAAAGTTAAAATAATAAGTCAGCCAGAAACAATTGTCATGATCAGTGTTCGAGAATTCCCTGTATATACAGAAATTGTCATCATCATGGTACACAGTTCTCAGAGTGTAATCCAGATATCCATAGACACCAAATGTGGCTACAGTAGCAGTGAAAACGAGAAGAGGCAAGGATGAGAGGAAAGAAAGGAAGGAAATAAAAATAATAGGACAGAGGAATCCATCACGCACTTCACACACATGGTAACTAATGATGGAGAAGAGTACACTAGCACTGAAGCATGTGTATCAGGGGTGCCTGCTTCCATTACAAGTAATAAATTGTTCTAAGGTCCAAATGTCAGAGACCAGTGCCCAGGCTGAGGTGTGTCTGTAATGAGTTAGAGGAGGATGGAGTTGTCCGAGTGTTTGCACAGGGCGACCCTTTACAGTTTTTTAGCCAAGAGATTCCTGTCATTCTGGGTTTACCCTCCAACAACTCCATCCTCATCTAATGCAATTACAGCTAAGATTCTTCATCCAAAATTAACAAAGATGGTTCTTTAACTGTTGGACTACAACTCCCATCATCTTCTGTCATCAGTAGCCACACTGGATAAGCTCATTTGTCCTTATATGCCATCACAATCTATGTCCCTATTAGGAAGAATATGAAAACTGTGTTTCATAACAGACTAGTGAATGGTGCACGGCCCCCTGACCACTCCTGTGGAAATCCACTGCGCTTATTTGATACATGTGGACGATCTTTGCCCCCCCACCACCACCTGGGCCGGACAGAGAACCAAATACTTTGCCCATTTTCCTATCTGCTCTTAAAGCCAAAACGTTTGTACAAAGCAACAGGTTATTAAAGGGATTATCACTCAAAACAAACTTCCACTTTTAAAACCGTGATTCTCGGCTCCAGTCCTCGGGACAACCTAACAAGGCAGGTTTTAAGGATATCTCCTAATTAAGCTCAGGTAGTGCAAATAAAATGACTGAGCCACCGATTACCCATTTGTAAACAAGAAGTGATGAAAACTTGACTTATTGGGTGTGTTCCGATGAGCAACCTTGAGAAACGCCATTTTAAAAATATAGGTTATTTTAACCTATAATATAACAGCATACAGGTTAAAATAACTTATACCTTGTATTAGGCATGTTGCTATTTAGAAAGGTATTTTTTTAGATATATAGATTATGCCAATTAAGGCATGCCATTAAGAAACTTCATGCCTTAGCCGTAGATTACCTCCCCAACTCACTGACACTGAACCATTTCAGTGCTAGGGGCATTGGGTAATGCATTGCTGAGCACGGTCAGTGAATGGGGGAGCAGAGCCTTACACTAGGGCTAAAACATGAAGTGTCTGCATGACATGGTGTAATTAACAATGTATACATCTAAATAATGCAAAAACTTGTTTTGTAAATATAAAATGGTGACTACAACAGAATGGTGATTTTGAACGCTCTCAGACATCTATTTTTGGAGATCGGGCCCTTTTATAAAAGGGGATTGGTGTTTGGGTTACATAATATAATGTGAAAGAGCAAATACCATCAAACAGCAGCTGTCCTTCAGATGTTCTCCTCTGACAGGTTAAACAGTAATAATGTTTGAATAAATCTGATCCCATCCAAGCAGTGGGGGTACCCTTATTTAACACAACAGGAAAAGCCCACACATGCTTTGCATTTGTAATAAAACATTACTATTCCTTTACCCCTTTAAGGACCAGAAGGGTGCACAGCACATTAAAGAGTTACATGGAAAAGTAGTTTTAAACACAGTGGTCATTTTGCACTAAAGAAAAGAGCAATTCTGGACCATATTATTATCATCCTTTCTTTATATAGTGCCAACATTCCGCAGCACTGTACAATAGGGAATAGACAGAGACATAAAACAGTACAAATAGAAAAAAAAAAAAAAAAAGATCAGAGGCACCCTGCTGGTGAGATCTTATGGTCTAGGAAGGTAGGTGGGACACAGAATGAGTAAGTGCTATGGGGTGTAAGTGCCTCCTGCCACGTGAACTGCTGGTCAGAGGGTGAGGAGAGAAGTAATTTTCAGTGCAGTGGTCCAGTCAAGTAGCAGGATATAAGGCTTGGTATCAGCAATGAGGTTGTAACAGGATTATAGGTGGGAAAGTGAGGTAGGAATGGAATGAGTGAGAGTAGAGGTTGTACAGGCTGATGATCTGGTCTTGCTCATAATGGTTATAAAGGTAATTGATAGACAGCCCTGAAAAAGAGGAGTTTTCAGGGAGCATCTGAAGGGTGGAGAGAGTCTGATGGGATAGGGGGATCCAAAGCTCAGGTGCGGCACGGAAAAAGACCAGTAGGCAGGAACAGGAGGCTGTAATAAGAGCTGCAGGGAGAAGAAGCACCTGTGCACAGCGAAGATGGCAAGTAGGAATGTATTTGGAAACAAGATGTGAAATACAGGTAGGTGCAGTGTTAGCAAGGCTCTGTAAGTTAGCAACGGTATCTTGAATTTAATTATAAAGGTTCATGGAGCCAGTCTAGGGACTGTCAGAGAGGGTATTAGAGGAGCTATGTGTAAGGTAGATTAGTCTGGCGGCAGAGTTCATTATAGACTGTAGTGCTGTTAGTCCGATGAGAAGAAAGCCAATTAGGGTCGAGTTTCAGAAGACAAGATATTAGATGAGTGTTTGGATTAGAATTTTGGCAGTGACTTGGGTGAGAAAAGGTCAAATTCTAGAGAGGATTCAAAGAGGAAGGCAGCACGAGTTGGAGATTGACTGGATAGGGCAGAGTCGAAGGGAACCCACAGACTTTGTGCTTTGGAGGTTGGTGTGATGGTGGTGTTGTTAACAGTGGGGGGGGGAATATCTGGGGATAGGCTGTTTGAGGAGTAATGGAATATTATAAGTTTGGTTTTAATTGGATTAAGTTTTAGATGACAAACGGACATCCAGGAAGGCGTATCAGAGAGACATTTAGCTACACAGGACAGAAGAGGAGAGGTCTAGGAGAGAAAGATAGATTTGGCCATCATCAACATAGAGATGATGGTGAAAACCAAAGGAGTTTGTCTCCAAAGGGGAGAGGAGCACAGTGAAAAGAGCAACCTTGTGGTACTCCAACAGACAGTGGCAGGGGTGAAGAAGTGGAGCAAAATTAAGAAACACTGATGTCACTGAATGGCAGAAAGCCATGTGTTTGAGTAGCATTCAATGGTTTAAAACCCCCATTTAAGTAATTTATAATTTTGGGAATTTTTATTTGGTACAATTCTGGGACCAGAGGGAACACTTCATATATCGGGTTCAATGCCCCTAAATAAGATAATTGTCTTATTCTTCTGATGCTTCCTGAACATTAGTTTGCTACTCAGTTCCTTTCACATTCAATCTACAGGGTTGTTTTAATGTCTTAGCCTCAAGTTCAGTATCCTATTGAAATATTGCCATCTATTTGGTGTCCATGAAATGTTGCCATCTACTTGGCGTCCAGGAGAAAGGCACGTTAAAAATGTCATCTGAATGAAAAAAGCTTTTGTTGACTACAGACAGGTCTGTCCCCTGCCCATTTCAGTCTGATAAATTAAGCATGGTTCTGTGCGACATAGTTATGCTTGTGACATCAGAATGTTGCACTTTTGATGTGGGCAACATTCTGATGTCTCTCTTTTCATTCAGGCAACATTTTTAACGCGCCTTTCTCATGGTCGCCAAATAGATGCAGACATTCCTATAATGAACCCACAGGCTCAGAGGAGGGCCTCTCTGGCAGAGAGCAGTGATCCTACACTGCCCTCTATTTCAAACAGCACAGTGGAGCTGTCTCTTCACGTGCACACTTCTTAACATGTACTGCAACCCAGAAGTACCTTATAAGGAGTGCGCCTGTGGAGCCACTCCGCTGTACTGACTGAAACAGAGGGCAGCTCTGCTACTCTCTACCACTACATGCAGAAAGCCGAAGGTAATGGGGAAAAGCAAATCAGGCAAAGTACTTGGGGATCTGTAGCTACCAGTGGGCAGGGGGACAATTTCCTTGGGGGGGGGGGGGGGGGTCTTTGTACAATTATGCTGGGGGCCTCAGAATGTCTTAAAACAGCCCTGCCAATCCATAATATACCTTTCCTGTTAATTTATTTTTATTATGCATTTTTGTTCAGATAGTTAAAATCCCTTTTTAATTATTTCAGATAGAATTACTATAAAAACTGCACCAGATGCCCTTTTCATTTTAGAAGGCTTAGTGAAGCTTGCCACTCCTTGGTTTATTAAATCTATTTATCTGTGGTTAGTCTGAACAAGCTGATGTTACCATCACATTCTGTTTTTTTTTCTCTCCTTAAATCCAGCAGAATTCCTCTGGCTTGTGAAGGGTCTCGTTCCTCAGGAGGTCCGAGCAACTCATTACCTCATTTCTTTTTCAAAATGTGAACAAACCTTTAGACATACTGAGTTTTAGGATCAGAAAGAAGGAGCTATTCTGGAACAAAATCACCACCCCAGCCAACTGTGTACACACATTTTCACCCCCTGTCCACTCTTGTGAAAATACCTGCCCATAGGCAAGCGTATGCAGTGATTTTGCCAGAATTGTCTGGGGAATGGGGGATCCATGGGGCAGAGCCTCCCTCCCCCCAGGGCCACTCCTTTCAAAACAAAAGGCCCCATGAAATACTTTGCAGTGATTACTAGGGGTGCACCGAAATGAAAATTCTGAACCGAAACAGAAACAGAAACTTCAGGATGCTCTTGGCTGAAAACCGAAACCGAAAAATGACTTTTTAATTTATAGGGCGATGCCTAACAAAAGAAATAAAAAATATAGTAGAGCAAGTGCCCCCACCAGATTTAACTTACCCCCTACCAGCACTACTTTACCCATCAGCTCCAGGTTCCAACTTGTCCCCCATCAGCTCCACTTTGTCCCCATCAGCTCCACTTTGTCCCCATCAGCTCCACTTTGCCCCCCCACCAGCTTCAATTTGCCCCCCCACCAGCTCTACTTTGCCCATCAGCTCCAAGTTCCAACTTGCCCCCCATCAGCTCCAACTTGCCCCCATCAGCTTCAACTTGCCCCCACCAGCTCCACTTGCCCCCACCAGCTTCAACTTTGCCCCCATCAGCTCCAATTTGCCCCCACCAGCTCTACTTTGCCCATCAGCTCCAAGTTCCAACTTGCCCCCCATCAGCTCCAACTTGCCCCCATCAGCTCCACTTTGCCCCATCAGCTCCAACTTGCCCCTACCAGCTCTACTTTGCCCATCAGCTCCAAGTTGCCCTCCCATCAGCTCCAACTTGCCCCCATCAGCTACAACTTGCCCCCGCATCACATACCTGTAGCTGCTGGAGCTCCCATTTGTTCTCTTTAGTAATGCAGAGCGCTGGGAGATTATGTCATCTCCCAACGCGCTCTGCATTACTAAAGAGGCAACGGCGACGAGGGAGCTCAGAAGCTACAGGTCTGTGCTGAAGACCGCACAGACCTGTATGTACTGTGGTGCCGGGCGGGGGAGTCCAAAACGAGTGAAGTAAAATCTGCAGCACAGCACACGGATGCACTTCAGCTGCAGCACACGGGGACATCACCAGCACAGCCACATACATCATTGCTGTTCTTGTTTAGAGCCTCCGTGTGCTGAATCTGAAGCGCGTCTGTGTGCTGTGCTGAAGATTTTACTTCACTTGTTTCTGCTCTCCGTTTCGGGCATTTTTTTTATTTCGGCTCTTTGCCGAAAATGCCATTTTCGTCCGAAAGATTTCGGCCGCCGAAATTTCGGTGCATCCCTAGTCATTACAGCTCAAATTTGTGGTTTTTTTTAGTGGAACTGCAATTTTATAATGTGGTCAACGAGGTGCTGTTTCTATCGTTAACTAGAGAGAACCATAGTCTACAACTCCAAAAACTGCCTTTTGAACACAGTTTGATACTGTTGCTACAGGTTTAATTAACCCTTAACCCTTTGAGTGTCAGAAGGGCACGTAACGCATTGCAAAGCAATGCGTTGTATACCTCTCTGGCACTCAAAGGGTTAAAATAACAGAGGTAAGAGAGATAATACAAAGCACATCTTTCCTGCTACAACTGTGACGTTCAGTGCCCTGAACGGGTTAGTTAATGGAACCAATTCTTCACTGTGTATTAAGGTATACCATTTCAAGACCACCTAGCAAGGGGCAGGGAAGAAGATTCTGTGACAATGCGTTCATTGTCTTAATTTAATAATGTGCAAAGCCTCTTTAGACGGTTCAGTGGAGCCTTCTGGAATGGGTAATTGTATAATGGGCAGAGCCGCAAAAAGAAATAATTGTCTTTGTGCTAATATTATATCGTATACAAATGGCGCCTTCTTGAAAGCTAATGCACCTTAAATCGATTAACCCTTTGAGTGCCACAGGAGTGCATAACACATGGCAATCTGGCAATTGTATAGCACAATACATGCAGTAATTTCCCTATATTTATTCAGGCACTCTTCAAAAAATGTCTCCAAGAGAAGAATTGCATTCCTTTAACAGTGCGTGTTTGGTCTACAGTTCCATACAATAAAGGCAGACATGGAATTCTTATTAAAAGGAACAGTAAACCCCCCAAATAAAAAAACTTTAATCTAAAGGACGTGTTGTTTTGACTATACTGATGTTCTTCTAACAGTTAGGAGGCTTGTTGTATTGCCAAAAGACCAAGGACTTAAGCCAACCCCAGGGGTTGGAAACATTTGGCTCTCCAGGTGTTGGGTACTGCAAATCCCATTATCCCCAATCAGCTGTTGGCTGGTTGGTGACAATGGAAGCTGTACTTCCCAAAACTGGAGAGCCAAAGATTGCCTACAGTTGGGGCAAACGTAACATTGTTAGAGCACTTTGCAGCCCAACTACACCATTACTAGTTGGGATATCAGCACCGTTTCCTGCCCCAAATTGGTAAAATCTGGGGATTTAGCTCTGCCAGCAAAGTACCTCGTAAGGCCTTTTAACAGCTGACAATTCAGTAATTACTAGTTCAGCTCACACAATTCCTCTGTGATTCTTGAAGGGTTGGGTGAACAATTTCACACCAATTTTGTGGTGTTTGCAGACAACTAATACAGTGTTTGAGCAGGGGCAATTGTCCTCCACGAATAAACGCTGTGCTACTACTGGGCAAGAGCAAATCTAGCAAATCTTTATACATGTCCCGTAGTAATATAGAGTTTGGCCAACGAGGAGATTGTATATGATCAGACATTGTATTGATGTCAACAAGTAGACAAAAAGCTCACATGACCCTACAGGAATCAGTACAGGTTTGGGTCCTAATGACTGGATATGTACTGAGTTTTCAACTGTTGGAATATCAGGGCATCTTGCCCTTTAAAGTTAGTAATGTTTTCTAATAAAAGAAGCTCAGATTGTTCTGCTGCGTGATGTTCATACGGTCCCTAACTTGCTAGTTATGCTGTAATTATATGATGAAGTTTACCCCTCCTGCCCCTTTTCCTGACGTCAGCATTTCTCGCTCAGATCTGACAGCGGATTAGTACAAGGGACAATCTTCAGTCAGTATTAGGAAAAAAACCTGCTCTCCTTCGTCAAGGCTTTCCTTATACCGACAGAGGGAAGATTGTCTCGCATTGTGATCTGTCCTGTCCGATGATAGGTTTTCAGATCTGAGGGGAGGTGGCTTATTATGGGGGAAAAGGGGCGGGAGGGGTAAATTTCATCATATAATTACAGCGTCACTAGCAAGTTATGAACAATGCGAGCATCAGACACGAGTACTATTAACTATGACGAACAATCTGAGCTGCTTGTGTTAGGAAACATTACTATTCTTTTAACCCCTTAACGACTGGCGCACACAGGCATGGCCGGCACTTGGTGACCACGGGGATTTTTTTTTTATCATCACTTCCAGTTCAGGGCTTCCAGAGTGGAGTGCAGCCGCGCCGGGAGCCCTGAACTCCATGACGTGCCAGGAACGTCACTGGTCCTTAAGTACCGGACCAGCGTGACGGTCTAGGTACGTCATCGGACGCAAAGGGGTTAAGTACCAGAGGGGTGTGCAGTGCTTTGTACACTGCCCTGATACTTAAAGGGTTAAATCATTTTAACCCTTTTAGCCTGAACAATATTACACTATGGATGACATTTAGTTCCACTTTTATGCACACTGCTACATGTTGTTTGGTTAGCCCGTTGAGTGTCTGTGGGGTATATACAATGCATTGCATACCTCTCTGGTACTCAAAGGGTTAACCCCTTGCAATGCTTTGGAGACATCTCTAGTCCCCAAAGAGTTAAGAAACACTAATGTTAAAAGGCTGTGCTTCACCTACAGAACTACTCCCCTCAGAGCAGACCTGCCCAGTGAAAGAAGGGGGGATCTGAAAAGAAAGCCCCAAAGCTCAGTGGGAAGACATTGAAATGCACTGTGCAGGCTGTTTCCTGTCCTGCACAACGCAACAGGTCCCCATGACCTTATGGACGACTCCTGCACTCTCCCTGCCCAAGTCTGAGAAATAAAAATATCCACCCACACACTGTAATCTCAGCACTTCAAGGGCCAGAGGGAAGTGCATGAACTCTGCCAGCTTTAGACTGAAAAACTGCCATCAACCATCATGTCCACCTCCATGAACATGACATCCAAGATGGACTGAAAATTGTTATCTCTTGAACAAAGGCACAAAGGCAAAATTCATAAGCGCCATTGAGGATTTCTGGCCATAGTAAGAAAAGTGGGGGTACAGTTACGTGTACATGTTAATTCCAAAATACAGTCAATGTCTCATTCGGTTTATTAGAGTTTGCACTGCAGAACAGGAACAAACAATTTCTTGTTACTTTATAAACAATTAGCCTTTTACCCCTTTGAGTGCCAGAGCAGCATTGGATACATCCAGGAGCTCAAAGGTTTAAGTGACAGAATGGAAGAGGGGATAGTAACACTTCATATTAAGAAAAAAAATATATGTATATTGCTGCAGGTAATCTCCTCCCGAGTAAGAACAGAGTACTACCACTGCCAAGAGATGTTTATTCAAATGTTACTGTAGTTCAAACTTAAATTTAATTGGTGCATTACCTCCATGGCCTGACATTTTACAGTGGTGCTGTTGCTACACCATCCTACTGTAGTCTATGGTCAACTGACCAGAGATTTCCATATGTAGCAACAGCATCACGGATATACCAGGCCATTCAGACTCTGCACCCCCCCCCCCCAAAAAAAAGGTTTTAGCTACAATAATTTCTGAATAAAACATCTCACAGCAGTGGGAGTGCCTTTGTTTATATATATATATATATATATATATATATATATATATATATATATATATATATATATATATATATATATATAATATATAATATATAATATATATATATATATATATATATATATATTTTCTTCCTCAATGGTGCAGAAAGTACAATGGTGCGGCATCATTTGTTTGCACAAAAGGCCTGAAGACCTAAGTCACCTATAGTGGATGTACATGTGATATTCTATAGATCAGGACACTCAAACCTGTGCATGAGAACCATCACCACCATAAGTACTTGTTTTCAGGCTCTAATCAAATGAACATAGATAGTTCATTCATTAGCACAGGAGGACTGAGACATAGATTGATCCACCCGAGTTCTGATCCAGGAAACCAGCACTGTTGGGGGGGGGGGGGGTTCTGAGGACACAGTGGAGCACCTGTGATATGGAGGGGCAAAGAGCATACCAGCTGATCCAGAAGCTCTTGCTTGTTCTTTCTTTTCATCATTTGCTGGAGTTGTTCTTCTTTCTGGAGAATGATCCTCCTCTGCTCATTTTCAAGTCTCTCGACTTCTAGAGCCTCCTCTAATTCTTCTTGTTCTCGGGACTGTGGAAAACACACATTTTAATTTGAGTGGAGCAAAACACTCATGACTAATGTTCCATTAATAGTATTCTAAATATTTAATTATGTAAGAATAAGACAGATTTGCAAGGTTAGCAACTATAGGTACAATTCAGTAAGCTTAAGAGACTGCTTTTATAGATATGGACCAATGGGCTTTATGAATGCGAGAGGGATATCCAATGCATGGCTTCACAATACATTACATGCACCTCTGGCACTTAAAGGGATAGTAATGTTTGAAAATAAAAGCAGCTCCATTTAACCTTCATAGTATTTGGGCAATGGAGAGTGTTATTTCAATACTGTCAGAGTTCTAGTTCAAGAGTAATTGAATGATAAAGTATCCCCCTCCCCTTTTACTGATGTAACACTGCTCACCTCGGAGCAGCAAGACTGTCCAGATGGAACAGAAGGACAGTCTTCAGGGATCATAAGGAAAAACCTGTCAAGGTGGCCAGGGTTTTCATTGTTCTCACAGTAAGTAGACTGTCCCTTGCTGTGATTTGACCAGGTAAAAGGGGAAGGAGGAGGATACTTTATCATTCAATTACTCTTGAACTACAATTCTGACAGCATTGAAAGAATACTCTCCCTGGGCCAAATTTTATGAATATTAATTGGAGCTGCTTTTATTTTGAATCATTATTATCCCTTTAAAGTGGATCTATCACCTTGCATTTTCTTTACATATTTGAAAACGTAATTCAAAACTGCCTATGTGTCATGTTAAAGGGGAACTCTCACCTCCTTTAAAGTCAAACTTATTTGATTGTTTGTTCCCAATACATGTTGAATCCTTTTTTTTTTTTTTTTTTTAATCTCTCTTGTTATGGCGAAATTAACTTCTATAAAGTGACCTCATGTTGTCACTTCAGGACTTGCTCCGCTTACCCTCCCCAGTTGTGCCTCGTTCCCTCTTCCTCTTCTGTAGGTGGAATCCTGCATGTGACCTAGCACGCTCACATTTGCAAGAGAGCATGCCATGTCAAAAATGGAGGAATCCACCTTCAGAGGTGAGGAGGGAATGAGGGACAACTGGGGAGGAGAAGAGGTGAAGTTTGACAGCCTGCGCTACAGAGCTGCACCGCAGCACTCATGACATCATGAGGTAACATTACAGAAGCCAATTTCTCCATAACAAGAGCGACTGAAAAAAGGATTGAACATGCATTGGGAACAAAATCAAATAAGTATGACTTTAAAGGAGGTGAGAGATCCCCTCTAACAAAAATTCCAGCACGTGTACATTTTAGGAGATCTTCACACTTATTTCTGGGAAAAGTGAAAACATCCTGGTACTGTCCAGAACTTCATTAGCATATGGAACGTCACCGAAACCTTCAGTAGGATATGACATCACTGAAAAGCTTAATTAGCATATAAAACAAACATCACTGGTAACGCACTGGTACCGCAGTTGGCACAAGTGTGAATATCTCCTTAACTGTACACATTTGCTGGTCATTTGGTTAACATGACACATATCCAGTATTTAATGCAGTTTTCCAGTGAAAAGGTCACTTGAACATATTATGCAGGTTAGACTGTTAGGATGTTTTCTGTTGCTTTAAGGCTGAGAAAAGAAAATCTGTCAAACATAACAAAACAAGCAGAAATGAATGCTAATGGTCCTCACCATTTTTACTTTGTTCCTTTGGATTGTGTCCTTGTTCTCCTTCTGGTACAATTCTATTTTTCTTTTCGTGTTGTCGAGATCCTCATTGTTGGTCAAGTTATACACTGCACAAGAATGGAAGCCAACATCAAACAGTAAACATAACATCATAAATAACAAAAGCAAATCAAACAAGAACACGGCAGAGAAAAACCACCACAATTTCAGGAATCGTTACAAAATAGAAAATTAAAGGAACACCAACATTTTCTAATAAATTCCCCACTTTCCACAATCTGCGCAGAAGATCCTAACAGCCACTATTAATTAAATTGATGGGGATTTGTATTTGCTTCGTTTGATGCTGTTGGTTTACCCCAGTTCTTCTAAGTACAACAGCCTGATCACTACAGAGGATGCAGACATGATAAAAAAAAAAAAAAATAACAATAATGGCTGCCTCCATGGACACGACATGCAGTACTAAATAACAGATTCTTGCTATTCGGAGGATTTTCTGCCCAGGTTAAGATAATTGGGGGGGGGGGGTATTCTTGAAGGCAGTGTTTAAGGCATAGATGATTTTTCCAGATCAGTGCCATTGACCCATTTTGATAGAAAGAAGAATTTTTATTGGATGGCCAGGCTCAGCATAGTAAATGGTGCTTATTTCATTAATAAAACCCATATATTTGTATTTCTAAAAGCACAAAGTAAACGAAGTACAAATATGTAAAAACAAAGAAAGAAAACTTCCGCCTTCAATGCTTCTACATCCCAAAGAGACTCTTTCAGTTTATTGTGTCTGCTGCATTCCCATGAATTGTATAGCTTAGTGAGGACAGGACACTAAAGTATTTTCAGTGGGAAGAAGTCCTGAAAGAAGGTGGTACAGCGGCACAGGAAGCAAGCGGCAAGCATTCTGCCCCATGTGCAGATCTCCCTGTTGCCTCTGGAGGGGGATCCTGGACATGAACGTGAGTAGAGGGAGGGAATGGAGAGCATGCACATAACTGTATTGAGGCTGGGGGAGGGAAGGGGAAGAGAGATTGGGCAGAGCATTTAATTAATTTATGAATAGAGGGAAGGGAGTGTTTTTTATACACCTGTACTTTATGTTTTTACCCAAAACCTTGGGTATAATGAACACCTCCATATTATAGCAGAGATGTGTGTTTTTATGTTTCTGTATGTTGAATCCCTATTGTGCAGTGCTGCTGAATAAACTGGCGCAATATAAACACATAATATCAGGATATTGATCTCTAATTTGCGGTTTACATTCTTCCCTAGCAGCATTCACCAGAACGCAGCATGCTGAAACTGTGGTGTGTTCTGAGCACACTGCATCCAGGACTGGCATGACAATCTATAGACCACAGTGCAGATAGATTACACAGGTCACATGGGAGGCACTGATGCCCTTTTACAATCTCCATTGACTGGCTAACCAACTTGGCCATCCTCCAGGGGAGCAGACCTCCCAACAGGCCACTACAGTTGCCTTTTCTGCAAAAACTTTTAAAGGGATAGTAATACTTGTTTTATGTAAGATTTAATTTTGTACTTATTAAATAGACAAAGCAAAGCATTGAAGTCTTTTGCAATAACTTTCATAGTTTTAGTGCAATATCGATCTAAAATTTACCCCTCCTGCCCCCCTTTTATCTGCGTCAGCACTCTAGCTGATGAGCTTGGATTCTGGTGTGCGGACCGGACGGCTCGTCTGGAGAGCTGAAATAGCAGTGGATACAGAGCAAATCTTCATGACAACCGTCTACTGCCTCAAACCAGGCACACTTTGTAGGCCGTTGTCATGAAGAACATTTTAACTTTTATCTGCCATTTACTGCTCAATTACACTGGACCTGTCATCTTAAGAGTTTAGCTAATTTTGCAAAATATTTAAGAACTGCCTTTGTGTTGTACAATCTGCTTGTTTGCAATTTATATATTTTTTTGTGAAATTAACCCTTATTGTAGGTGGAACAGTGTAGCCCTTTGCGAATTAGTTTACCATACATAGTAAATAAGGTTGCAAAAAGACAAAAGTCCATCAAGTTCAACCCCTCCCTCATAAACCAAAGAAATTATAATTATATAGTTTTCTTGCTGCAAAATAAATTTACTCTTTATCAGATTTTCCTGTTTTGACTACTAATACACAATATAACTCTGTATGTTCCATCTTGAAAAAAAATGCAATTAAATGTATTCATTGTATCTGCCATTATCACAACATTGGGACAAGGAATTCCATAACTTAACAGACCTTACTGTAAAAAACCCATTCCTCTGCTGAAGTTGAAATCTCCTCTCCTCTAATCTCAATGAGTGGCCAATGGTTATTTGTGCAGGCGTCTGAATGAAAAGCTCGCGAGAGAGATCCTTGTAGTGACATTTCATATGCTTACACATTGTGATAAGATCTCCACACGGTGTTATAAATGAATCTAGTCAGAGCCCACACACTGGGAGTATTTGCAAAAGCACAGAACGCAAGATGTTTGGCCTTTTATATAACTAAATAGCATGCATACAGTGAATTAACAAAAAAATGCCACACTGTGCCACCAAATCAGAAAAGGTTGGTCTCACAAAAACCATTAAAGAGTTAGTAAAATGTAATGTTGTATTTTAATTCTTTATAAAACAAAATAAACTTGTCTTATGGTATCAGGTCCACTAAGTAACAGGAGCGCCTCACTTGGTGTGCTGACTTCACCCAGCCTAAACAGGAGGCAAACACAGTAACTTTGAGCTATGTGAATTCTGGTCTCATAGCTCTTGGGACACAGCCACAATATAAAAGGGGTCTTGTGTGGAGCTGACACTGCCCCATTAACAACATACCTATTTCTTCAATTTCTTCCAAGAAATCATTATATTCCCTCAGAGAAGCAAAGTCTTCTTCACGTTTATTGTATCTACAAGAAAGGGTTGAAAGAAGGAAGAAAACATAATAAAAACAGACCTTGAAATAAAATGTCTAGTTATACTCTACGGACACTTATTATCGATTCCCTATGGAAATGTCACCAACTATTTGCCGACCAACAATACGACATGTTTAAAATGTCGCCTGCATGAAAATGGCAATATTAGAATGTCGCTTGCATCAAAAGGGAAACATTCTGATGTTGCAGGCTTAAGTGTTGCCACTAACTGTGCCTTAACTCTCCAATAATTAATTTCACCTGCATCACAGTCACGCTAAAAATAATAAAAGGATAGAAGCACCAGATGAAGTTAAGTGCCACTCAAAGGGTTAGATGCATACCCTCCATCTGTGCCTTAACCCCTTTGAGTACCAGAGGGGTCCGCCATGCATTGCAATGCTTTGCGGACCTCTCTGTCACTCAAAGAGTTAAGGCACAGATGGAGGGTATGCATTAAGGAGGGAGGGTGTGCATATTAACCCTTTGAGCAGCACTTCACTTCATCTGCTGCGTCTATCCTTTTCTTATTATTACCATGACTGTGATGCGGGCGAAATTAATTATTGGAGAGCCAAGGCACAGTTGGTGGCGACACTTAAGCCTGTGACATCAGAATGTCGCCCTTTTGATGCAGTCGACATTTTAAATGTGCCGTTTTGTTGGTTGCCAAATAGTGGGCAACATTTCAACAGAATACCTGAAAAATCACTTCAACAATTATATGGATTATTTTCTGTGCAAAAGATGGTGTTTTCCATCTGTGATGGTGGCAAAGACCGGGGAGATTTATGTACTAAGAAAAGGGCTGCAGTTCTGGAGCCAACTAACATCATAGGTAGCAAATACAAATTCCCATTAATTTAATGTAAACTGGGCTTGTAACCCCTTGGATGCTAGAGGTCTCCAATGCATTACTTTTCAATGCATTGCAGAATACTCTAGCATTCAATTTTAATCAATGACTGTTGGGAATTTTTAATTTATCCTTTGTGGTGTCGTTGATTTGCCTCAAAATTGCTACATTTCCCCATAGGACATCAGCCTCCCCAACAGAGGCGTACCTAGAAGCCACTGGGCCCTGGTGCAAAAATTGCCATGGACCCCCTGACCACACTTTTCCCATTGGCCACCTCCACACTGCCCCCCATTGGCCACCTCACACATTGCCCCCATTGACCGCAAGTGTCCCTCTCCTCCCTCCCTGGTGGTCCAGTGGTGTGGCAGGAGAGGTCTGTGCCTCCATCGGCACATACCTCTGTTAGCAGCTGGAGCTCCTGTGTGGTCCTCTCTTCAGTAATGCAGAGCGCTGAGACATGATGTCATCTCCCAGCTCTGCATTACTAGAGTGCCTAAGAGGGAGCTCAGCTGGTAATAGAGGTCTGTACTCAAGAAGGTACAGTACTCATCTAGTTGCAGGCACTGGGCGGGGTGGTGGGTCGCAGGAGGCGGCCTGTCCCCTGGAGTGACGGACCCGGTCACAGTTGCTACCCCTGAGACCCCTATTGTTACGCCACTGCTCACCAGTGCCTAGTTTTCCAGTTCACAGACTGTGGATTTCTGTCTCTAGATAGAACATGATTGCGACGGTGACCCCTATTGCCCGAAACAGGTTAGAGAGGGACAATAATGATTAATATGGAAAAAAAATAAAATTGTAAGGTTTATCCTGTTAATAAGACAAAGGCACTCCCACTGCTGACAGATGTTTTATTTAAACATTATTGCAGCTCAGATTTGCAATTTTTTATGCGCACTACTTCCATGGCCTGAACTGTTATGGTGGGGATATTGCTACAGCCATCTACGGACAGTTCTGGACAGTTAACCATAAACCTTTAACTCTTTGAGTGCAAGGTAAGTATGCAATGCAATACATTGCATACCCCTTTGGCACTCAAAGGGCTAATATGATAATGTAGCAACACAGCCACTGTAAAACTCCAGACTATGCTACTACTGCATCCAAAAAACTGCAATAACATTTGAATAAAACACCTCTAAGCAGTGGTAGCACCTTTATTTTAGTTAGCGGGGCAAACCCAGATATACATACTTTTTCCATATTAAGCATTACAGTGCCAGTGAGGGGTTCAGCGCACACTGCTCTAACATACAGAGGGTTAACCTCTTGAAGATCAGAGGAATATGCACAATAAAACCTACAAAATATATATTTTCACTATTAAGCATTATAATCCCTTGAAGAGCAGGCCAGGAGAGGGATCAAAGGACAGTGCGAGTAGAATCTGTTTTGGATCAGAAGTTATTTTAACCACAGAGTTTAGTATAATTATTAAACTGGATTATCACCTTGAATTTTGTTAACATATTTAGAAGGAAAAAAAAACAAAAAAAAAAAACAACTTCATTCAAAATGGTCTATTTGCTGTTAACCAAAAGTCCAGCAGATGTATAGTTTAGGAAATATTCACACTTTAATTTCTGGGGAAAAGTGAAAGTCTCCTGGTGCAGCGCAGTGTGTCATTAACATATGCAAAGTCACTGAAACACCTAATTAGCACATGAAACGTCACTGGTTCCTCAATTAGAATATGGTATCAAGCGTGAATATCTCCTTAACTATTCATTTGCTGGTCTTTTGTTTAACATGAAACATAGGCAGTTTTAATTAAGTTTTCATGCATGCAAACTTGAATCAACATGACAGGTCCACTTTAAGCAGGTGAAGAGGAGAGGTGGAAAACCTCATCTAAAAAGACTGCAATAATCAGACAAATAGATCAGGGCATACATAATGGGTTTAGGAAAAGTGTCAATTTTTTTTACATGTGTTCTTAAACCCATAAATGGATAGTAATGTTTCACAATAAAAGCAGCTTCAATTAATCTTCATAGTATTTGGGCCATGGAGAGTGCTATTGCAATACGGTCACAGTTGTAGTTCAAGAGTAATTGAATGATGAAGTATCCCCCTTCCGCCCCTTTTACTGATGTAACACTGCTCACCTCAGAGCAGCAAGACTGTCTGGATGGATCACAGAGAGGGATAAACTTCAGTGATCATAAGGAAAAACCTGAAAAACCTGTCAAGGGGGGGGCAGAGTTTTCCTTATGCTTACAGTAAGAAGATTGTCCCTTGCTACTCCCTGTTCGGTCAAGTGACCAGATTCCACATCTGAGGGGAGGTGGCTTATCATTCAATTACTCCTGAACTACAACACAGCCAATATTGAAATAACACTCTCCAAGGCCTAAATAATATGAAGATTAATTGGAGCTGCTGTTTTTGTGAAACATTACTATCCCTTTAAAGAGCAAAGGGTCTTGCTTCGTAATGCTTTGCACATCACCCTCTGGTTTTGGAAGGGTGCCTGGTAGCCAAATCGGGAGCAGTAATTTATTGCATAAAATTACTAGGCTATCCTGTACCACCAAACAAAGGGCAATAGTGTCCTCTCTTCAAATTATAACTCACATTTTCAAAATTTTCTTTCGAATCTCAACTTCTTTGTCTATAGTAGGATCCTCAAAGAGCTGGACTTTAAAGTTGCTCTTCCTGAGTGGAGTATTGCATTCCTGGCAAGTTCCAGAACCTCTCACAAACAGCAACTCAACACAGTTTTCACATCTAGGGAGAAAGGATATAAACGATTAGTAAATATGAGCGGAAAAGAATAATAATTACACTATGACAGTCAACAGAATGAAAGTACCAGGGGTGTGGAAATGTAAAAAAATACTTATCCAAGGGACTAAAAGGGGAGCCCAATCTACATGTCCCTCATGACAATCGACTTGTCCTGAACTAGTATCATTAATAAACTACTAAATGAATACTTTAACTCAGGGCTTATAATTTTAAGTCCTTTGCTACTAGCCAGACCTGAAAAGTTACTCACCACTGCAAGCCAAAGCATACCCACCAGGGCTGAATTTCTACTCGCCAGGGCTAAATTTTCACTTGCCATTGGCTAGTGGCGAGTGGAAATTTTGAGCCCTGCTTTAACTCATTCGATGCCAGATTTGTCACCAATTCTAATATATATTATAGTCAACCTCTTAGATCCCTCCCAGGATAGGAAGAGGTAGCATTAAGTACTTTGAGGTTCCAGGCAGGTGTGCAACCAATGTACTGCAAACAGATGTGTGATTTGGCACCTGACTGGCAGTCCTATGGTTGATAATATGACACGTCTTGTTTGTCATTTTAAGCCTAAGACTGCCAGACAGGTGTAGAATGTAAGTAAAAGTATGCCATGCCCCTTAACTAGTGGAAGAGGCCAGTAATCAGGTGTTAGGCTAGCTGGACAGGGGTCTTGGTAATGGCTACTGATAGCTGTTAAGTAAGACACAACTTTACGTATAAAACAGACAGCGAGTATAAATGCATCACCACTTTGGAAAATACCATACATGAAAGGGAGCGCGAAACTGGTAGAAATTCATATACAACTAAAGAGCACAACTTCAATAGCAAGTCAGGAAAATATTGTTCAATGAAAAACAGACACATAAAAGAGAAAATACTGCGCAGTGATGATGTAATAGCCACACATATATACATCACACAGTAACAGCAGCAAATTTTACACACACACACACACACACACACGGTATGTGTGTGTTGGTAAGAGAACACAGGATGGTAAAAGACCCCACAAAAAGGCCCACACAGACTGATACCCACACTGTACATCAGTACAAGGCATATCTGTAGCACTGAGACCTGAATCTAACGAACACTGGTCCATCTAAGGGGTCAAAGTACTCCATCACAAACACCCTGGATACAAATTAGTTTATACATGGTTCATACAAAAAGAACTGCATGTATCCTGCAAGAAGAACAATGGAGGGTAAGAACAACGGAGGGTTTAGCACAACACATTCGCATTGAAACGCTTCAGGGTATGTTTTTTTTCTATTGTATGTAATTTTTGTTTTATTTTATTCCAGTGTCCTGGTGACTCGATAAGACTTGAAGTTGATTAAGGAAGCGGTGGTAAGTGACGCGGGTTAAACTTACTTGCCTAAGCAGCCTTATGCTAGCTCCAGCCCTGGGGCTGTCGGTCCATTTTTTTTTGCCCGAAGCAGGGCTAAATGTGAGAAAAATGTACCTGCTCGGCACCCTGGAACTACATGTACCGGGCGTTGGGCAATATAAATTCCACATCCCTGAAGTTATAAGGCCTCATTCAATAAGCTTAAAGTGGGGCGATTCTAGAGCAAACTAACTGCACAACAGAGGCTAAATGAAAATACCCATTGCTGATTTAGGCAAAACATCTATATTTAGAACATCTAAAAGATACACCAACTCCCTTCCTTATTTGCTTTAACCACTATATCCTGTAGATTAGGGTAGGCAACACTTGTCTTTCCAGCTGTGACTAGAATTTCCATCATCCTCAATGGGTGGTTGGGATGATGGGAGTTGTATTATCTAAGAGATGAAGAGCCAAAGGTTGCCTACCGCCAGTGCAGATAATTTATAGAATCTGGCGACTGTTCACCTGGATGTGTTTCAGCATTAAAGCAGAACTTTCATCTTGTATAAGGTCACCCTACAATAATTAAGCATATGGTGACTAACTTCATAATAGCTCTATTAGATCTCAGAAGTACCCGATTATAAAGTAATTCTTAATCTTCTGAAACTGATGGCCAGGTTAGTGACGTCAGCGCATCTGTGCCGTCAGTCTCTTCCGGTGCCTTATGGCACACTGCAATGCCTCCTAGAGGAGACCGGGACGGACAGTGCAGGCACACAGACGTCTCTAAGACAAGATGTCTGCACTGATGCCTGGCTTACGGTCTCCGAAGATTAAGAATTACTTTAGATTTGGGTACTTCTGAGATCTAATAGAACTATTATGAATCTAGTCACCATATGTTTAATTATTGGAAGGTGACTTTACACAAGGCGAAAGTTCCGCTTTAAAGCAGAATTAACTCCATCTAATAAGAACGCCCAATTATAGGGTCCATTAGGATTGTTTTGGTCATAATTTAAAAATGTTGCCATTGTGCCTCTGTTCGAGACAGAACATCTTCATACCAGTCCTGAATGTCATGTCAGTGGAAGAAGACATGGCAGGAGTTGCAAAAATACAATAAATATAAACTCCGCCTGCTGCACATGGTAATCCTACCCATTCGTGGACCAGAGGGGTGTGCATGAACTCTGCCTGCTTTAGTAAAAAACTGCCAGCAACCATCATGTCCACCTCCATGGACACAAAATCTAGGAGCGATTGAAGATGTTCTCTCTTGAAAAGACGTAAGGGTAAAACTCACAAAGGCCATAAGGATTTTCTGGCCATAGTAAGGCAATTGGGTGGTTAGTATTGGGTATTATTTCTCATTCAAGGGCCATATGCACAAAGCTTTGGACCAATATTTATACATTTCAATTAATTAGTTAGTTATGTTAAGGAGCCAACCAGCAACCTTAAGACCCAGACAAAGGAAACATATCAATATACTAAAAGTCCACTGCTCCGCAATGAGATGAGCAAGACACCTGTCTCTTATCTATTCCATCACAAGTAGAGGTGTTTGTCACACTGACATGGTAAACAGGGGCCAATACCTCCCATCAATTTCATCCTTCACTGGGTTGCAACCAACTTTATTGAGATTACGAGTACATTAATTCACTTCACAGGGATAGTTTAAAGGGACAGTTATGTCCCATAAAAAAAAATGCTTATAGTTTTGTAGTGCTTAAAAAATGAATCTATTTGCCACAAATCCTCTCTCACACTGCAATGGTTTGATAGATATACACAGTGAAAGTTCCCCCCTCTCCTTCTGATGTCAATGCTCTGCTGACAGAAGGAGATCCCAGTCTGGGAACCAGCCTGTGGCTCTGCAGCAGAGCCGAATCACGTTATTGGAAAAGGATTGATTCGTTGGAGAGGTCTCTACGTGTGTCTGGTTTGCACGCACAATTTGTAGACTGTTCCAGTGAAGTAGTTCATTTTAAATAATGAGATTTTGGTTCTGCTGCAGAGCCTCCTCGTGTCAGCCAACACGAATCTCTTGCTGTCAGCTTTATAGCTGACATCAGGGGAAGGGGAGGGAGGGGGGAACTTTGAATACAAATATCTCTCAAACCATAGTGGTTTGAGAGATTGGATTTGTGGCATATAGTTTATTTTTTTAAGCACTACAAAACTATAAGCATTTTTTTAATGGGACATTACTGTCGCTTTAAAATAAATGTGGACATTTGGAGAGTTTATCACATTGTTAAAAGATGAGCATTTCTGACTGGATACTGTTGCAAAAGAGAATTATCAGCCAATCCAACTTTTCTATAAGAAGATAAGTAAAATTTCTCAGTGATTTAAATGGGAGGGGGGTTAATGTCTTACATAGTAACATAGTAAATTTGGTTGAAAAAAGACACAAGTCCATCAAGTTCAACCTTCGCCTCATACCTCAGTAACTGAGATTTTATAGCTTTCCTGCTACCAATTCAATTAGTCTTTATCAGTCCTTCCTGATCAGCCTACTGATAAACAGTATAACTCTGTATGTTCCCTTTTGAAAGAAATGTATCTAATCTTCTCTTAAATGTATCCATTGTATCTGCCATAACTACCTCCCTGGGCAATGAATTCCACAATTTGACAGACCTTACCGTAAAAAAACCCTTCCTCTGCTGAAGTTTAAACCTCCTTTCCTGTAATCTCAAGGGGTGTCCCCTGGTCACCTGATCAGGTCTTGAATGTGTTTGAGATCTCAGCTGGTAATCAAGGCGTTATAAGTCCCATTTAAATCAAAAGGAGTTTTGAGATTATTTATTTGACCAATGTGGTGCAGTTTGCTTGATCCACAATTGCTCCTCCTTTAACCCTTTGAGTGTCGCACATAAGGTGCGCCAGCACGCAAATAGTCTTACCACTTCCCTATTTCAAGCAGGCCTGAGCAGCTCAAGTTTATTCAGAAGTAAGTGAAATTCATCATGGTTTGTTTAATGTGGTTTGTTCATCACACAAAAAAAGTTGGTAACTGGTAAAAAGATTAGAAATAAGAAAATATGTGAGAAGCTGCCAAGTGATCTGTATGCTTTCAAATGTCTACTGTTATTATGTTTTTTTTTCATGAATTCGGTGTGATGCTACCCACACGCATGCCATAAGACTGCACAGAGTCTGGTGTAGGAGGCAGCTTAACACAAGTTATTAATTGTATTATTTGTTTTTTGTTCTGAAAGGAGTAATAAATCTTTATTAGGGAACTAAAAAAAAATAAAATGATATATCTCTCCCTGGAGGTCAGAGACTACTAGGTACTGTAGGTTAGCTTATCTGGTGACCGACCCATACTGGACCAGCATGGAAGATTATGGTCTATTCCCTCAGTTCAGATTCCAGTGGATCAGTGCATCGACAATGGCTGCAGCTTAGCATAAAAAAAAAAAAAAAAAATTATATATATACATACATATACATATATATATATATATATATATATATATATATATATATATACACACATACATATATATATATACACATATCTATATATATAAAAGAATAAGCCTCATTGCATAATTTATGGTACCCTACACACAGAACATAATTTATGTCTCCTCAGAAAAGAAACTCTCATTGAACAGAATGTCTAATTACATAATTTATGTCTCATTAGGAGACACAACTCCTATTGGGTGATTGAATGGGGACTTTACTGCTCTCATTGGGTGATTCAATGGGGGCGTGTTTATCATACAGGGAATTGGCCCGCCCCCTCCAGCCCACCCACCAGTATCCAACTGACAAAAAAAAATATATATATAACTGCCACTCGCTCCTGAGGTAGGGATATCAGTAACTTCTCCCGGTCCACTCACACTCTCACTCAGGATCATGACCCCACAAACACACTGTTTCACCTCCCACAGATAACTGTAACCCTCCATACACTCTGTTTCAGTATGAGGGTGTAATGTCCCCATAAAATACAAACTTAATAGCAACTCTTATTTAACTCATCATCTCTTCAGTCACCTCACAGTCTCAACTGTCACTCCTCCGCTTCCTGCTTCCTGATTCCCACCCTTTCTCCTTAAAGGGATAGAGATGCTTTGCTGTATGTTACAGAGGGCAAGCCTCAAACACCACTTTCTATTTGATCCCACAGCATATTGCTACATTGCCTCAACTGAAGAGCCACCGTGTGTTATATTGCTATGTTAGCTCAACTTAACCCTTTGAGTGCCAGAGGGGTAAGCAACGCATTGCAAAGCACACATTCTGTCTCACAGTCTCTCACACAGTCTCTCACACAGTCTCTCACACAGTCTCTCACACAGTCGCAGTCTCACAGTCGCAGTCTCACAATCTCACAGTCGCAGTCTCACAATCTCACAGTCGCAGTCTCACAATCTCGCAGTCACACAATCTCACAGTCGCAGTCTCGCTGTCGCAGTCTCACTGTCGCAGTCTCACTGTCGCACGCAGTCTCACTGTCGCACGCAGTCTCACTGTCGCACGCAGTCTCACTGTCGCACGCAGTCTCACTGTCGCACGCAGTCTCACTGTCGCACTCAGTCTCACGCAGTCTCAGTCTCACACAGTCTCAGTCTCACACAGTCTCAGTCTCACACTCTCACACAGTCTCACACTCTCTCTCAGTCTCACACTCGCTCTCAGTCTCACACTCGCTCTCAGTCTCACACTTTCTCTCAGTCTCACACTTTCTCGCAGTCTCACACAGTCTCTCTCGCAGTCTCACACAGTCCCTCACACTCTCACAGTCTCTTACACTCTCACAGTCTCTTACACTCACAGTCTCACACAGTCTCTCACAGTCTCACACAGTCTCTCACAGTCTCACACTCTCAGTCTCACACTCTCACAGTCTCTCACAGTCTCTCTTGCAGTCTCACACAGTCTCTCTCGCAGTCTCACACAGTCTCTCTCGCAGTCTCACACAGTCCCTCACACTCTCACAGTCTCTTACACTCTCACAGTCTCTTACACTCACAGTCTCACACAGTCTCTCACAGTCTCACACAGTCTCACACAGTCTCACACAGTCTCACACAGTCTCACACAGTCTCACACAGTCTCACACAGTCTCACACAGTCTCACACAGTCTCACACTCTCAGTCTCACACTCTCACAGTCTCTCACAGTCTCTCTCGCAGTCTCACACAGTCTCTCTCGAAGTCTCACACAGTCCCTCACACTCTCACAGTCCCTCACACTCTCACAGTCCCTCACACTCTCACAGTCTCACACAGTCTCTTACACTCTCACAGTCTCACACTTTCACACAGTCTCACCCTCTCAGTCTCACACTCTCACAGTCTCTCTCACAGTCTCACACAGTCTCTCTCGCAGTCTCACACAGTCCCTCACACTCTCACAGTCCCTCACACTCTCACAGTCCCTCACACTCTCTTACACTCTCTCACACACTGTCTCACAGTCTCACACAGTCTCTCACACAGTCTCACACACAGTCACAGTCTCACACAGTCTCACACTCTCAGTCTTACACTCTCAGTCTCACACTTCCGAAGTCTCACACTTTCGCAGTCTCTCTCGCAGTCTCTCTCGCAGTCTCACACAGTCTCAGTCTCACACACTCGCAGTCTCACACAGTCTCTCTCGCAGTCTCACACAGTCTCTCTCGAAGTCTCACACAGTCTCTCTCGAAGTCTCACACAGTCCCTCACACTCTCACAGTCTCTTACACTCTCAGTCTCACAGTCTCACACAGTCTCTTACACTCTCACAGTCTCACACTTTCACACAGTCTCACACTCTCAGTCTCACACAGTCCCTCACACTCTCACAGTCCCTCACACTCTCAGTCTCACACTCTCACAGTCTCTCTCGCAGTCTCACACAGTCTCTCAGTCTCACACAGTCTCTCTCGCAGTCTCACACACTCTGTCTCACACACTCTCAATCTCACACTCTAACAGTCTCTCACAGTCTCTCTCGCAGTCTCACACAGTATCTCTCGCAGTCTCACACAGTCCCTCACACACTCTCAGTCTCACACACTCTCAGTCTCACACTCTCAGTCTCACACTCTCACAGTCTCTCTCGCAGTCTCACAGTCTCTCACACTCACACTTTCTCACAGTCCCACACTTTCACACAGTCCCACACTTTCACACAGTCCCACACTTTCACACTCTGTCTCACACTCTCACAGTCTCACACAGTCTCTCTCGCAGTCTCACACAGTCCCTCACACTCTCACAGTCCCTCACACTCTCTTACACTCTCACACTCTCTTACACTCTCTCGCACACTGTCTCACAGTCTCACACTCTCAGTCTCACACTCTCAGTCTCACACTCTCAGTCTCACACTCTCAGTCTCACACTCTCAGTCTCACACTCTCAGTCTCACACTCTCGCAGTCTCTCTCGCAGTCTCTCTCACAGTCTCTCTCACAGTCTCACACACTCGTAGTCTGACACAGTCTCTCTCGCAGTCTCACACAGTCCCTCACACTCTCACAGTCCCTCACACTCTCTTACACTCTCTCGCACACTGTCTCACAGTCTCACACTCTCAGTCTCACACTCTCAGTCTCACACTCTCTCAGTCTCTCTCGCAGTCTCTCTCACAGTCTCACACACTTGTAGTCTGACACAGTCTCTCTCGCAGTCTCACACAGTCTCTCTCGCAGTCTCACACAGTCCCTCACGCACTCTCAGTCTCGCACTCTCAGTCTCGCACTCTCAGTCTCGCACTCTCAGTCTCGCACTCTCAGTCTCGCACTCTCAGTCTCGCACTCTCAGTCTCGCACTCTCAGTCTCGCACTCTCAGTCTCGCACTCTCAGTCTCTCTCGCAGTCTCACACAGTCTCTCTCGCAGTCTCAGTCTCTCACAGTCTCACACTTTCACACAGTCTCACACTCTCACAGTCTCTCACAGTCTCTCTCGCAGTCTCACACAGTCCCTCACACTCTCACAGTCTCTTACACTCTCACAGTCTCTCACACAGTCACAGTCTCACACAGTCTCACACTCTCACAGTCTCTCTCAGTCTCACACAGTCCCTCACACTGACACAGTCTCTCACAGTCTCTCACACTCTCTCACACACACAGTCTCTCACACACACACAGTCTCTCACACACACAGTCTCACACACACACAGTCTCACACACACACACAGTCTCACACAGTCTCACACTCTCACACACAGTCTCACACTCTCACACACAGTCTCACACTCTCACACACAGTCTCACACTCTCACACACAGTCTCACACTCTCACACACAGTCTCACACTCTCACACACAGTCTCACGCACTCACAGTCTCACGCACTCACAGTCTCACGCACTCACAGTCTCACGCACTCACAGTCTCACGCACTCACAGTCTCACGCACTCACAGTCTCACGCACTCACAGTCTCACGCACTCACAGTCTCACGCACTCACAGTCTCACGCACTCACAGTCTCACGCACTCACAGTCTCACGCACTCACAGTCTCACGCACTCACACACAGTCTCACACTCACACAGTCTCACACAGTCTCACACTCACACAGTCTCACACTCTCACACAGTCTCACACAGTCTCACACTCTCACACAGTCTCACACAGTCTCACACAGTCTCGCACTCACAGTCTCGCACACTCAGTCTCGCACACTCAGTCTCGCACACTCAGTCTCGCACACTCAGTCTCGCACACTCAGTCTCACACTCAGTCTCACACTCAGTCTCACACTCAGTCTCACACTCAGTCTCACACTCAGTCTCACACTCAGTCTCACACTCAGTCTCACACTCACAGTCTCACACTCACAGTCTCTTACTCTCACAGTCTCTTACTCTCACAGTCTCTTACTCTCACAGTCTCTCTCTCACAGTCTCACATTCTCACACAGTCTCTCTCGCAGTCTCACACAGTCCCTCACACACTCTCAGTCTCACACTCTCAGTCTCACACTCTCAGTCTCACACTCTCAGTCTCACACTCTCAGTCTCACACTCTCAGTCTCACACTCTCAGTCTCACACTCTCAGTCTCACACAGTCTCTCTCGCAGTCTCAGTCTCTCACAGTCTCACACTTTCACACAGTCTCACACTCTCACAGTCTCACACAGTCTCTCTCGCAGTCTCAGTCTCTCACAGTCTCACACTTTCACACAGTCTCACACTCTCACACTTTCACACAGTCTCACACTCTCACAGTCTCTCACGGTCTCACGCGGTCTCACACTCTCACACACGGTCTCACACTCTCACACACAGTCTCACACTCTCACACACAGTCTCACACTCTCACACACAGTCTCACACTCTCACACACAGTCTCACACTCTCACACACAGTCTCACACTCTCACACACAGTCTCACACTCTCACACACAGTCTCACACTCTCACGCACTCACAGTCTCACGCACTCACAGTCTCACGCACTCACACACAGTCTCACGCACTCACACACAGTCTCACACTCACACAGTCTCACAGACTCACACTCTCACACACAGTCTCACACTCTCACACAGTCTCACACAGTCTCACACAGTCTCGCACTCACAGTCTCGCACACTCAGTCTCACACACTGTCTCACACACAGTCTCACACACTGTCTCACACACAGTCTCACACACAGTCTCACACACAGTCTCACACTCACAGTCTCACACTCACAGTCTCACACTCACAGTCTCTTACTCTCACAGTCTCTTACTCTCACAGTCTCTTACTCTCACAGTCTCTCTCTCACAGTCTCTCTCTCACAGTCTCTCTCTCACAGTCTCTCTCTCACAGTCTCTCTCTCACAGTCTCTCTCTCACAGTCTCAGTCTCACAGTCTCGCACTCACAGTCTCGCACTCACAGTCTCGCACTCACAGTCTCGCACTCACAGTCTCGCACTCACAGTCTCGCACTCACAGTCTCGCACTCACAGTCTCGCACTCACAGTCTCGCACTCACAGTCTCGCACTCACAGTCTCGCACTCACAGTCTCACACTCACAGTCTCACACTCACAGTCTCACACTCACAGTCTCACATTCTCACACAGTCTCTCTCGCAGTCTCACACAGTCCCTCACACACTCTCAGTCTCACACTCTCAGTCTCTCTCGCAGTCTCACACAGTCTCTCTCGCAGTCTCAGTCTCTCACAGTCTCACACTTTCACACAGTCTCACACTCTCACAGTCTCACACAGTCTCTCTCGCAGTCTCAGTCTCTCACAGTCTCACACTTTCACACAGTCTCACACTCTCACAGTCTCTCACAGTCTCTCTCGCAGTCTCACACAGTCCCTCACACTCTCACAGTCTCTTACACTCTCACAGTCTCTCACACAGTCACAGTCTCACACAGTCTCACACTCTCACAGTCTCTCACAGTCTCTCTCAGTCTCACACAGTCCCTCACACTGACACAGTCTCTCACAGTCTCTCACACTCTCTCACACACAGTCTCTCACACACACACAGTCTCTCACACACACAGTCTCACACACACACAGTCTCACACACACACAGTCTCACACACACACAGTCTCACACACACACAGTCTCACACAGTCTCACACAGTCTCACACTCTCTCACTCTCTCACACACAGTCTCACACACAGTCTCTCTCTCACACTCTCTCTCACACTCTCTCTCACACAGTCTCACTCACACAGTCTCACTCACACAGTCTCACTCACACAGTCTCACTCACACAGTCTCTCTCTCTCTCACACACAGTCTCACACTCACACAGTCTCTCTCTCTCTCACACACAGTCTCACACTCACACAGTCTCTCACGGTCTCACGCGGTCTCACACTCTCACACACAGTCTCACACTCTCACACACAGTCTCACACTCTCACACACAGTCTCACAGTCTCACGCACTCACAGTCTCACGCACTCACAGTCTCACGCACTCACAGTCTCACGCACTCACAGTCTCACGCACTCACAGTCTCACGCACTCACAGTCTCACGCACTCACACACAGTCTCACACTCACACAGTCTCACACAGTCTCACACTCACACAGTCTCACACTCACACAGTCTCACAGACTCACACTCTCACACACAGTCTCACACAGTCTCACACAGTCTCGCACTCACAGTCTCGCACTCACAGTCTCGCACTCACAGTCTCACACTCACAGTCTCACACTCACAGTCTCACACTCACAGTCTCACACTCACAGTCTCACACTCACAGTCTCTTACTCTCACAGTCTCTTACTCTCACAGTCTCGCACTCACAGTCTCGCACTCACAGTCTCACATTCTCACACAGTCTCACAGTCTCTTACTCTCACAGTCTCTCTCTCACTTTCACAGTCTCTCTCTCTCACACAGTCTCACTCTCACACAGTCTCACTCTCACACAGTCTCACTCTCACACAGTCTCACTCTCACACAGTCTCACTCTCACACAGTCTCACTCTCACACAGTCTCACTCTCTCACTCTCACACAGTCTCACTCTCTCACTCTCACACAGTCTCACTCTCACACAGTCTCACTCTCAGTCTCACACACTCACAGTCTCACACACAGTCTCACAGTCTCACACAGTCTCACACACTCAGTCTCACACACTCAGTCTCACACACTCAGTCTCACACACTCATAGTCTCACAGTCTCACACACAGTCTCACACTCACACAGTCTCACACAGTCTCACACAGTCTCACAGTCTCACACTCAATCTCACACTCTCACACACAGTCTCACACTCTCACACACAGTCTCACACTCTCACACACAGTCTCACACACACTCACACTGTCTCACACAGTCTCACACTCTCTCAGTCTCACACTCTCTCAGTCTCTCACTCTCTCAGTCTCTCACACTGTCTCTCACACTCTGTCTCACAGTCTCTCTCTCTCACACTGTCTCACTCACAGTCTCGCACAGTCTCGCACTCTCAGTCTCACACAGTCTCGCACTCTCAGTCTCACACAGTCTCTCTCACAGTCTCACACAGTCCCTCACACTCTCACAGTCTCTCACACTCTCACAGTCTCTCACACTTTCACCGTCTCTCACACACACAGTTTCACACACACACACACAGTCTCTCACACAAAGTCTCTCACACAAAGTCTCACACTCACAGTCTCACACTCACAGTCTCACACTCACAGTCTCACACTCACAGTCTCTCACACTCACAGTCTCTCACACAAAGTCTCGCACTCACAGTCTCGCACTCACAGTCTCACACTCACAGTCTCACACTCACAGTCTCACACTCACAGTCTCACACTCACAGTCTCACACAGTCTCACAGTCTCTTACTCTCACAGTCTCTCTCTCACTCTCACAGTCTCTCTCTCACTCTCACAGTCTCTCTCTCACTCTCACATAGTCTCTCACTCTCACACAGTCTCACTCTCACAAAGTCTCACTCTCACAGTCTCACTCTCACAGTCTCACTCTCTCACTCTCACACAGTCTCACTCTCACACAGTCTCACACTCTCAGTCTCACACAGTCTCACACTCTCAGTCTCACACACTCACATACTCTCAGTCTCACATTCTCTGTCTCACACAGTCTCACACACTCACATACTCTCAGTCTCGCACTCACACAGTCTCGCACTCACACAGTCTCTCACACACTCGCTCACACACACTCGCTCACACATACTCGCTCACACGCACTCGCTCACATGCACTCTGTCAGTCTCTCACGCCTCAGTCTCGCACGCTCTCAGTCTCTCTCTCTCACTCTCACACTGTCTCACTCACAGTCTCACACACAGTCTCTCACACAGTCTCACACACAGTCTCACACACAGTCTCTCACACAGTCTCTCACACAGTCTCTCACACAGTCTCTCACACAGTCTCTCACACAGTCTCTCACACAGTCTCACAGTCTCTCTCACTCTCAAAAACTCTCAGACTCACACAGTCTCACTCACACAGTCTCACTCACACAGTCTCTCTCACACAGTCTCTCTCACAGTCACACAGTCTCACACAGTCTCACACACAGTCTCTCACACACAGTCTCTCACACACAGTCTCTCACACACAGTCTCTCACACACAGTCTCTCACACACACTCTCTCAGTCTCACACTCTCTGTCTCACACACTCGCACTCTCTCAGTCTCGCACGCTGTCAGTCTCGCACGCTCTCACAGTCTCGCACACACAGTCTCGCACACACAGTATCACACTCTCTCACACTCTCTCTCACACTCTCAGTCTCTCACACTCTCACAGTCTCTCACACTCTCTCTCACAGTCTCACTCTCACACAGTCTCACTCTCACACAGTCTCACTCTCACACAGTCCCACAGTCTCACTCTCTCACTCTCACACAGTCTCACTCTCACACAGTCTCACTCTCACACACTCACTCTCACACAGTCTCACTCTCAGTCTCACACACTCACAGTCTCACACACTCACAGTCTCACACACTCAGTCTCACAGTCTCACACAGTCTCACACACTCAGTCTCAAACACTCAGTCTCACACACTCAGTCTCACACACTCACAGTCTCACAGTCTCACACACAGTCTCACACTCACACAGTCTCACAGTCTCACACAGTCTCACAGTCTCACACTCAATTTCACACTCTCACACACAGTCTCACACTCTCACACACAGTCTCACACTCTCACACACAGTCTCACACTCTCACACACAGTCTCACACTCTCACACACAGTCTCACACACTCACACTGTCTCACACTCTCTCAGTCTCACACTCTCTCAGTCTCACACTCTCTCAGTCTCACACTCTCTCAGTCTCACACTCTCTCAGTCTCTCACACTGTCTCACTCACAGTCTCGCACTCTCAGTCTCACACAGTCTCGAACTCTCAGTCTCACACAGTCTCTCTCACAGTCTCACACAGTCCCTCACACTCTCACAGTCTCTCACACTCTCACAGTCTCTCACACTTTCACCGTCTCTCACACACACAGTTTCACACACACACACACACAGTCTCTCACACAAAGTCTCTCACACAAAGTCTCACACTCACAGTCTCACACTCACAGTCTCACACTCACAGTCTCACACTCACAGTCTCACACTCACAGTCTCACACTCACAGTCTCACACTCACAGTCTCACACTCACAGTCTCACACTCACAGTCTCACACTCACAGTCTCACACTCACAGTCTCACACTCACAGTCTCACACTCACAGTCTCACACTCAGTCTCACACTCACAGTCTCACACTCACAGTCTCACACTCACAGTCTCACACTCACAGTCTCACACTCACAGTCTCACACTCACAGTCTCACAGTCTCACACAGTCTCTTACTCTCACAGTCTCTCTCTCACTCTCACAGTCTCTCTCTCACTCTCACAGTCTCTCTCTCACTCTCACATAGTCTCTCACTCTCACACAGTCTCACTCTCACACAGTCTCACTCTCACAGTCTCACTCTCTCACTCTCACACAGTCTCACTCTCACACAGTCTCACACTCTCAGTCTCACACAGTTTCACACTCTCAGTCTCACACACTCACATACTCTCAGTCTCACATTCTCTGTCTCACACAGTCTCACACACTCACATACTCTCAGTCTCGCGCTCACACAGTCTCACACTCACACAGTCTCACACACACTCGCTCACACACACTCGCTCACATGCACTCTCTCAGTCTCGCACGCTCTCAGTCTCGCACGCTCTCAGTCTCTCTCTCTCACTCTCACACTGTCTCACTCACAGTCTCACACACAGTCTCTCACACAGTCTCTCACACAGTCTCTCACACAGTCTCTCACACAGTCTCTCACACAGTCTCACAGTCTCTCTCACTCTCAAAAACTCTCAGACTCACACAGTCTCACTCACACAGTCTCACTCACACAGTCTCTCTCACACAGTCTCTCTCACACAGTCTCACACACAGTCTCTCACACAGTCTCTCACACACACTCTCTCAGTCTCACACTCTCTCAGTCTCACACTCTCTCAGTCTCACACTCTCTGTCTCACACACTCGCACTCTCTCAGTCTCGCACGCTGTCAGTCTCGCACGCTCTCACAGTCTCGCACACACAGTCTCGCACACACAGTATCACACAGTATCACACTCTCTCTCACTCTCTCTCTCACACTCTCAGTCTCTCACACTCTCACAGTCTCTCACACTCTCTCTCACACTCTCAAAAGTCTCTCTCACACTCTCAAAGTCTCTCTCACACTCTCAAAGTCTCTCTCACACTCTCACAGTCTCTCTCACACTCTCACAGTCTCTCTCACACTCTCACAGTCTCTCTCACACTCTCACAGTCTCTCTCACACTCTCACACTGTCTCTCTCACTCTCTCAGTCTCACACTCAATCACTCACACATTCAATCACACTCTGACAGTCTCACTCAATCACACTCACACACTCTCAATCACACTCACACAGTCTCACTCTCACACTCAATCACACTATCACAGTCTCACACTCAATCACACTCTCACACTTACAGTCTCGCAGTCACACTCAATCACAATCACACTCTCACCCTCAATCACACTCTCACCCTCAATCACTCACACCCTCAATCATTCACACCCTCTCACTCACACCCTCTCACTATCATACACACTCTCACTCACACATTCTCACTCAATCACACACACACTCACTAACACACTCACTTAATCACTCACACGCAATCACTCAATCTCGCACTCAAACGCAATCACTCACACGTAATCACACCCCGGGAGCCAGCACGATCCACCTTCCACCATAGTATGTGCAATTACCACATGCATTTCAACTATATGAATGAATGCCACAGTGGAGACATAAGTACAAACACAAACTCATTACAATGACACATAAGTCACCCCCTTATGACTCACTTGTGTGTGTGTGTGTGTGTCTCTGTGTGTGCCTGTGTGTTCCTCACTGTGTGTGTTGCATGTCTGTATCACACTCTATGTGTCTGCATGTATGTGTGTATGAATGTCGCTCTGTAAGCATCTCAGTGCATGCGTGTGCATTTGAGTGTGTGTGTGTCTCTGTGTTTGTCTCGCTTCCGTGTGTGTGCATTAATTCCCTATATATTCTGACGGGCAACGCCGTCCCACATTGCTAGTATATATATATATATATATATACATATATACACACACACGGCTTAAAATTTGAAGTCCTTTGCTTCTAGCCAGACCAGAAAAGTTACTCACCATTGCAAGCCAAAACATACCCACCAGGGCTGAATTTTCACTCACCAGGGCTAAATTTTCACTCACCATTGGCTAGTGATGAGTGGAAATTTTGAGCCCTGTAATATATATATATATATATATATATATATATATATATATATATATATACATATATATATATATATATATATATATATATATATATATATATACACACACACACACACACATTTATACATACATGCGCACACGCATACACACAAAAAACAAAATCATACCAACAGTGTGTCATTTTTCATAGAAGAGTAGTAGCTAATGAATACCGTCAAAAATCCCCTGTTAGGTAGAAATGTAAAATGGCTCAACTGTTTTCAATAAAACCACATTCCGGACACAGTTGTGCATATCAACCTAGTTGTAAAAAGGCATTTCACACGGGTGAATTACTTCTTTCCAAAATGGTATGACTTGCAAACCTTTCATTCATAACTGTAATAGTTATGACCATTTCAGTGCAGGCAGCCAAATTTAAAAAAGTAAACAAGTAAGTGCAGTTTTGTGCTTCTGGCACCCCCTACAGTTTGTCAACCTATAACAGTGGGGGTACTATTTTTCTTGGACATGCAGTACCTAATGAAGCAGGACACTATAGTTTTCACAGATTTTAGTACATTTGGAGTGGTGGAGAAAAAAATGTTTAGCTTGAAAGCCAACCTTCTGGAAACATGTGAGATCAAGTTAGGGGTACAGAGGCAAGTAAACCCCTCATTTCATATAGTGGGTTATCTTCTTTCCAAAATGGTGTGCTTGGTTTAACTTTTCTTCATTTCTGTAGCTGGTAGAACCATTTAAGAACAGGAAAGTCAGGTTTGGGGGGGAAAAAAAAATTAAGAAAAATAAGAGCTTGTAGCTGGTGCAGTTTTGGGAATCTAGTACCCACTACAGTAGGTCAACGCATACCAGTGGCGTGCATACCAGTGGCATGCCATTTACCTCATAAGAGCTGTAGCTCTAGTTTTCTAGCCATAGTTTTCAAAGATTTCAATACATTTGAAGTAGTGGAAATGTATAAAAAAAAAAAAAAAAAACCACTCATTTTATATACATATTCCACTGTTTTAGGATAGTTTTATCATGTAACCTGGACCGTGCATTTTAGTTCATACAGTTGAAAATACCATTTTGCACTCCATTTAATTAGGGGTCTATGCAGGCCATGCGTGTTGGTAAAGCTATACATATTTGGTATTTTTGTACATAGGGGTTCAAACTTAATTGAAAATATCACTAACAATATAAATGGTTTTGCTATTATATATATATATATATATATATATATATATATATATATATATATATATATATATACACATACGTTATGATAGTGGCAAAATATAGTTTTCCATACACAACTACAAACTTACAAATCGGAATCAGATACCAAAAATACTGAAACAAGCAAGCAAGCAAGCAGGGTACAAAAAATTCCCAAGCCTTTGGCACTGAAGGGGTTAAGAACCAGTAGGTGTACAACCCATTGCGGACCCCTGTGGTCTTTAAAAGGGTTAAATCCATCTTGCCTGCTTCAGTCCATAAGAACCGCCGGCAACGGTCTTCTACACCTCCATGGACCCGACATTCCAAACTGACTGAAGAGTATCTCTCCTAATCAGAGGCACTGTGCCAACTTTAATATGAGCCATTCATATTTTCTAGCTATAGTAAGACAAGTGGGAGTTATTAGGAGAGGTTAGTTCTCCTTTAATTATCTGTGTAATCCATTCTTTGTTCACAGTCCCCAAAATGGCACTTCCAGTAGATTTTAGATATCTCTAATGCATCCAATTTCAGGTACTTAAGCTATTCACAGACTCAGCCTGCCTAAATGTGGTCATTGGGGAGTTGAACAATGCTCTTTCCACTGTTCTTCCCAAGAGATTAAAATGACTCATGATCTTTGAAAAAGTACTACAGAGGGTAAAAAAAGTAAATAGCATGCAAGTGCTGCTTACAGACCGAGACTCGTTACAGCTGGTCTTTTAATGCCGGATAAGAAACCATCTTATGTGCCTGTTTTAACCTCTTCAATGCTAGAGGTCTCCAAAGCACTGCTTTTCATCCAAGGGGTTACATTACTACACATTCAATAAGAAATGGTACAAACTAAACGTGTACTCTTCACATAAACATTAGTATGCTTGCTTTCAATTCATCCGGTTATCTTAACCAACAAGGAGAATGGTGCTAGGCCAGGGGTCACTTGATCAGAAATCTGTTTGTGTGAAGCCCACAATAATTTTACTTTATTGATAAAAGACCTGGTGGGAGATTCACTAAGCGGTGATAAAGAGGTGATAACGTGGAGATGACTTCTCCAGTTTATCACTTCTCCGGTTCCTAGTTAGTCTATGCAGCCTATTCACTAAAATCTCCGTAGTTAAAGAAATCTTAGTGAGTTGGCTCCATAGAATAACACAGAAACTGGAGAAGTGATAAACTGCAGAAGTCATCTCCACTTTATGTCAGGAGGGCTCATGACCTAATCTATGAACACACACTTGTATGGTCAGTGTATGTGCGCATCTACCAAATATTTGTACTTTAACCCTTTGAGTGTCAGTAGTGTAGGCAACACATTGGTGTAACCTTCTGGCACTCAAATTAATATTTCACAACAAGCATTCCAAAGTTATTTTATTTTATACAAATTCTATTTTTTCAAAAGTATAGGTCAGAAATGTTCAACTGGTCTCATGACCCTGCAGAAGTATGCAAACAGCTCACAAGGCCTGTTGTCCTACGTCCAGGGTGCGATCTCTTTTAGGTGCCATACATAGAGAGGGAATATTTCTAAGCATATCATACTGGTCCTGCCCAAATAACAGCCAGGTTAAGAAATGCCAGACAAATCCTCTCTGAACAAAAGAAGCAGTCAAACCCAGACGTATGTTTCGGCCTTACTGGACCTCATCGGTGAGATGCAGCTGATCCATCTAGGGATTGGTCACCCTGAAAGTAATGGGGGAATCCAGACATGGACCCGTTGCTCACGGGTGCCTCTGACCTATACTTTTGCACCAATACTGTTTTTTCTGTTTTACAATGCACTCCCTAGGAGCGCTTGAGTCATAGACTATCTCTATGGTAACTGAAGCAGTTCAAGGTGTTAGAAACCCCTTTTAAAACTGCAGAAAGAACACTGTCTCCTACAGCGCACTTGTTCCATAATTGTTCTGCAATTCTACATAAGGACGTGTCTCACATTATACAGCTAGTTTGCCTCAGTGCTTAGTCCATCAGTCTCACTGTGATTTGATTGCTCCAAGAATTCATCTGAAGTGTTAATAAAGTCCTTCCTTAATGTAATATATTTACTCAGTTTGAATTTCCAGTCTTATTAATCTGCCACAGATCCTTCTGATTGACGGCAATCACTACCAATCACAGAGAGAGAGACAGCTATGATAGGCAAACATCTGTTATCTACCTCAAAACATAATCAATAACAGCATCATAATGGAATATTTATTAAAGCCCAAAATGTTTACTTTAGAGCGATATGAGGTGTACACTAACATTTCACCACTTGGGGGATTTAGTAAAAATGTTTTGTCTGTAGGAGAAAAAGTTGAGCATTTCCATTCATGAAAACATCACTAATAATAAAAGGCCAGATGTATGTTTGTCCGATGCAGTCATGCGCAGTAGGTACAGCCTGAACGCAGGCCAGATGTATGTTTGTCCGATGCAGTAATGTGCAGTAGACACTGCCCAAAAGCACAGACTTTGGCCATGTACACGGAGTTTTACACTAGTTTTTTATATTGGAACATTTTTGCACCCATTTTCAAAACAATATGGGTGTACGCCTATGAGTGATGCACATTACATGTGCCTGTAGGATTAACACCTTAAGGACCACAATGCATCACACACACCTGCAGTCCTTAACTCTTTGAGTGCCAGAGGGGTACACAACGCATTGCTTTGCAATGCTTTGTGTACCCCTCTGGCACTCAAAGGATTAAAGTATTATGGGATGCTGATGTGGACTGTGTAGGTGTTCTATTCTTCTCCCAGATTTAGGACCATCTGCTACAAAGCTGTTGGTCCAATTTAAGAAGATAGTGGAACGAATCAAGTTTCTCTGGTGGAGACCAATAGAGGAGGAGATAGGTAGGTAGCAGATAATCACTGCAAACTATTCAGCAGCTGTTAAAGTGATAGCAACATTTTTAATCCACAGACCGATTAAAGCAGAGCTATGACCCTAAATAAAGCCCCCCCAATAATTAGGTATATAGCGATAACCTTAGAAATAGTGCTATTATCGAGCATAAGTACCGCGATATGAAGAAATCCTACGTCTTCTGAGACTGACGGCCAGGCTTCTTGCTTTACAGGCATCTGTGCACCTGTGCCACTGTGCATCTGTGCCATCAGTCCCTTCCTGTTACTTTAAGGTACCATGAAGGAGAGCGGGAAGGACAGCACAGGTGCGCAGATGTCTCTAAGTGAAGATGTTTGCACACGTGCCTGGCCGCCAGTCTCATAAGAAGAAGGATTTCTTAATAATGCAGTACTTACGCTTGATAATAGCACTATTTCTAAGCTTATTGCTATATGCCTAATTATTGGGGGGGGGCTTAATTTAAGGTGATAGTTCCACTCTAACACAATAGAGAGACCATAGAAGATTCTTATATGTACAAATATGGTTAAAGGTGAGGTGTTTAATAAAAGGACTTTACTACTAGGTGTCCTTCATATAATTAGCCAGGTATAGTTATATTTGTTTTGTAAAACAGGGTTTCCAAGTAAGTGACTACCTATGAACCAAATTCCATTCCTCCAGAAAATGAAGAACAGTCCACGACACACAAAATAAAAAAAATTAGATAACACCAATTTGGAACAACGGTATACAAGATAATTGTCACTCTATGTATTGGTCATCTGAAATCAACAAGCTATTTGGCTGAAGCAGTTTTCAAAATAGAAGTCAGATCATACAGCCCTGCCTGGCGCTATTTATAACCATACTACATGACTCTCCATCTTGCAAGGTTATTAGACTAATAATATTGAGCTCTGGGTTTGGTTCTCTAGGCCATACATAAAAAGGAAAGATGAACAATTCTGGAATAAACAAACTACACCATCACAGCAGATAAAAATTCCAAAAATTAATCACAGATTTAAAATGGGGTTTTAACCCTCTAAGTGTCAGAGGAGAGTACAATGATTTACAAATCAAGACATTGTGCATCCCTCATGCACTCAAATGGTTAACTCCTGGATGCTAGCTAGGCACCCTACACCAGGGCTGTCCAAGTTCAGTCCTCAAGGGCCACCAACAGGCCAGGATGCAAGGATTTTCCTGATTAATCACAGGTGAGTCAGTCACAACTAATGATCCCCTGATTAACTCACCTGTGCTTAATCAGGGAAATCCTTACATCCTGGCCTGTTGGTGGCCCCCGAGGACTGAACTTGGACAACCCTGTCCTACACAATGCAGTTCTGTCTGGCATTCAAGTGGGTAAAACTCCGCTTAGAGGAAGCATTCAATTGATTCTTCTCAACAATGCGATAATTCGTTTGAGCCAGAATTGTCAGTTTGTTTTCGGTGCACAGCTCTTTGTGTGACCCATGTAAACGAACAACAGATCATCTGCAGCAACAACTGTTCTTCTTACTAATCTTTTGTAAATAAAGCTGTGGTGATCAAACAAGCAAAAGGCTTCTTCCTATTACACAGAAAATAGGCATGACTTGAAAGTGCAAACAACATCATTGTTATTTTTTTCCCCTCAATCAGCATATGTCCAAAAAGCTTCATAACCTATTGTCATCTGTGTAAAGAGTACCCCTTTGCCCAAAATACATGGATCTAGAGCAGGGGTGGGGAAAGCCAGGGGCACTTTAATGCAGGGTGTATCCAACATTTCTATGGGTCCTCCTGTTTCACCCTGGGTTCCCAAGAGTACCAAATTACTGGGAAGAAAACAATTTAATCCTGTGGTCAGAAGGTCAGTGGCTGTTCTTTGTGTACAGCACATAAATGTTTCTGCTTTCCCCACAAATAGGATGGGAGGGAGGTTATAACTAAACTTATTAGCACCTAAAATGGATCTGGGCAAGTTGCTACGAAACCTTCTGACATTAAGCCCACACCCACACACCCACACACACCCACACACCCACCTATCTGTTTATCTCCAAATCCTGATGTTCCCTTTTTATAGGAATAAACTGAACTCTTTGCACACATATCTATACTGTTACTCATTTGCATTTTACATCCTTCTCTTTGCTGCAGACATCTGTACAAGTCAGTATTATATATATAATTATATGTTCCTTGCCAGACGTATGAGCTTCACAGATACAAACATGGCAAACTGTACCATTCACAGTTAGTTGTTGTTTGAACCTGATTTCCCAAATATCTAACCGTAAGCCCTTTTTGTGCATAGTGCATAGCAATGCAGACAATTAGTGCTGGCAGAGAGCGTCACACACCTGCAGGATGCATTTCCCCCAGTTCGGGACCCACTGAACTAGAGTTATTTTATATTAATTATATAATAGGATTTTAGAGTTCTTACCTGTTAAGTCCTTTTCTCTTTAGTCCATATGGAACACAGGTACCATGGGGTTGAGTTCCTCCACTTGGAGGGCAGGACACATCTCAAAGTCAGTCTTATGGGTGGAGACTCCCTTCTCTTTCTCCAGCTCAACCCTTCCCCACTCCCTGCAAGTATCCAGAATTCATGTGACTGAAGCCACACAAACAAGGTAAGCAGGAGAAGAAGAAATTCTCCAAGAGAAGAAAGTCTCTAAAAGGAGTCTGCAACCCAGGCAGGCAAGACCACATCAAAGGTCCCTTTCTCTGGGTGGAAGACCTGTGTTCCATTTGGACTAAAGAGAAAAGGATTTAGCAAATAAGAACACTAAAATCCTATTTTCTTTTACATCCATTATGGAACACAGGTGTCATGGGGATATAACAACAACTAAGCTCCCTGAGGTGGGAAAAAAAAAAAAAAGAAGAACGGACCTCGCGCCCATCCCCATGATAATGGAGTTCCCTGGGACAGCCCAAGCAGCAAGTGTCAACAGACACTGAACTTACACAGCACAAAACAACAAGAGCCAACGGGTCTCAAACATCTGGTATGGCAACCAAGTGTGCAGGTCCCTATACAGACAGAGCTGCCTGCAGGTCCTTCAGGCCAAAGCTGGCTTCATATGAAGCCAGAATATTGACACGGTAGTGTTTAGCAAAGGTATGAAAGGAGGACCAAGTATGGTAGCTTTGGTGCAAGAGGAAACCGTGACCTTGGAGCAGTCTGACATGACCTAAGACCCCCAGGAATAAGAGTGAACCTTGCCAAAAAAAGGCTCAGTACGGTGCACATAAAATTTAAAGCATCATAGCACGTCTAACAAACGGAGATTCTTCTGGTCAGGACAAAAAGAAGGCACAATAATCTCCTGACTGATGTATAACTCAAAGAAAAACTTAGCAAGAAACTTCTGAGAAGTTAGAAGAACCACCTTGTCTTTATGAAAAACCAGGAAAGGTAGTTTGCAGGACAAAGCCTGCAACTCAGCGACTCTGCAGATCAAGGACACTCAGGACATGAACTAGATGAAAGGGCATGAGGAGGAGACAAAACGATAGAGATCTCTCTGACTTTCATATGTGAAACGGTTGCAGAGATATGTCCCAAAGAAGATCTCCCACAGAAGTCAATGGAGCAAAGATGGCGGCGGGTGGCTCACGTTCTTAAAAGGGCCGCAAAATTGAAATCAATCGAATTTACCAAGGTGACACAGAGACCCAAATACCATGGGGAACATCCAAGAGGGATATAAAATTAAGGCACAAAAGAAGGGAAAGTGATAACAGATCCCACAAAGGCTCAGAAACACCAAAGTATACAAAACAGTATTGAAAGGGTTAATTTCAAACAAGGAAGCAGCCATCCTTACTCCAAAGACCTATGAATATAATGGACAAATAAATTTGCCCAAATGTGTGCAAGAGCCTTGCAAGACTCAGAAAAGCCCCTGGAGTGGCACATTGAGTGGGACAAATGTGGACCAAGGGCACTCAGAGGGTTACTCACCAGTCTTCTGTCTTCAGGTTCCCATTTAGCTAAAAGCAAACAGAGCCCCAAGAGACTCTGCTGGGAAGGACAACCTGACAGTAAGATTCCCTCCACAGGGCTGAAAGGTCTACACAGCACCTGCACACTGGTCAATTCACTCCAAGGGAAACCTGCCTAATAGGGGTATGTGACAGCCCCATATCTATAAGGAAAATAATAAAAAATCCTAAAAAACTGTTTCCTGCCTTCCACCTTCTTCGCAGGACACATGAATTCTGGGCACTTGTAAAGCGCTTGCACTATGCTAGAATGACTTGACCGCGTTGAGATTAGGAGCGCTCCTGGTCACGAGAATCTAAAGCTGATGACGTAGGTGTTTTCGTGTAGCCGGGGGAAGTTACAAGAGAGCCGATCCGCTCTGTTGCTGTCACGCGCAATGCGCTTTTCTGGGGGAAGACGTCAGGTACTTTTTGCAATTACGATTAATTCTTTAATAACACTTTAAAAAAAATAAAATAAATAATTACACAGCGTGTTACAACGCATGATAACACTTTAATTGAGGCTACATCTTGTAGGGGTGTTAGTTCCACTTTAATGAACAGGCCTTTGGAGAGCCCTTTGTATGGGCCCTGAACATATTTATATAGTGTTATCATATCCCCAATAAGACACATTTTCTCATGGACTAATGGATCTGTGACTACAATGGATAAACTCCTGCCCTTAAAGGCTTAACCTGCCTTTGGGTTGAGCATAACAATGATTGACTAGAAAAATAATGGACTTAAAATTATATTTGAAAAACAATTATTTATTTAAAAAAAAAAAAAAAAAAAAAAAAAAAAAAAAAAAAAAAGCCATCCCATTAAATAAATTAATGATAGGAGCACACCTTATTCGAACAACTAAATGGTCTTTTTGTGTACCATTAAGAGCCATCCCACTATTTTCGTAAAAGATGGTGTACATTATCTGGTGTAGCTTTGTTGTAGGGTTGCACCGATATCAATACTGGTATCGGTATCGGGGCCGATACCAGCATTTGTGCGAGTACTTGTACTCGCGCAAATGCGGCCGATGCCAGCACCGATACCCTATGTCAGGGTCGGTGCTGCAGAGAGGGAGCCCGGGGAGCTGCTCACAATGCTCCTCGGTCACCTCTCTCACTCCTGCAGCGTCGGAGCATTGCCGCGGGTTACCATGGCAACACTCCGACGCGGACCTCTGCCGGGGCTCGCGAGAGAACAGCGAGCACCCGGCAGAGGAGAGTAAAGGAGGCAGGATGGGGCAGGGGGTGGTGAAAGAGGCAGACAGTGGGGTCAAGAGGGAGAAAAAGTCAAAAGGAGGAAGGATCAGGAGACCAAAGGAGGGGGGCCAAGAAGAGGCAAAAGGAGGGGTGATCAGGAGGGAGAGAGAGGCAAAAGGGTGAGTCAAGGAGGAGTGGGAGAAAGGGGGATGAAAAGCCAGGACAAAAGAAGGGGGCCCAAGAGGGGTAGAATGAAGGAAAAGGTGGGAATCAAGAGGGGGAGAAAGAGTCAAAAGGGGAGAGTCAAGAGGTGGTGTGTGTGTCTGTGTGTGTATATTATATATATATATATATATATATATATATATATATATATATATATATATATATATATATATAATATTTTTCAAGTACTCACCAATACAAACTACCAGTTCTTTTTTTTGCGGTCATTTGCCAGTTTTCCAAGTACCTAAAACATGTAGGTACTTAGAAAACTGGCAAATGACCGCAAAAAAAAGGTATCGGTAATTGGTATAGGTGAGTAGTTGAAAAAAGTATCGGTACTCGTACTCGGTCTTAAAAAAATCGGTATCGGTGCATCTCTACTTTGTTGATTAGCAAGTGAAACCTTTGAGCCAGAACGGTACCCAACAGAGTTCTCATCAGCTGGATGAGTGTGTAAGAGAGGACCAGCCCACCATTTATATCCAATCTCCAAGGAATCAGTGATACAGTGCCTAGGGAGGCTGCCAGAAGTGCCTTTTGTTGGGCAGCACAGAGGTACATGGTTCAGCTAGTCAACCTGTGAGTGAGTCCCCATCCATATGCTGGAATCTTATGGTCATGTATAGGGCTCCAGTTTCTCAATCATACTGCACTAAGGACTTTTATTTTTTTCTTTTCTGTGTTCTTCCATTGCATTTCTGCACTCAAAGGGTTAAGCACAAGACAAAGAAGAACCAACACTTCCTAAAAAAAAATAACCCCCACATTCCTTACTATAGCCAGAAAATCCTCATGTCCCCTGTGAATATTTCCCTTGCTCTTTAAGTCAAGGGATAACATCTTCAATCAGTCCTGGATGTCATTCAATGGGAGCGGACGTGACAGTTGCCTGCAGGACCCCAGGACACAAACAGCACTCACTGTACATGGTAATCTTTACCCTCTGAGTGCCAGAGGGGTACGCAACACATTGAAAAGCAATGCATTACGTACCCCTCTGGCACTCAAAGGGTTAACCTTGCACACACCTCTGCTCCTTAAAGGGTTAAGGATAATCATACACTCAGTCTGCTTCAGCTGGAAAACCTTCCATGTCCGACTCCAATGACATGATATCCAGGTCTGACTGAGAGGATCTCTCAACCAAAATGCACAGAGGTAAAATTCTTGCTGGCCATTAGGCTTTTCTGGAGAACGTTAATTAAAGGGGGATCTATCACCCCAGTACAAATGCATGTTAAACGTTAGATTACCTAGCGATGAGGTGGAATTCATAAATTTTTTCTTTTTCTTTTTCTTTTTTTTTTTTTAAATCCTAAATTGGCGAAAATTAACATTTCTAGACTGCACTTCTGGATAGACTGAGGGTACAGCTCTATACCCACATTCTGTAACTCTACCTCACCTCTGCCCCCCTCCTACTAGCCAGCCTCCTCCAATGATGGAGACTTCTGTTTGTAGGCTGGAGCGGTCTCATTGGCAGAGATTGATATCTAGCCAAAGAGATCGCTCCAGTCTACAGACAGAAGCCTCCTTCATCGGAGGAGGCTGGCTATAGGGAGGGGAGCAGAGGCAGAGGCTGTACCCACAGTCTAGAAATGTTAATTTTCACCAATTTAGGATTTAAAAAAAAAAAAAAATCCTGCATTCCACCTCATCACTAGGTAATCTAATGTTTAATATGCATTTGTACTGAGGTGACAGATCCCCTTTAAATGGGGGGTTATTAGAGGTGCAAATTCTCCTTTATTACTACTATGAATGTAAAACAGAATCTTGTTCATTCCAGAGCTCAGAACTGCAATTCTAAATCTGTAATAACAAAAAAAAAAAAAAAGCATCCCCTTAACCCTCTGAGCACCAGAGGGGGTTGCATACCCCTCTGGTACTGAAAGGGTTATGAATGATGTTTAACCCCTTAAGGACTGTCCAATCTGGCACGTGGGAGGCCGTTAAAGACCACTGAGTTTTTTGGGGTTTTTTTGGTAGCTGAATTCTGTGATGGGAGTGGCCATCCCAGAATGCCATAACATGCCAGGACTGTCATCAGTCCTTAAAGGGATAGTAATGTTTCACAAAAAAGCAACTGAGATTAATCTTTATAGTATTTGGGTCATGGAGAGTGTTATTTCAATACTGTCAGAGTTGTAGTTCAAGAGTAATTGTATGATAAAGTATCCCCCTCCTTCCCCTTTTACTGATGTAACACTGCTCACCTCAGAGCAGCAAGACTGTACAGATGGATCACAGAGAGAGACAATCTTCAGTGATCATAAGGAAAAACCTGAAAAACCTGTGAAGGGGGGCAGGGTTTTCCTTATGCTCACAGTAAGAAGATTGTTCCTTGCTGTGATCTGTCCTGTCAAGAGACCAGATTCCACATCTGAGGGGAGGCAGCTTACACTAGGTAAAAGGGGTGGGAGGGGGATACTTTATTATTCAATTACTCTTGAACTACAACTCTGACAGTACTGAAATAACACTCTCCATGGCCCAAATACTATAAAGATTAATCGAAGCTGCTGTTTTTGTGAGACGTTACTATCCCTTTAAGTGACGGTCATGGCATGTCATGGGTCCTTAAGATGTTACCTCCATGGTTATGAGGCAGATATGACAGTTGGTAGCAGGATATGCAGCATTTCGGCTCTGCGCAAGTTCTGTGGGGGCTCGAGATTGAAGACTGGCTGTATGGGAGTTGAACAATCAGTCCCCAAAAGTGGAGGCTCCATTTCCCTAGTCTTCATAAGGCAAAGGCGAGATCAGCTATGTGACTGTCTATTAACTACCTGAGCTACCACAGCACTTTAGCAGGAATTAGTGGCACGTGGGCAAGACATCCCGTTCTGACAGAAGAGGTCATCTTTTGAACAAAGTCACAAGATTAAAATTGATAGGGGCCATTAGGATTTTTTGTCCATAGTAAGGTAAAGTGTGTGTTTGTGTAGGGGTATTATTAGGAGGGGTTATCATTCGTTTAACCCTTGCGTTCCCCTCTGACACTCAAAGGGTTAAAACGTGTAAGTGTGTATTTGTGTAGGGGTATCAATTAGGAGGGCTTATCGCTCGTTTAACCTTTTGAGTGCCAGAGGGGACGCAACGCATTGCTCGTGCATTTCTCTCATATTTCAGTAGAAATATTCTCTGTGATGAACTCTGTGGTGATGCTCTAGCACATTTCTGAATAATGATATCATAACGCAGGCCGGCTTTGGCATCTATCAGCAGCTTAGCGTCTCTTTCTGAAGCCTTATTTCTGGGTCTTTGAAGAGTCTGCTGTTTCAGCTGCTATGCTTTGAAAAGTCCACTGACTCAAGGGTGCAGCAGCTGAACCTGCAGACTACTCCAGAAAGCACAGACGGTGGCACGTCCGAGATGCTGAAGCCGCTCGTATGGTTTCGTGTGTGACCTTGCTTCTGGCTCCAAGATGCCAATGCTTGTGCGTCACGCGCTTTGGAATCCACTCTGAGGATAGCACAGGTGTACGAACTAAACAAGGAATAATTAGACAAGTTTAACCCTTTAAGAATCAGAGGAGAGCACAATGCATTGCTTCACAATGCACTGCACACCTTTTTTTCTCCTTAGAGGGTTAAATCATAACCAGCTGCCTTTGGATGCGGTCATAAAAAATTAACCCCTTAAGCACAAGAGATATGCCAGGGCTGTCAAGCATGTGCAGACATTAAGGACCGGTGACGGTACTGTCACATCACGGTTGTTTGTGATTGCGGCGTGGTGCGGCGAGCCACAGCCATGGAGAGAGAAAAAAAGTGTTGTGGTCCTCTGGAGCGCCACACCCTAGGATTACATTGTCTTTAAGGGGTTAAAAGGGATAGTATTAATATGGAAATATATATCTTGCAGGGTTTATTAAAGCAAGGGTACGCCTACAAGCTGAGATGTTATATTCAAAAGTTACTGCAGCGCAAACTTGCATTGTATGGGTGCAGTTACCTCTAGGTCCTGTAATATTACACTGTTGGTATAGCAGCCTATGGAGGGTCACTGACAACAGCAGTTCATACAGTGTGATAGCAACAGCGCCATCATAAAAATGTCAGGTGGAGGTACTGTTTCCAAAAACTGCACCTCTCAACAGTGGCAACAGCCCTATTTTGCTTACTATGGAAATATAGAAATTAAGGTTTTTTCCTGCTGAGTAAAACCATACACTGCAAAGTATTAACCCTTTCAGTTCCAGAGAAGTATCCAGCGCATGTGTTGGATACCTCTCTGTCACTCAAAGGAAAAAGGCCATATGCACTAAAGAGAAATTGAGCAACTCTGCAGAAAACCCAACTGCCCCCATAGGGGGCATTCATTTCAAAGGAGATCTTAACCCCTTTAAGGTTAGAGAGGTCTCCAAGGCTTTTGCAGCTCAAATACCTTTCCAGATTCAAGTGTTTAAAAGCCTCATTTAAATCAGCAGGCATTCTTATTATTTCTCTATGCTGCTGTTTGTTTGCCCCAATATTATCCCACTTTTTCTTTGCACATTCTCTCCCCCCTCTCATAAGAGTAGGCTCAGTATGATGTGATGGTTTCCCTTTAACTTCCAAAGCTCCTAGTGGGATTTATGATATTAAAGTGCTGATAGGAGATTGTGACGGCTGGTGAAAGAGCCTGTCACTGGAAGAGATTCTGGGTTCCAGTAAGAGAGGATCTGATACCAAGCCAAGATCCTCCGTGATCAGAAGTATAGGCCAGGGACTTGGAGTAGGTGCCAGAGTGTAACAGTTGAGAGTTGGTGCCGTGTTAGCCGTAGAAATACAGGAGGCAAATATAGTTTTTGATACCTTGTATTGGCTAACTAAGCAGATTTAGAATGCAAGCTTTCAAGACCTTAGGTCTTTTCCTCAGGCATGTTAGGTAGGAAGAGACCTAAGGTCTTGAAAGCTTGCATTCTAAATCTGCTTAGTTAGCCAATACAAGTTATCAAAAACCATATTTGCCAGAGTGTAACAGTAGCTCCATTAGAGCAGAATAGCTTCTCTTTCATTAAAGTCCTGTGACCCCACGTCAGGGTGCAGGCGAGATGGTCTTGTTGTTCTGAGCCATGGACTAAGACTTGTGCTATGATTTATTTCCCTGGAGGGGCAGCTGTTCACTAAGGATAAATAAAGGAGGAGGTAAATGTTATTATATGGAGACTATTCATCAAGTTTGAGGACCAGAGGGGTGTGCAATGCTTTGCACCACACTGCTAAACTCCCCACATCTCAGAAAGGTAAAGCCCTCTCTCTGGAGAAGAGGGAAGTCAATTGTAGTCCCCAACAGCTGGAGGTACGACTCCCATCATTGGCTGGTTGGGGATGATGGGGAGTTTGTGTGCCAGATGTGTGTCAAATGCCTTAGAAACCACTATGGCACTCATCGGGTTAACCCTTCGAGTGCCAGAGTGGCATGGAATGCATTGCATTCCATACCCCTCTGGCACTTAAAGGGATAAGGGTATACATTTCAAACCCCCTTGTCACCACCCACACACACACAGTTGACCTAATTAGATTTTCAGTACTCCTATTCAACAAACTCCACCACTTCTTAACCCTACGAGTGCCAGAGGGGTGAGCAAAGCATTGCTTCATGATGTGCTGCTCAGCCCTCTGTAAATCTTGGGGTTAATAACCCTTTCAGTGTCAGAGGGGTATGTAACACATTGTATAACAATGCATTGTGTACCCTTCTTGCATTGAAAGCATTACTGGCATCATCATCTCCTCCACTCGTGTGTTCTTACTGTCATTTTTTGGGAATCTCTAAAATATGTAATTTACTCAATAAAAATTGATAGTCAGCTAGCTGAAACGTTAACCCCTTGCATTCTAGAGAGGCCTCAAACATCTAAAAGGTTAATACCAACAATACACTTTTGTGTTTATGTACATGTCTGAACCTGATCTGAAAACCTGTCTCTAGCAAACAATATTACAATGCTTACAATGGCTCCATTGCATACCCAAAAAACAAGCACACACAGAACAGTACATTTTTAGACTCAAAATCCACACAGATATGGGTCCCTTAGCTTATGTTTGCCATCTCTAAAGCTTATACAACATAACACAGGCAGCAATGAATGAGCCAAATCAACCTGCCGACACACAGCAATTTCATCCTAGAGTGTAAGGCTACATTACTGACTCGTTAGCAAATCTGGTACAAGGTTTTATGTGTTATGACAGACAAATGATAGTGCTTATGGTGAACAAAAAAAAAAAAAGACAGAAAATATCCCTATAACATACATATAGAGTACAGAGATTAAAAAAGTTGCTTCTGACAGAGCCTAAGCAGGCAAATGCACCTCAAAGTCTCCAGGTAGCCTTATTCACATTCTCCTCCATTATTTAGACCAAAGATGTTTTTTGTTTAGCAATCTGGGCAGTCTAACCCTGTGTGACCTCTTTATTTGACGCAACTACTACTTATGTGACAGGACAGCCATTATGCCAAGTCATATGGCATTCAGTTGGGTTATGGCATGTACACTGAAAGCCAAGTAACTTTCATGATGGTTGCTCAGAGAGACCATTACTGGAAAAATGTCCGGATATCCATGACACCTGCAAACTTCATTTATTGTGTCAAGGTTGATAGCAAGCAGATAATTTCATCATGACAAGCATGTCTTGATGAGAGCAGACTGCGTGCCATGAAAACGTTGTCAAAATAAGCAACGTTTGCAAGTCTGTAAGGTTAATTTGAGACATAAATAGCTTGGAGAGCACACAGCCTTGAATGGATAATCCGCAAGTGAAAGAGGTACGCTCTCTTCAATGCCTAGTTCTACAGAATCATACCATGCTACAGGGATATGACGCATAATGCAGCTTCAAGGGATGAGGCGATCATACAGGCAAAAAAAAAAGGTTCAGTAAATTGAACACAGAAAAGAGTTGGCATGAGACTAAAAAAATTGTCATCAATCCACCTAGAAGTTTAACCCCTTGAGTTCCAGAGAGGCACGCAACATTGCAGAGCAATGCGTTGCGTACCTCTCAGGCACTCAAAGGGTTAAAAAATAATAGTAGTCAAAACTGGGAGTGACCAATATTCTTATCAACACGGTGCATAAAAACGATAAATATTTATTGGGTGGATTTTACAATTTTTTTTTTTTTTTTGGGGGGGGGGGGGGGGATTTAGTAAGCTAAAGGGAACTATGTTTGTCCCCTATCTCGCAGCAGGTTTCCAGCTCTAACTACCTGAATACAACCCTTAATTTGTTTAAAGGGGAACTTTCACATCTAATATACTTTGTCTCATATGGTTCATCTATTAAAATGTTATGTGGATTGGCTCGTGTGGTGTTTTTTTTTTTGTTTTCATTTTTTTTGTTTTTCAACTTCCATACTTTTGTAGATATTCCGTCTAAAATACAGACTTCATGCAGTCACTTCTGCACACAGGGGTAACGTCGGCACAGGACTTCACAGACCTCCAATTTTACTCCCAGCTCTCCGATGGAGCGCGATCACGCTTTCCTTTCGTATTTATTGATGTGAATCACATATATTTGAACAGCAAATGCAAGCTCAGTATAATGACAAACGGAGATTGCTATTACAGTAGACTATATTCACATCAATACAAAGGGAAGCATGAACGCACTCCCTGGGAGAGCTGGGAGGAGAATTGGTGGTCTGGGAAGTCCTGTGCCACAGAATGCGGAAGTGACCGCATGAAGACTATATTTTAGACCGAATATCTACTAAAGTATGTAAGTTGGAGGGAAAAAAAAAAAAAACCCACAAGCCAATCCACATACCATTTTACTAGATGAACCATATGAGACAAAGTGTATTAGATGTGAAAGATCCCCTTTATCTGAAGGACTACCATAGGCAGGACTACCATATACAGCGGCTGGCATTAAAGCTGCAAATTTCTGTTATTTTATTTGCACTTGCCAATATTTAACCCCTTAATGACTAATGACATGCCAGGACCGTCATGACGGTCCACGTGTTAAGGAACAGTGATGATCTCAGCATCTCATTATTTTTTTCTTTATCAAAGCATTGCTTGCAGGCGCGCTGTGATCTCAGGGGGAGTCTAAAACCGACTGCTCCAAGACTGCAGCTGTCAGTCAGCTTCAGACTGCCCCACGGTAAGCCAGTCAGTGTGCTCGCTCACACATACCAGCTCTCCAAACACGTCTGGTGCAGACAACCCCTGGACCACTGGTCCTTAAAAGGCTAATGGTGTTTCACTTCTGGCCTAGTTTACGTTGGTTGCTTTGTTGAGACAGCGAGTTTCACAGAATAAATATTATTTTATAGGAGGTAGTTCACGCAGGTGCCTGTTACAGCTACAACCATTTTTCCATGGCAACCTTCTCTTACTTCAGCATCTTGCAACAATCACCCTATGTGAACTAGGCCTTACAAAAGGCATGACAGTTGTTCTGAAGCTCTTTTGACAACAGAAACATGAGACGGACTTAGCAAAAAGTACAAGCACTGAATCACTATTGCAGAGCAGGTGCAGCTTCCCTCAAATCCACCAGCCAGACTGCCAGTGATGGCAGTCAAGAGATTAGCATGGATTTCTGGTTCCTATGGTGTCATTCACTACAGTAGAGAGGTGCAATTCTTAAGCAAACCAAATGCACCCAAGGAGATAGATAAAACTTCCCATTCTCCTCTGAGATGGCTCATTTGGTTAATGCACCAGCTGTAGAATCTGATCAAACCTCAGGGTCACAGGTTCTAGTCCTGGCAAAGTCAATTCACCCTTCTGAGGTAGATCAAATGAGCACCCAGGACATAACCTGAAAACTAGACACAATCTCAATGTATCCTTCCTGGTAAAATACCTTCATTAATTAAAAAAAAATATATGTAATGGAATTTTTAATCCCTTGAATGCTACCAAGGTCTCCAACCTCACTGCATGAACAACTCCAGAATCTGGAGGGTTAAAAACCAAATCAACTGCCTTTTGGGAACTTTTATATCTCCCCTATGGTGCCACAGATAAGCAATCTCCTACTCTCCAGCATTTGGGAATCACAGCTCCCATTGACCCCAATAAGCTGTTGGCTAGTGTGGGGTGATAGGAGTTGCATTCTCCAACAGCTGGAGTGCCAAACATTGTCTGTCCCTCACTGCACCCATTACTCGATCCTGAATACTGCTTCTCAGTGCACAGAATGTACATCATCCCTGGCAACATGTAGCTCTCCAGCTCTTAATTGACAATACCATTGTACTGACAGAGGGATTACACTGCAGTTATACACACCCATCTCAAACCCACAGTCTAACTACTAACTATCAATACTACAAGTAAAATAAATATCCCCTCCTATGTTCATCTAAAGCACTCACCAATCTAACAGCACTAAAAACAAACTACACAGCCACCTCACTACCTCAGATAGAGCACACACATGCCATATTTATAAAGGTAAACTGGAGATATTCTGGTTTGCATTGTAAACCCATCTGGCACACAAAGGGTTAAACTCTTGAGTACCAGAGGGGCATGTAACACAAAGTGTTAGAATATCATTTAAACTCTTAACCGCTTAAGGACCCGTGATGTGTCAGGACCGTCATGGGTAAACTTGAGTTAAAGACCCATGAAGGTCCTGTCATGTCATGGAATACAGGGGTCCCTGTGCGGCTTTGCGACACTCAGGGACCCCTGAATCAATTTAGAAGGGGGAGGGGAAAAAAAACGCTTTTAAACGCTATTTGCACAAAATTTAATGATTAAATACTGCCCTGCACCCTACCTCCGGACAGACTGTGGTAACCCCTGTTACGCAGTCTGTCACTCTGCCTCTGCTCCCCTCTGTCCAGTCTCCTCCAATGACAAATGCTTTCTGCATGTAAACTGGAGTGATCTCTGGCCAATGAGAGAGCTCCAGCTTACATGCAGAAAGCTTCTGTCATTGGAGGAGGCTGGATAGAGAGAGGGGAGCAAAGTGACAGACTGAGGTACAGAGCTGGCAACCACAGTCTGTCCAGAAATAGGGCGCAGGGCAGTATTTAATCATTATATTTCGGCCAAATAGCCAATGTTAATGACCTCATGTTCCAAAGTGTGGACAGCCATTAAAGACCACAATCTTTTTTTAAGCGATTTGACTGCTGGATGGCAGAGCAGCGTGCATGTTGTGTATAACAATTTTATAAATATATCAACTGCAACTCAGCATTCACATTTTTAGTCAAAGCTTTTATTGAAAAGAAAAGGCACATTTTGGGGATGTCCTGTGCTCACCAAAATGCAGCAGCACCCTGGTTCAGACCCAGTGGATTATAGAGAAAGAATACATTTACACCTTTATCTCTATCTATGATTTAGTGTGCATATGAATACACTACGGTGCACAGCATGTGGCTCTTCAGCTGTTATTCCATTACAACTTCCAATCATCCACAGTCAGGTAATGGTCAGCTGAACAGAATGGGACTTGTAAAAATGCCAAAACAACTGGAGAGCCTCAGTTTGCCCACCACTGTAATTACATAGATTGATAGAGATGTAACATTTCTGTGGATAACATGAGCCATGTCTGGATGCTTCCAATAATGCTGATGCACTAAAATAAACTGTATGAATTATGGGGGCACACCAGCTGTACCATAAGAGAGAAATAAAAATCACCCAAGTCCGCAATGATTTATATGGGGCCTTTTTAATAGGGCTCCCTCTGTAGTATTCAAGGGGTTAACCCTTTGAGTACCAGAAGGGTGTGCAATGCATTGCCTACCCATCTGGCACTCAAAGGGTCAAAAGCCCTCTATAGAAAATGGGCATTTTGATTTGACCCTTATGGTGCAGTTGGTTTGCCATAGAACTCCAGGGGGAGATTCACTAAGCGTTGCTAAAGAGGTGATAACGTGGAGATGACTTCTCCAGTGATATCACTTCACCAGTTCCTATGTTATTCTATGGAGCCTGTGTACTAAGATCGCCAAAACTTAAATGTTAGTGAGTTTGCTCCATAAAATAACATCGGAATTGGAGAAGTGATATCAATGGAGAAGTCACCTCCACTTTATCCCCCTCTTTATCATGCCTTAGTGAATAACCCACCAGTTCTTTTTAGTACATCAGTGCCAGTGATAATGCACTCAGTCTGTAGGACTTATTAATCAGGGTAAAAAGATAGAATTCTGGGAGTACACTAACTGCACCATGGAGAGAAATTAAAATTCAGTAAATTCCCAATGGGGTTTTAATCCCTTAAAATGCATTGGAGACCTCTCTAGCATTCAAGAGTTTAAAAGCCCCACAGAGAACAAAACCCCATCTCCAATACCCAACTATTGAAATTTTTTTTAACCTCCCTGAATGCTACAGTGGTATTCAATGCAAATGTGAAGAAATTCATTGGTGACTGCTTTAGCATTCGATGAGTTAAAAATCCCATTTAAATTATTGGCAATTTATTTTTGTGTCCCACATATAGGCCCTTATTCATCAAACTAAAGAAGTGCAATTGTTGAGCAAACCAACTGCATCATGTGGGTGGGAGGATGAAAATGATCACCGAAATAAATGGGGATTTTAACCCCCTGAATGCTAGAGAAAACTCCAACACAATGAACTGGAGACTCAATAACATTCAAGGGATTTAAAGCCCCATTTAATTCAGTGGATATTTAAGGGAGGGAGAAGCTGTAGTTATCTATGGGGCTATTAACCACTTGAATGACAGAGAGGTTTCCATTCCATTTAAACCAATGGGAATGTTCAGCCCCTCCCAGGGCGCAGTGGATTTGCTCTACAACTGCACCCCTTTAGCTTGATGAATAAGGGTCAGCACACTTACCAACCATCAGTAGCTGACAGTCCACCACTGGATCCATCTGCCTCTGGTCTTTAAATTTTATTTCGACTCCATATTCTGTTGCATTTTTAACCTGATTTTGCGCAACAAAGTATTATGGGCCATTAGGAACCCTCTGTAATGTGGCTGTCCAGGATAAAAAACAAGTGCCAGGAGATTTATTTTTCAGTGTTGGCAAGTATGTAGTAAAACAAAAGTTAAAGGGATGCTAACACCTAAAAATTAACTTGGGTTACATAAAGGGAAACTATCACCAACTTCAAGCTAGTATCTGTTAAAAAAAATATTATAATAATAAACTGCACATCCTAGCTGCATACATGCCAACATTTCACTAATGAAAATGTACGCTCCCTTCATATAACCCCTAAAACACACTTCATCTGCACATACTGATCTGTTAACCCTGTGAGCATACCTGGGAACTTTCAAAATGAGCTGACCCTGAGATTGTGTAAATATTAACCCTTAAATTTCCCATAATATAGATTATCTGAGATATATCCCTGATAGCTGTAATCGAGAGTCGCTCCAATCAGCAATCAAGGAGCAATTAATACATAACAACTTAAATATATCACTGCATGAACACACACAAATCAAGCAGGACTTCTCCCTCTGCCTTCCTAGTACAAGTGGCACCAGTTTAGAGACTAAAGAAGCATTTAACTGGAGCAGAATATATAACAGGTAGCACTGAACTCTCTCACCCTGAGATTTTGGCTCTTCACCCTGAGACCCTGAGATTTGGGCCAAAACCCTGAGAGTTCCCAGGTATGCCTGTGAGTGAGAAAGAGGTGCCCAACACATTGCAAAGCACTCAAAGAATTAAAGGTCAGACACCACACACAGCAGCACACTGTCCATAGATGTATTCTATCCTGTAAAGTAATTCCTATTGTATTCTATGCCTGTAACAACTCCTGTGCCTGAGATTCTCTCGGTTCCTTGAAGAATGAACCCAACAAAACTCACTTTACCTTCTGTGCCTAAAAAAAGGTACAAAAAACTAATGTACCTTCTAAAAGGGGGAAAAGTTTGAGGGCATGAGCTGTAATTGTGTGTGATACTTATAGCAACCTATTTAATTTTAGTGACCGTGTTTCTTTAACAGCAATTTTAGAGGAGTAGCAGAGCCAAGCCAGGCCAGACTTACAGCGTGTGTCCGCACACATTCACCAGCAGTTTAAGGGATGGGTTGCGATATTTCGTGGTTTTACACCTTGGACAGCCCTGGTCATCCATCACTTCTTATCACACACCGGGTCACCACATAATATGGTGTAACACACTGCGCTTTGTTGTATTGTTCCGGCCAGAAACTCAACATCGCTTCACATTGGTTCCGCCTTCACTCTGCTTCTCTGCTGTGACTGGGGGTCCGACTGGTGAAAGTGCTGCTTTCTTCTCTTCTGTCTCACCGCTGAGTTCTCTGTACTTCCAGGGAATTATAGCGGTTATTGTTATTACTGTATTTTACAAGCAACAGCTTGTGTATTAAGCACAACTCCATGTTTATAGTATTCACATATTGTGAACTAAAGGTGCTCACCCCTCTGGACTACAAGAGATAAATATATATAAAATGTAGGTGTTGTTATGATGTCTACAGAGGGGATACTATTCAAAGAGCCATATGTGCAAGAATAGAGTAATTCTTTAGTAAATCAACTGACTATAATGGGCATATTTTAAAAATCCAGTTGATTAAAACTGGGTCTTTACATACACGGACATTTCAAATGGCCAAACAGGGACACTTCTGGATTAGGTGGTATTTCTGGATTAGGTGGTGTGGCTGGTGAATGGGCATTACCTAAAATTTTTAGATGATTTTATCACCTATCGACACCTCTTTGTGTAAATGAATAATTGATTTAGAGCAAGACCGAAGTATTTTATTTACTCAGACTAATTAATAAACACATATACTGAAGTTTAAACAAACATTAATGTGAGTTTTATTGCTGTGGAGCCATGTGATGCACTTATATACACACCACACAGTCTCATACCTCCCAAATGTCCCTCTTTGAGACCCAAATCCCTATGTCCCTCTTCTCTAATCTTTTGTCCCTCTTTTTAGGAGAACAGAATGAGTAGTGGGTATTACATTACTCCACAGAAATAAAAACGCACAGAAACGTGTTGTTAATCTTCAGTATATGTGTTTATAAATTAATCCATGTAAATAAAATAATTTTGTCTTGCTCTAAATCATTATCAGTTCCACAAAATGGTGTCAGTAGGTCAAGAAATAACCTAAAAATTCTTGGTAATGACCCGCCTACCAGCCACACCCCCAGAAACACCACCTAAAACAGAAATGTCCCTCTGGCCATTTGAAAAGTTGGGAGGAGTGCAGTCTGATCTCCTAAAAAAGGACACCATGGTGGGAAAGAGGGACAGAAAGATTTGGGCCTCAAAGAGGGACTGTCCTTCCTAAAGAGGGACACTTGGGAAGTATTCTTTTAATCTCTTGAATGCCAGATGCATTGCATTGAGAGTTAAAGGGACATTTTATCACATTTTCAACATGTTTGAGAAAAGTGACAAATTTTACCTTTTATTTTGAAAGATTTTAGAACTTTCTAATAACAGAAAAAATAAAGACAAATTCTGCGTTGGCGTTATTAATATCTTAATGGATTTGAGTCATTTTGGTGATAAATTCCCTTTAAAATGAAACTCTCACCTGTATTCAAACCTGTATTAATTTGAATGCTCCTTTGGACTGAAACCGTAATCTTCTTTTTATATATATATATATATATATATATATAATGCTGTATTCTTCGAGATATTGGCTTTTAAAGTTAAAAGCTTTTAAAGAAAAATTTCAAAGGAATAAAGACTTTTTTTTACCAATTAAACACCATTGTACTGCTTCTCATTCCTATCTGCTAATAGAACTTGAATATGTCTCCAAGTTTAGATGATTTTTACTTTGTTGGAAAAAAATGACAGAAATCAGACCAAAAAAAAGTGACAGCTAAAAGAAGATTTTTTTTTTGTCTTAAAATACCTTACAATATGACTGTAGATTAACCCTTTGAATGCCAGAGGGGTATGCAACGCATTGCTTTGCAGTGCGTTGCGTACCCCCAATGGCACTCAAAGGGTTAAACCACATCATGGTTTGGATACCCCTCTGGCACTCAGATGGTTAAGTCTTTTTTTTATTTTCATTTTGACGGAGATGGAAGAATTGGATGCAATAAATTACTGTAATATGTCTGAGAACTGATGGACCAGGGTGTAAGAATTTTTCAGACCAATTACAGACAATTTCACTTGCTGGCCAGTACTATCTAACATGCAGAAACGTACAAATAAATAAAGCTAAATATCTTAAAGGGTTGTTTAAAATAAAAATGGTTACCATAAATATAGGTGATTTTCAAAAACTGCCAATTTGTTACAAGTGACAGTTCCACTGTAAGGGTTCCTTAAGGGGTGATTGGTGCTCCCCTCAGTTAGAGCAAACAGTAACATACGGTCTATAGAATCTACAATGTAGGAACCTATATGGCTTGATATGTGAAAGATCACAGGCTCAGCTAATAGTTCCCATGTATGAAAACTTACTTAAAGGGGAACTATCACCCCTATAAAAGTTTGCCTATATGTAATCTGTGGGAGGTTTTTTATTTTATTTATTTTTTTTCTATTTAATGCACGCTATGGTGAAATTTAAGGTTTTAAAAATGAGCCGGTTACATCACTTCAGGGCAGGCTGTGGGTCAACTCTGCCCGCAGCCTGTCAATCTTCTCCTGTTCCCCTCCCCAAGTAGCTCTTCCTTCCAAACTCCAGAGATGAAGGAGGATTTCTCTAAGTGAGCTGGAGCAGCTATCGAGAGCTTTCCAGCTCACATGGAGGAGTCCTCCATTATCGCTGGAGTTTGGAACAAAGCTCTACTTGGGGAGGGGAACAGACGAAGATTGGCAGGCTGCAGGCAGAGTTGACCCACAGCCTGTCCCGAAGTTGCGTAACGGGATCATTTTTAAAGGGATAGTAATGCTTGAAGTAAAGTTCAGCTCTGAGTCTTCTTTATACTTTTTGTAATGCATAGCAATATATTTTAACACTTAGAGTTTTGTAGTTTAATAGCAATTCAAGCAGAAAGGATCCCCCTCCCGCCCCTTTCCTCTGTGTCACACTGCTTGTAGCATGGTCTGTATGGAGATCGGCGAGGGACAATCTTCATTAAGCAAAATGAAAATCTTGCCCTCCTCCATCAAGGGGGGCAGGATTTTTCTTATACTTACTGAATGAAGAATGTCCCTCGCTGAATCCGCCCTGTCCCACAACAGAATTCCAGATTCAGTGGGAGGCGGCCAGAAGGGGTTGGAGGGGGATCCTTTCTGCTTGAATTGCTATTAAACTACAAAACTGTAAGTGTTAAAATATAGCTCTGTGTGTTAGAAAAAGTATAAGGAAGACTCAGAGCTGAACATTACTTAAAGCATTACTATCCCCTTAAAAGGACAGTAATGTCCCATAAAAACTTTTTATACTTTTATAGAGCTGAAGAAAATAAGAAGTATGGTGCAAACCCTATCTCTCGAACTGCTATGGTTTGAGAGATATTTGCACTGAAAGTTCACCCCTCTCTCCCCCTTCTCATGATGTCAGTTGTAAAGCTGACAGCAGGAGATTCGGGTCGTATGACTCGAGGAGGCTCTGCAGCAGACCTGAAATTGCGGTATTGCAAAATATTTACTTCATTGGAAATGTCTACAAAGTGTGCCTGGTTTGCAAGCACACTTTGTAGACATTTCCAGTGAAGTAATTATTTTGCAATAACGCGATTTCGGCTCTGCTGCAGAGCCACCAGCTGGTCCCGGACCGGAATCTCCTGCTGTCAGCTAGAGGCTGACATCAGGCGAAGGAGAGAGAGGGGTGAACTTTCAGTGCAAATATCTCTCAAACAATAGCGGTTTTCTTCTGCTCTACAAAAATATAAAAAGTATTTATGGGACATTACAGTCCCTTTAAAACGATACATTTTGCAATAGCCTGCATTAAATTAAAAAAAACATAGATTACATGTTAATGCTATAGGAAAGTTACATAGAGGCAAACTTTTATAGAGGTGATAGTTCCCCTGTAAGGTACAACTTCTGGTAAACAAAAATAGACACTTATTCTAAGTGTATAGCTCCAGTTTAAGTCCATTTTAAATGCTAATTAATATATCTATGGTTTAGTATGTCCCATATGTTATGAGTGGGGCAGGGGGAAACCTAAGATTCAGTAATGTTTCTGCTGCCAAAAAGCAATTATTGCATTTGCTCTGTTACATAATGTAAATATTTCCAAGAAAGACAACTTATATATACTATCACGGTGCCATGATTGCTTGCCTGTTGTATAGTCCAGTGACCTGAATGTGCTACATGCTGCTTGCCTGAGTTGTCTGCGGGCGCGCGTCTCTGACGTCATGCTCGCTATTTTGTAGTTTCCTGTTAGTTGGCCGATCAAGCTCCTCCTTCGGGTGACGGCCTCATATGCTGAGCATGAACTGGGCTTAATCGCCCTTTCGTGGTGTTCCTGTGGTCATCTAGTTTGTTCCTCTGACCCTTGCTTGGCTTATGTTGTCTCCTGGTGTTCGATCCTTGGCTTGTCTGACTACTTGCTCCGGCTGTGACCTTGGCTGTGGCTGATTTCCTGATCCGTATATGACTCTGGCTTGTCTGACTACCCGCTCAGTGCTGACCCTAGCTGTGGCTGACTACCCGATCCAGCTCCTGACTGTGGCCTGTCTGATTGACGCTCCGTGTTGTCCCTCGCTCCTGTCTGACTACCACTGGGACGATCTAAGGACGCACTCCATTACCCTGCTGCTTACCTACCGAGCTGGTAGCTTTGCAGGTTGCCTTGACTCAGTAAGTGCAGTTCAGTCTCTCTCTGTTGTCCCCGCTCCATGCGCTACCTACCACCTGCCTTGCTTAAGCACTTACAGTACTACCTACGCTCTGTGCTTCCCAGTTGCCTCCAGGTTGGTAAATTACAGCTTCGCCTCACTCCTTTGTCTCAGCTCTGTGCGCTCCTATCTGGATTCCTCAACCAAGAACTCACTCTGCTGCCTCGAGTAGTGCTATCAGTATATTGTTCTGGTATCTGCTAGTTATCCTACACTCTGTGCCTCCCTGGGTATTACTCATATTTGTGCTACCCAAATCCTCTAGCTGACATTCCTTCCCGTAGGACTGTCCGGGTATGCTTGTGTGCTAGTCTTAGAATTCTGATTCCTATCCAGGGTCAGTACTGTATGTTCTGAGACTCAGTACTATCACACCTTCTGTGATTCAGTGTCAGCTCCTGGGTAATGCATTATGTGTTAGGGGGTTAGTAAAATTGTGACATTTGGAATGTTCGTCTTAAGTTACACTTTATAGGTGCATGTTTTTTATGTCGTCCAATGTGTGCTATACACATGTTGTACTATAGTAAATGTAACCCTTTATGGACAAGGGGGTTATACAGAACATTGCTTCCCAATGCATTGTGGACCCCTGTGTTACAAAGTTACATAGTAAATTAGGTTGAAAAAGACACAAGTACACCAAGTTCAACCGTTGCTATGGTATAACCAAGAAAATGAGAATTATATAACTCTTCCCAACTCCTAAATGAGCATTACTCTGTTTGCCAGAACTTCCTGTTTTACTTATTAATACACAGTAACACCCTGTATGGTCCATTCTGCTAGAAATGCATCTAATCTTCTCTTAAATCTGCCATTACCACACGCTTGGACAAGGAATTTCACAATTTAAGAGACCTTACTGTAAAAATCCCCTTCCTCTGCTGAAGTTTAAACTTCCTTTCATCTGATCTTAAGGGGTGGCCCCTAGTTATTTGTCCAGGTTCTGGTATGAGAAAGCTCACCAGAGAGATCCTTTTATTGACCTCACATATATACTTATACAGTGTAACAAGATCTCCTCTTAGTCGTCTTTTCGGTAGAGTAAACAAACCAAGTTTGTCTAGATGTTCTTCAAGTCCTCCATTCCCTTAATTAATTTTGTTGCATTTTGCTGTATTCTCTCCAGTTCTGGAATATCCTTTATCAGAACCGGTGCCCAAAACTGAACTGAGTATCTGAGGTGAGATCTTACCAACGTTTTGAACAGTGGCAAAATTATGTGATCTTGCTTCAGTACCCCTTTTTATGCAATACAGGATTCTGTTGGCTTTTGCTACTGCTATTTGACATTGGTCACTTTTTCCAAGTTTGTGGTTTACAAGGATTCCCAGGTCTTTATCTAGCAAAGAGTCCCCTAAAATGATTACAGTAAGGTTATAAGTAGCATGGGGGGGGGCTTCTTCCCAAATGCATAACTTCATACTTTCCCATCATATGCCATTTGTTTGCCCAATCTGCCATTTTCTGTAAATCCCTCTGTAGAAAACAAACACCCTGTTCTGAATTGATTACCCTGCACAGTTTAGTGCCATCTGTAAATACTGACATTTTGCTTTCAATATCTATTTCTGGGTCATTTATAAACATGTAAAAAGCAGTGGACCTAATACTAGAGATACTCCACTCGCAACTTTAACACTTTGAGTGCCCGAGGGTTACAGTGCGTTGCGTACCCCTCTGGCACTCAAAGGGTTAAAGGGTCAGTAATGTCCCATAAAAAAAATTATAGTTTTGTAGAGCTTAAATAAAACAAACTGCTACGGTTTGAGAGATATTCACTTTTAAAGTTTCCCCTTCCCTTCCTTCTCCTGACGTCAGCGCTGTGCTGACAGCAGGAGATCCCGGTCCGGGACCAGTCGGCGGCTCTGCAGCAGAGCCGAAATCACATTATTTCAAAATAATTACTTAATTGGAACAGTCTACAATGTGGGCCTGGTTTGCAAGCACACTCTGTAGACCGTTCCAGTGAAGTCATTCTTTTTAAATAACGTGATATGGTTTGTGGCATATTGTTTAATTTTTTTAAACTCTACAAAACTAGAACCATTTTTTATGGGACATTACTGTCCCTTTAAGTGTATTGGAGAATATTCCACTTACAACATGTTATTTAAAACGTTAATATTGATATTATTTTTGTGTGTTTGTATACTTTCTGGTTCCATCTATAGCACCTCCTTTTTCTCAGTTACTACTGGTACAGGAGTAGGCAATAGTTGGCACTCCACTGGCTGGATCTAATTCCCAAGTTATAGTCCCCAACAGCAGGCGCTCCCAGTGTTTCTTACCACTGTACTAATGTCCGATGGCAACTGGGAATGCCAGGCATGGTAGGCTTCTATATAAAACTTGCAAAAGGGTACCGTACAGCAGGCTATTAAATAGCAGCTTTGTAGCTCAATTTATTTCAATGTTTCACCTGTTATCCACCCATCAAGAGCTGGATGTTCCTGATGAAGGTGAGCTGTTTACTGAAATAATACATTAACTACAAAGCTGCTATTTAATAGTCTGTTGAATGGCTCTTCTCTTTTGCAACTATCTGGGTGACCTGTAGTAGCCACTGAATGCCAGCACCCTTGTGCACTTGTGGAGGTGTACAGAGGGCAGTCCTTCCTAATAACCCTTCCAAATGCTGACTACCCTTTATGTAAAACAGAAGAATGCATGGTCTTCCCAATAGGGATCTATAGCTAAAGTTCTGGCATAAAACATCATATGAATATTTTGTGATCAGGAAGAATTAAATACATCACATATTTATTAAAATAGGGTCCTTACCAGCAAGCTGATAAAGATTATAGGACGAAAAATCACAGTGTTAGGACAGTATAATAATACACATGTACAAAAGAGAGACCAAAGTGTAGAGTGCAGCGATGACTGCGGACCCTCCACTAATCCCCAGATTAAAACCAAAGATAACAGAAAATGAGCATGCACTGCTTCATATAGATTTCTTAATGCGAAACCCTGTGTATAGCATACATTAACCCTTTGATTGCCAGAGGTTCTCATTGCATTGGATAGTCCTCTGGCACTCAAAAGGTTAATAGCCAGATGTATTTGAGTAACACTGGAAACCCCAGAACAGTACAGTGACTAGGGTATGGGATGGTGAGATATAATCCACACTAGGTGATGTATTCTACTAAATATAGATATAACAATAGGCTTAATAATAGCAAATAGTAAAAAAGAATATACCCCAAAAATCTGTAAGCCTGAAAATATAAAATACAAAGTCAATAAACATTCAGTTATTGAAACACAATTTAAAATTGTTATTGATTAATTAATATAATACTATTCAAATTTCTTTTTTGATACTCAAAAAAGGAATGAAAAAGAGGAAACAGAGGTTAAAGGGATAGTAATGTTTCATAATAAAAGCAGCTCTAATTAATCATCATAGTATTTGGACTTTGGAGAGTGTTATTTCAATTCTGTCAGAGTTGTAGTTCAAGAGTAATTGAATGATAAAGTCTCCCCCTCTCGCCCCTTTTACTGATGTAACACTGCTCAGCCAGATCAGAAGGGAGGTGCCCAGACAGACTGCAGAGAGGGACAATCTACAATTAAGATAAGGGGAAAACCTGAAAAACTTGTCAAGGGGGGGCAGGGCTTTCATTGTTCTCATAGGAAGAAGATTATCCCCTGCTCTTATCTGTCTGGTCTATGGACTGGATTCCACATCTGAGAAGAGATGGCTTACACTAGGTAAAAGGGGAGGGAGGGGAAACTTTGCTTGTGAATATCTCATAAACCATAAAGGTTTAAGAGATAAGACTTATATCATTCTTCATGTTTTTTTAATGCCTACAAAATACAATAAAGATAAAACGAAGTATTACTATCCCTTTAAGTATTGTTTTTAATAAAATGGCAAACCTTATGTCCAAATCTAGATGAGTCAGTGTCCCTCAGCCGGATCCTAGGATACAATTCTCTCAGTATTTTATATCAGAGTGAGGAAATGAAGGTGGATTCTGAAGGATGATAATGAATTAATTAAAGTATGATGATTAAAAAAAAGATATACCCTTAACCCTTTGAGTGCCAGAGAGGTAGCCAACGCATTGCAAAACAATGCGCTGGCAACCTCTCTGGCACTCAAAGGGTTAAAATGTCCATCCTACTTCTACTGCAGAGGTCTTGTGCAGCTACTCTTATGTGGCCTTCTCAACTACTTCCAGATGGTATAAACGTAGCCCACTAAAATGTATTTTTAAATGGGTGCAATTGCTGATCACTGCCTGAAAGGTTTTTAAAGGCATAGTGCATGGCATTATTTTAATGCACTTTTCCTGTCCATGTGAGCTTGTCCTCACTCCAAGTTACCTAAGTAAATAAAATATTCAATATATATTTGAAAGCTGTATTAGTCAGGCTCCATGCAGTTAATAAAAGTGTGTGGGGCTGACATCTATAGAAATGGCCTGTTGAAGGAAGGAGGACACAGGCCATGTTTTGAGATCCCTGACCACTCCCTGCAGGTGTTCCCCAGTTAAGCCACGATCATACCTGGGAGCTCTCCGGATCTACCCTGGAGACTCCGGTTTTTAGAATTAATTACTGGGTCTCTACTGATTCTCCAGCGGTGGTGAGTTTTGTTTTTGTTTCCCCTTCTCTTCATTCCCGACCTGTCCCTCCCACTGCGCACCCACTTCTCCTCCCTCCCACTCTGTTCTGCCCACCTCTGCTCCTTCTTACCCTGCTCCACCCACTTCTCCTCTTCCACACCCTGTTCCCACCCACTTCTCCTCCTTCTCACCCTGTTCTGCCCTATTCCCACCCACTTCTCCTCCTTCTCATCCTGTTCTGCCCCATTCCCACCCACTTCTCCTCTTTCTCACCCTGTTCTGCCCTATTCCCACCCACTTCTCCTCCTTCTCACCCTGTTCTGCCCTATTCCCACCCTCTTCTCCTCCTTATAACCCTGTTCTGCCCTGTTCCCACCCACTTCTCCTCTTTCTCACCTTGTTCTGCACAATTCTCCTGTTTCTCACCCTGTTCTGCCCACTTCTCCTCCTTCTCACCCTGTTCTTCCCACTTCCCGACCACTTCTCCTCCTTCTCACCCTGTTCTTCCCACTTCCCCTCCTTCCCACCCTGTTCCTTCCTCTTCCCACCCACTTCTCCTCCTTCTCACCCTGTTCTTCCCACTTCTCCTTCTAACTCTGTTCCTCCCACTTCCCCTCCTTCCCACCCTGTTCCTTCCTCTCGACCCACTTCTCCTCCTTCTCACCCTGTTTTGACCACTTCCCACGCACTTTATGACACAAGGACGATAACCCTGCCCACCCAATTAAGTCCCCGTCATTATGAAAATCACACCATTTACATCCCCCGGTCGGCAGCACATGAGCCCTCTCCAGGGGCTCAAGAGGAGGTAGCTCCCAAGTATGGCCATGAGTGCATCAGTTCGAGTTTTTAATACAAACCAGTCTGTAATCCATAGCATGTGATAAAATGTGTAAGGTAGGGCTTGTCTAAAATGGGATGCTTTGGCATGGAAGGCAAACTTAACCATCTTTTGGCCAAAATATGCAATGAAAACCTCAGTGTGAAATAAGTGAATTAATATGTGGGTATTAATGTATGCTATACACAGGGTTCACTTTTAACCCTTTGAGTGCCAGAGGGGTACGCAACACATTGCGTACACTTCTGGCACTCAAAGGGTTAAACAATCTACATGAAGCAGCACAGAAAAAATATAATTTAAATCAATGACAAAAATGTTTTTAATGAAACAAGGCTATTTTATGTAACAACACAAGCTTTACAGGCAAAATAACACGTTTTCTTCCACACAATAAGTTACAAACGAACGTCTCCTTAATGACTTTCAAAGTACTTAACTTATAAAACCTTTTATTAAAAGCATTACTTCATTCTTAAGAAGAGGGCAAAGATGTTATTTTTTAAGACACAATCTGCTTTGTTTTAATGCTTTGAGTGCCATAGAAGTATCCAGTGCATTGCAAGGCACTCAAAGAGTTAATGCATTGCTTTTTTCAATGTTGTATGGTCTATTGAAAAAATAACTCTCCTTAAAAAAAGAAAAGTGCTTAAAAGAATATTACCAACTCCCACTAACAACCTCCTTTTATCTTACACTGGGTAGAAAACTGTAATGGCCACTATTAATCATTTCTGAGCTGATTGGTTCCCCAAAATTCCTCTTTAACTAGTACTGGATTTAATGGAAGACATTGCTCTTTCTGCAGGAAGCCAAACTCCTCCTATCAGAGTGTTCTAAGGAAGTATTCAATGGGACGGGTTCGATGTCCGGAGAGGATGTGCACTAAGGTGTGATAAGGAGGTGATCAGTTTTCTAGTGTGTTCAACACTCCAGTTCTACTGTGACCCCATTTCCATTCTGCCATTCAGGAACACAGCAGAGATGAGAGCAACAGAATACTTGTCCTCAGCTGTAGTGCAGCTGTGGGGGAGGGGGTCACTACATCAATGCACAACCTACTCTTTTTTTGTCCACACCAGAGAGTCCTAAACACAAGAGGAAGAACTGTCCATTAACTGCTGTAATAGACAGCGATGTCAGTGGCGTGCCTATAGGGGTCGCATCTGCGACCAGGCCCATCACTCCAGGGGGCCCGGCTGCCCCCTACGACCCCCCACCTGGTCCCCGCTGTCTCCGTCCGGCACTCTAGTAATGCAGAGCGGCGAGGGAGCTCAGCCTGCATAGAGGTCTCTCCTGCCACACCACTGGACCACCAGGGAGGTAGGAGATGGGGCACTGTGGAGATTGAGGGGCATTGTGGAGACTGGAGGGCAATGTGGAGGGGGCCAATGTGGTTGAGGGGGGCCAATGTGGTTGGGGGGGGCGCCCATGACACTTCTTGCACCAGGGCCCGGAGGCTTCTAGTTACTCATCTGAGCAATGTCTGTGGTGGGCTACAAGAAAATGTGCAGAACATCCAAGAAAATGTGAAGAACATCCAAAGCATTAGCCTAGCATTACACTACAACAAAATTGCATTGCAGCTTGATGTCAGGATCAAGGCTCATTTCTCTCTCTAGTGTTTACAGCTCTGTCTGGAAGCCATTTTGTTGTAACCTAGCAGAGGCATCACTTCCTGTCACAGTAGGCAATAGACAGTTCTCCTTCTAGTGAATAGAACTCTGTGCTCTGGAGTCTTCATTCAGGGACTTTATGTTGTCCCAGAAGAGGGCTTCCTAAGGACATGGGACTCACATTTAAAATACGGGACTGTCCTGGGCAATCTGTGAAATGTCCTTTTGCAATAGCACGCTTGAAATGTCGCGTTTTAAAGTGTCGCATTTGTTTGTCCACGTCATTCTGAATGGCGCATTCACCATGGCGCGTCTTAAAGAGTCGCAAATTGTACATATCGCGTCATTGAGAATGGCGCATTAACCATGGTGCACGTTAAAGAGTCGCATAAGGACGCAATATGGGTTAATTAAGAACACATTAAGGACGCAATATTGGTGCAATATGGGTGCATGAATGACACAATGTGGGTGCCATGTGGGTGCATTAAAGACGCAATATGGTTGCATTAAGGATACATTTGAGGACGCAATATGGGTGCATTAGTGACGCTATAAGGGCGCAATATGGGTGCATTAATGATTCTATAATGGTGCAATAATGATGCTATAAGGGCGCAACATGTTGCTATGGGTGCAATAAGGACGGATTATTACAACATCTTGCTGGGAGCAATAATGACTCTATTAAGGTGCAATAATGATGATCTAATGGAGCAACAAGGGCAGAAGGCTGCAATAAGGAACAAGGGCGCAATAAGGACGCAACAACGGCGCAATAAAGACGCTACAATGGCGCAATAAGGAACAAAGGCAGAAGGGTGCAATAAGGAATAAGGGCGCAAGGAATAAGTGCACAAGGCGCAATAAGGACGCTGTAACAGCCAAATACTTGTTGGAAAAAAACAAATATGATGCATAAATGACTGAATAATGACGCAGTGTGTCAAACCCACGTCATCTGTGCACTCCAGGAACAGGAAGTACAAAAACAAAATAGGAAGTACAAAACCATCTTCCATACATATGCAACCATAGCATCACCCATAGCCTCAGACATCAGTCAGACTACAGCCTAATAGACTCAACTACAGCAATGCCTAGAGAGCCTTGTTTCACCAATGCGGAGCTGGGGATACTTGTACGCTCTATGGACAAGTATCTCCCAGATAGGCTCAGGGACATAGTGGACTCTGCATTTTGCAGGCGTATTTTAGATGAAATGGCTTGCAAAATACAGAGGTCCAGTGGCATCACCAGGACCAGGAGGCAGATTCTTCAGAGGTGGTCAGACCTCAAAAGATGAGAGTCTGGAGTACTGCGCACTATACGTGCAGGTATGTTTGTTTGATTTTTATCGGTGGGAGGGATATGTTGGTTGTAACATAACTGTAATTCTTATTTTTTCAATGTTCATACACTTTGCTTTTTAATTTCCCTCCTAGCACCCAAACCACCCTGAAGAACACCTCCTGATCCTCAGGGGGCCACCCAACCAACATCCCTGCAGCCTACCAGTAAGTAATTTGTGTGATATGTACACAGTACAGAACATTTTTCGATTGTAGTACATAAACTGACATATTTTTATCAATGTTTTTATAGGACGCACAGCATCTGGAAGGCTCTCTAGGCCTGCTCCACCTCCTCCTCCTCCTTGTAAGTACCATTGTAAGTCACAAATAACTAACTAATAACTACTAGGTATTAATACATTTTTTTCTATCAATTAATTTGTAGCACGCACAAGAGGACACGGAAGGCCCTCTGGAGCGGCTTTACCCTCTCCTCCTTGTAAGTATCCAATGAGTATAAATATAACAATTAAGCACACTACTGTGTGCAGTACCAAACACATAGCTTGCTCATAATTTCCACTACTACATATTTTTTCTTATTACTGCTTGTAGCAAATGTAATTAGCATATGTACTTACTTTGCACTACCAAACACATAGCTTGCTCATAATTTTCACTACTACATATTTTTTCTTATTACTACATATACCAAATGTAATTAGAACGTGTACATACTTTGCATATTGGGTATTCTGATGTACTTTCTGTAGAATTCACATTCTTTTTAAAAGATCTTCAAAAGGAATACATCAATCAAATTCCATTAGTAGCTGTAAATGCTACAATAACTAATTTAAAGCAGGTCATCAGAAGAGTAAAGAGAGGTGCCATGGCTCCACTGCCAAACCCAACCAATTTGGAAGAGCTAAGGATTGGTGGGGAATATGTAAAGACTGGAAAGGGTGAAAACTTTATGCTTCATGACAGTGGACCCGGATTACTACAATTTATGATTTTTTCCACCCTTGCCAATTTGACTGTGTTGTCAAACAGCCAGAACTGGTATGCGGATGGAACTTTCAAAAGCTGTCCAATGATATTTCAGCAAATATACACCATACATGCTTTACAGTTTGGGACTGTTATCTCTCTTGTGTTTGTCCTCATGAGCGAGTGGACACAAACATGTACACGACTGCTAGGTGAGTTGAAGAAGCTTTGCTCTTGTTGAACCCTCGGACTATCATGACAGACTTTGAACCTGCGAGTATAGCGGCATTTAAAAGGATTTTTCCTGATTGCTCACAGCAAGGATGCCTGTTCCATTTCAGCCAGTGTGTTTGGCGCAAAATGCAACAATTACTGGATGTGGCCAAAAAATACATGGAGAATGCAGAGTATGCACTGCAATTAAGGAACCTACTTGCACTGGCTTTTGTACCACCACAGGATGTGGTAGAGACTTTTGAAACCCTAATGGACTCACTTTATTTTATGGAAAATATCAATGAACTTCAATTGCTGCTGAATTATTTTGAGGACACCTGGAACGGTAGACCTGGTAGAAGAAATAATAGAAGCAAACCACTGTTTGACATTGACCTCTGGAACTGTTTCCATTCAGTGTTGAATGACCTGCCAAAAACAAATAACTCTGTAGAAGGGTGGCATAGAGGGTTTAGCTTTCTTCTAGGGGCATGCCACCCAAGTATTTGAAACTTTATTGATGGATTAAAAAAGGAACAAAGTTTGACTGAATTAAAATTGGCACAGTATGCTGCAGGACATGCACCCCCACAAACTAAAAAAGCATATAGGGAAAATGCACGAAGACTGAAAATCATTGTTATGAACTATAAAACCATACAGATGTCTGACTACCTGAAAGCTGTGTCAGAAAATTTGCATTTTAACAGATAGACTGCATAACTTAAATATGTTTGGTATGTTATGGTATTGTCTGGTTTTAAATAAAGATTGCTTTATTCCTCAACTGAAATGTTATGCTATATTTGTTGTGTTATGTTATGCTGTATAAAAAATTGTTTGGTTTTAAATAAAGTTTGATACAAAAAAATGTGTGGTTAGTCCAAACTTGAAATGTTATGCTACATTTGTTGTTTTATGTTATGCTGTATAAAAAATTGTTTGGTTTTAAATAAAGATTACTTTATTCCTAACTTGAAATGTTATGCTATATTTGTTGTGTTATACTATGCTGTATAAAAAAATGTTTGGTTTTAAATAAAGAGTGATATAAAAAAATCTGTAGTTAATTTGCAAGTAAGATTAATGCTTTTTGTTAACAATAATGTTTGCTACATAACTTAACTACTTTTGGTTACTTGTACTTCTTGCACCCATATTGCATCCTTAATGTGTTCTTAATGCACCCATAGTGCTTCCTTAATGCACCCATTATATATTAATATTAATTAATATTGCGTCCTTAATGCACCATATTGCACCCATAGTGCGTCCTTAATGCACCCATATTGCACCCATAGTGCGTTCTTAATGTGTCCTTAATGCACCCATACTGCGCCCTTATTGCAACCTTATGCATCTCTTTAACGCGTGCCATGGTGAATGCGCCATTCTCAATGATGCGGCATGTACAATTTGTGACTCTTTAAGACGCACCATGGTGAATGTGCCATTCGGAATGACGCAGCCAAACAAATGTGACACTTTAAGATGCGACATTTCAAATGCACCATTGCAAAAGTGAACCATCTGTGACATGTGATCACCCTTTCCAGTTCCTATGTTATTGTATTGAGCCTATGAATTAAGAGCTCTAAATCTGTAGAAATGTTAGTGCATAGGTTCCATAGAATAATGCAGGAACAGAAGAGTTTCTCTCACAGAAGAAATGATCTACCCTTTATCACTTCTAATTGCATCTCCTCCCTAGGGTCCTGCAACAAAGAATCGTGTCTGCCATTGTGAACAAGATATCTAGCATTATCCTAAAGAACCAATCCACACGTAATTGATTTATAGTGGCTATTAGGGTTGCCTTGAGTGTGGATTTGATATTAAAATGCGTTATTGTTTCTTTAATACATTAAGCTGTCTCCGGCAAGATAGATATAAGCAATTCTGTAGGAAACCATCTGAACTATAGGACAAATACAATTCCAGCTGATGTAAATGGAGCTTTTGACTCTTTGAATTATACAGTGGGCTCCAACTCATGTAAAGCAAGGTGTTTGAGACCTCTATAGGAAGATAGGAAGTCCCATTAAAGGGGAACTACCACCCTGCAATAACTTAACATGCATTCATTCTTCATCTGGCGACTAGCTGCTTAGTAGCGCTAGTCGCCAGAAATATTACCTGGTTCCAAAGATTTTGGCGTTTTACCGATGCTCACAGGAGCAGGAAGCACGGGCATCTCGTCACAGTGATGTCCGTGCGCCTGCGCTGTCAGTCCCTTTTGGAGCCAAGTGGCTCCAAAAGGGACTGACAGCGCAGGTGCACGGACATCACTGTAAGGTTATGCATTTGGGCTGTAGAAACAAACTTGCTACATATACACTAAATGGGAAACAACTTGGGGAATCCTCATTAGAGAAAGATTTAGGAGTACTGATAGACGATAGACTTCACAGCAGTGTGCAGAGTCACTCAGCTGCTGCAAGAGCAAATAGGGTACTATCCTGCATAAAAAGAGATGTAGATACAAGGAATGCTAATATTATCCTGCCTCTGTATAAGTCCTTGGTTAGGCCTCATCTAGAATATGGAGTACAATTTTGGGTGACAGTTCTTAAAAAAGACATTACTGACCTGGAAAAGGTGCAGAGATGTGCAACAAAACCGATAAAGGGATTGGAGGATCTGAGTTATAAAGAGAGACTAGCCAAACTGGGTTTGTTTACATTAGAGAATAGATGTCTAAGGGGTGATATGATTACTATTTACAAATACATTCAAGGTCAATACAAAGAACTAGCCAATGCATTATTTACGCAAAGAGCTGAGCTAAGAACAAGAGGTCATCCATTAAAACTAAAGGAAAGGAGCTTTCGACTAAAGCAAAGGCAAGGATTCTTTACAGTAAGGGGAGGTAAAGTTATGGAATTCTTTGCCTCGGCATGCTGTACTTGGAGATAATGCAACTGCTTTCAAAAAAGCAATGGATGCCTATCTAGCACAGAACAATATTGAAAATTATGACAGATGGCTTCATGCAGATAGGATATTGATCCAGGGAAATATCTGACTGCCATTTAGAGTCAGGAAGGAATTTTTTTACCCACTTGGGGCTAAATTAGAAATTGCTCCAGAATGTTTTCTTTGCCTTCCTCTCGATCAACAGGGGTGTTCTGTCCATGGCATGGACTGGACTTGATGGACACATCTTTTTTCAGCCTCATCAACTACGTTACTATGAGTGCAAGAGGGGTATGCAATGCCAATGTGTTGCATACCCCTCTGGCACTCAAAGGGTTAAATCAGGTGCCTTTATTAAAAAACACACACTGTAGGGTTAGACTAAATCCTTAGCAGTCCAGCAGAATTAATTTTTCATAAGTGTTCCAGATTTAAAGGGATATACGATTACCTTACCTGCTAGTCATACAAGGGATTGAAAGCACCATCCAAAATCAATGAGATATATTTTTTTTTTTATTACCTAAAGTGCAGGTAGTTTGCCACAGAATCACACTCCTTTATTGTGCTGAATATGACCCATTGGTCCTAGATCTCTGCAATGCCTCTGGCCTTGGTTTCCAGATTTTAGAACAGGATTGGGCAACATGAGTCCCTACAGCTGCTGAGAACTACAATTCCCATCATAATCCGCCTGCTGGAAATGGTACTTCTCAACAACTGAAGTGCCTCCGGTTGGTCATTCCTGTGTTAGAAGTTCAAATGCGAACTTAACTGTTGTGTAGCTAGAACACATTGATAAGTATCATACCCCCTGCCACACATACACAAAATAAAGAAAGTTGCTTGGAGGCTCTGAAAGATGGAAGACGACAGTTTAATGGATAAGGCTTGTCAAGTCAGAGACTCCACAGAAATTTTGTGATGAGCTGGTAACATTAAAACCCACTTCACATCAGACAGGATTTCTTCAAATCAGAGAGGACACAATAGGTTGCAGCTGTTCTGGCCGTGACAGTAATTCCACATGTCAGGAAGTTGCCATTTCACCTGCTAGAACTCTGCATGTCCCCTGCAATAAAAATCAGACAAAAAAAAAAAAAAGCGAGACAGCTGTAGGGGATGGGAAGTATTTGTCTTTGCATAATGAATATATTTGCATGATGCAACATTAACCCTTTGAGTGCCAGAGGGGGTACACAATGCATTGCAAAACAATGCATTGCATACCCCTCTGGCAATCAAAGGGTTAACTAACACCATAATGGCATCTATGTTAAAAACAAAAAAACAAAAAAGGATTAACCACTTGGATGCTGGGGTGGTCTTCAGTGCATTACTTTGCAATGAATTGGAGAGAAATTTCACTAACAATCAATGGATAAATTAAAATCTGGCTTTGTGTGGTGGATGGAGCATGTTTTATTAGTTACACAATTTTAGGGGGTGTACATTATATATGTCATTATATACATGCTGGCTCCAGGGCCGGATTTGCCATAAGGCAAAGTAGGCTCCTGCCTACAGGCGCACGCCACCGAGGGGCCCCTGCCATTGGGATTCTTTTTTTTTTCTTTTATTCTTTTAAAAAAAAACAAAAAACCCCCCAAAAAGACAAAAAAAAAAACTAGCCACCTCGCTGGCAGCGTCGGCACCCACTCCGTCGCCTCACATTGCCCCCCCCCCAGTTGTCTATTTCCTACCTCCCTGGCAGGACAGGTCTGTGCCTCCTTTGGCACAATCGTGTAAGTGCTGAGCTCCCTCATCGGCTCTTTAGGAATGCAGAGCGCTGGGAGATGACATCATCTCCCAGAGCTCTGCATTCCTGAATAGGAGACCGCACAGGAGCTCCAGCACTTACAGGACTGTGCCAAAGGAGGCACAGATGACAGACCTCTCCTGCCAGGGTGGTAGGAAACGGACAATGGGGGGGGAGGCAATGTGAGGGCAACATGGAGATGGTGGGGGCAAGTTGGAGCCGAAGTGGGGCAATGTGAGGGCAACATGGAGATGGTGGGGGCAAGTTGGAGCTGATGGGGGGCAATGTGATGACGATATGGAGATGGTGGGGAAAATGTGGAGCTGATGGGGGGCAAGTTGGAGATGGTGGAGGCAATGTGAGGGCAATGTGGAGCTGATGGGGGGCAAGTTGGAGCTGATGAGGGCAATGTGAGGGCAATATGGAGATTAGGTGCATTGTGGAAGTGTCCAGTGGAGATGGCCGGGGGGGGGGCGCTTCAGATTTCTGTGCCTACAGGCTCCTGAGATGTAAATCCAGCACTGGCTGGCTCTTTTTTCCTTGCATTCTGTGTAATGACCTTGAATAATCAGTTTCAAGTAGTCTCTTCATTCTACTTTCATTACCATTAGCTTAGGGTAACTAGACCTCACCTTTAACTGGGTACACATATGAAAAATACATACTGCAGGGCCATGGGCATCTGGGGGGGGGCAAGGGGAGCACTTGCCCCCCCCCTACAATTACTCTCCTCCATATAAACAAAGGGGCTGGATGGGCTGGACTGGTGGTCATATTATGGCTTTGCCCCCCTGGAAAAATTTCTATGGACACCCCTGTGCAGGGCTGCTTTGATTTCAGTGCAGTTCTGAAATATGCCTATTTCCTACGTGTCCCCAGTTAAAGGTGAGGTCTGGTCACCCTACATTAGCTCCATCTACACCTGCAGTCTGTAAAATGAGTATACAGTTCTACTGTTTTATCAGTAATGTGAGACCACATATAAAAATGCATTCTGCACTGATGCACGGGAACCATTGCAACCTAATGATCAACCACTGGTACCCCAGCAGCATGCATTTTTCATGTGTCTTTTTTTAAAGAGATGATCTGGCAACCCCAATTCTGCAGGACTACAAAGAAATGAGTTGAACCCTACAGTGTGTCTTTTTTTTTTTTAACCCTTTGAGTGCCAGAGTGGTACGGAAAGGGTTAAATGAGCTTCCCTGATTTAAAGGGATATGTGGTCACCTTAACCCTTAGAATACCAGAGGGGTACGCAACGCATTGTACCCCTCTGCCACTCAAAGTGTTAAGCTACAAAGAATAATAACACCTTAAGGACCAAAGGGGTGTGTAACACATTCTTTCTAAATTCATTGTTCACCCCTCTGGTACTTAAAGAGGCAGCACAGGGTCAGAACAAGTTAATTGTAGGTGAAAGGATAGCTCAGGCTAGTGTGACGTAGTCATTGCTGTGTCTTCATTACTTTAGCAGCTTTAATCTACCAAAGGAACTGGTTTTCTTCAAGCAGGGGATGTCACAGATTGTTTGGTGCTCATGGGATATCCTCATAGAGCCAATTGTAATCCTGTGTCTGTGACACTCAGTTTTTCTGCAAGAGCATTTTCAAGTCAGTAATTCTCAGCTCCAGTGTTCAAGGCAAACCAACAGGATAGTTTTTCAGGATATCCATAATTATTCCCAGGGAGTGCTATCAAAATGACTGAGCCACTGATTACTCACTAACTAAGCTGGAATATACTAAAAAGCAGACCTGATTGTGTGTCCAAAGGACTCTTGAAAGAATCAGTTCCAAGCGTTGGAAATACCCTTGCTTTACTCTATTGGAAAAGCCCTAATTATATACACATATAATTTAGGATAGCCGTGTTAGGCCAGTGATGTAGATGCCAAATGAATGAGTATCACAGTATGTAATAAAATTTAATGCTAGTTCATTAAAACGTTATTATTACATACATATATAATATCTTTCCCAATAAGGGTATACTACCCCTTTAAAGGATTAACGGTGCATCTCACAAACTATTTGCTTGTGGTAACTGTTATACTAAAAAAGAATGGAGAGAGAGTGGTGCACATAAAAACACAGAGCGCCTATGATTATTTTCAGATACAATGGAGTCTCAGGCTGTTTTCATAGACTGCTGGTAGAGGGTACTCATGCCACAGAAAGTGAGAGGAAGAAGATAAGTAAAATAACTGGTTCAGTACAGTTACGCAGGACAAAAAAAGTAGCTGTTGCTACTGATTTGATATCCACAGGATTCTGAGTCATATCTGTAACGGGCTGTAGGCCATTACTATGGGCTCTTGTTAGTGCCATGAATTAAACCCAGAAGGCAAATATAGTTTTTGATACCTTTTATTGGCTAACTAAGCAGATTTAAATGCAAGCTTTCAAGACCTTAGGTCTCTTCCTCAGACATGTTATACAGATAAATATGAAAACATCTCTCTTAAATACAAGTACACATCACATTGTTTAGCATGGAAATCAGATAACAGAATGCAGTCCAGATCCAGATATCTTTGATCAGTCAATGGTAAATTGCACTCTTCCTCTGAGGCTTTAGAGGTATTTACGATGCTCTTGGGTCTGTTAGAAAGGTCAATCAACTAAATTATATTTTGACATAAATTCCTTATCCCTGTTCAAACCACTACAAATTGCATTAAATTTTAACATTAATTTTACCTCCCATACCTTTCTGTCCCTCTGAGTGCGAAACAGTCCCATCAATACAGTTAACTTAATATCCTTGACACTGTGCCCATTTTGGCAAAAATGTTCTCCAACTGGTGTCTCTGTCTTTTTGTTATTAACACTGGATCTATGGGAATTAAATCTTCTATGTAGAGCTTGTCCAGTTTCTCCCACATACAGAGCTGTTGGGCATTTTGCACACATGATAAGGTATATTACATTGGATGATTTACAGGTGAAGGTACCATTGATCTTATGGTGTAACTGGGTGTTTGGAATTGGTATGTTGTCCGTGGTGTAAATATGTGAACAAGTTTCACATCTCTTTTGTAGGCAGGGAGATGTGCCATTTTTTGTATTTTTATTCAGGGCGCTCCTCACCATCAGTTGTTTCAAATTGTGAGGCTGTCTGAAGGAGAGTAAGGGAGGCTGTGGGAATATGTTCTTGAGTCTTTCATCTGTATGTAATTTCTTTTGAAGTTCTCTTGAAATTTTGCGTAGAACTTCAACCTGGGGGTGGTAAGTGACCACCAGTGGCACCCGGTTTCCCTTATGTTGTTCTTTGTAGTGCAACAGATTTTTTCTTGGTATTTGGGTAGCCTTCTGTATCTGACTATCAATAATAGTTGCGCTGTAACCGTGTTTTATAAAGTCTCCTCTGAGTTTCTGGAGGTGCTTGTCACTGTCCATCCTGTCAGAACAGATGCGGTGGTATCTGATGGCCTGGCTGTATATGATGGAGTTCTTTGTGTGTTTTGGATGGAAGCTATTGCTTTTCAGGTATGTTGGTCTGTCTGTTGGTTTGCGGTATAGGGATGTGTGGATGGAGTTGTTCTGAATACTGATAGTTGTGTTCCTTGACACATGATCTATGTTGTCTGCCTTCAGATTATGCCTCCTCAAGGCAAACAGTAGGCTGCCATAACCTGAATGTTTACTATGTGCCAATTGTATTAATTGCCTTTCAGGACCAAAGTGCTTAATGTGTTGCACACCCCTCTGGTCCTCAAGAGGTTAATCAGATTGTCTTGGGTATTGCTCCCTTTGAGCATTAAAGGTGTGAGAGACGCATTTCATTAAAATGTTGCATGCCCATGCAGCACTATACATAGGGGATTCAGGGACCCTTATCAATATACACAAGCAGAGAAACATTAACCCTTTGAGTGCCAGAGGGGTATACAATGAGTTTCATACCCCTCTGTCACTCATAGGGTTAAGGATCCATTTCAGCAAGCTAAAGAGGTGCAATTCTAGTGCAAATCAACTGCAGAATAGGGAACAAATACATTCCCAATTGGGTTTAAATGGGGCATTGGGTTTGAGACCTCAAGCATTGTAGCGGTTAAAAAAAACGACTCCATTTAAACCAGGATGTGGACACACAGAGGCCTTCCAGCTACTACCAGACTACATCTCCCATCATTCCCCACCAGCCAATGACTGGCAGGAAATGATGGGAGTTGTAGTCTGACAGCAGGTAGATGGCCTCACTCTGCCCATCACCGATTTAATTCCATGGGCAATTTTGATACGTCTCCTATGGTGCAGCTGGATTGCTCCAGAATTACACCTCTTTAGTGTGCTGAATTTCCATAGTTCTGGAGCAAACCGGCTGTACCATTGGAAGAAATAAAAAAAAATTCACATGGATTTAAAAGGGTTTTTTAACCAATTGAATGCTAAGAGAGCAAAGAGTTGGATGCTTCCAACATTCAAGAGGGTAGAAGACCCATTTAAATCAATGGAAAATTAGGGACATTTTATTTCTACCCTACAGTGCAGCTGGTTTGCCCCACAATCTCTCAATTTTTCTTTTCAATGTGACATCCTTAACCCCTTGAGTGAAAGAGGGGTACGCAATGCATTGCAGAGCAATGCGTTGCGTACCCCATTGGCAGTCAAAGGGTTAAATGGTTCAAGAGCTTCACTGAATCAATAATGAGTGAGGTGGAGGCTTACAGACTAGACTCCAGTTTATTATAATTTAATCAATTAAATGTGGTAACAGACTAAAACGTAATTAGACCTTTTTTATTACTAAGTTTGTATTTTATTAAAAAATTGCTGTAGGATTCCAGGCTTCAAGTCTCCATCTTACTCACTGGATCTTATGTATAAAGGCAGAATTAAACTGCCCACATTACCTGTGGCATAACACTCATGCACAACTGAGGCAACCTCTGTAGGGGAGGGGAGGAATGTTAGAGATCAGGCTGAAGCGTGGGGTTGAGATAACAGAGATGGTGTTGGAGGAGAGTAAAATCCACTAAGTGCAGTATTACGTCAATCATAGACAACATAAAAACAAGTATTTATTATAAAGATAACAGTAAAAACAAATGGTAATACTCAATATAAAGAAAATTACATTCATCTCAGCCTTACATGCCCACACACTCCTGTAACTCTTTACCATTCTTGGTTTCCCCTTCTCATCCCTCTGGAGGTCCGGTGACCAATCAGAGGATGAGTTACAGAAAAGGGTATCCACATCAGAGAATGCGGGCACTGCTGTCAGGACTCATTGTTCTAAGCCACTCAATGGGAGTCCTACCATGAATCTCCAATCTCCCCTTCCAGACTACATTTTCTGTACTGATGACCCCCTGGAGTGACGGCCATTGTCCTGAGGGTTAGTGTACATGTGACATGTAAAGTAAACATGACTTAAGCAGCACCTGAGAGGCTAACATGCCTTGAACACAACACTTATTTTTGTTCTCTCTTGGTGTGCATTTGTCACACTTTTTGTTTCTGTAGTCACCATAAGTGTTAGGGTATCCCAGGCATGGGCTCTTGCTTCCATGTGCCTAGAGGGAATCAGTTGCACCCCACTTGATGAGGCCCACATAAGCTGAAATGCACATCTAGGCTTGAGCTGTTTCTCAAGTGCAGAGAAGATTTGCCTGACATTTTGGAGCTGGACTATCTGAGGTCAGGATCAGTCTGATATGAAAATGGACATTTCTTCTCTGCAGTGGCACATGAGAGTGAAAAATGGGACCTGGGACACACCGAGAGGCTACCATGCCTTGAACAAAACACTTAATTTTGTTCTCTTTCAGTGTGCGTTCATCACACTTTTTGTTTCTGTAGTCTCTCTGATGGTTAATTTACCTATTTGAAGACAATTATATCTGATCTCTGGGCATGGCCGGGCAAGTAGTACAATGGACCCTTACAGGAACGGAGCTAGCCAGGTTCAAAGCCCTTAAGAAGTGTGTTTGTGGGGGTTTGATATATGGGAACACAAGCCACGGAACTATATGTAAAATAGCATATACACTTGTAATCTAGTGACATTTAGATCTTTATTTAGCTGGATTGTGATCTCCCCGAGTGTCAGACACCAGTTCTAAACATAAGTCCACAGATAAATCCCCAACTCCAGTCCATGGAAAATAAACATGGCCCAGGCCATCTCGTGAAAAAGCCGACCAGGTCATTTAAATTGGGCTTTTAACCCTTTGTACTTTAGGAATTAACAATGTTTTTTCTTTACAGAAAGATTTTGATAAACTGAGTGAAAGTGTAGAACACTAACAGATAAGGTTTAATATAGATAAAAGTAAAGTTATGCATTTGGGTTGCAGAAACAAGCATAGTTCATATACACTAAATAAGACTACTGGAGTAATCCTTTTTAGAGAAAGGTTTAGGTGTACAGAAACTTTACAGCCACTCAGCTGCTCCACGAGTCGATAGGGTGCTATCAAATATAAAAAAGGGGTATAGAATCAGAAGATGTGAAAATATGTCTACAGTAGTGAGAAAAAGGTTGTAAACCCCAATGAGAATCATGGAAACTCCAGAGTTGTACCACAATAACCTTCGTGAATTACAGTCTTTGCCTACATTTTCAATTAACCATGTCTTGAGACAAAATGATGTATACATTTGGAAAACGATTACATAAGAGGCAGTGTATGTGCGAAAGTTAGTTAACACCTGTTCCATCAGCCTAATTAAAAACAATAATTCTCCCCACTCCATTGCCATCTCCTGCATCCCCCCCCCAATCCTTACAAAAAGGTATTTACGACCCTCTACAAGAAGAGTGTAGATTCTCTTGTCTTATCTGTAGTTATGTTTTCTTAACCCTACACACAGCTAAACTTTGAATTGTATCTATCACTGTGAATTCTGTGTCCTTTTAGTCAGAAATGCTTTAGACTTGAGAAAGGGAGGTTCTCCCGAAAGCTTGTCAATCCGAAATTCTGTTAGTCCAATAAAAAAAAAAAAAGGTATTACAAGATACTTATTTTGTTTGTTATTTTACAAGAATCATGTGTTTAGTTAAGAAGATCTTCAGTGGTCAGTTTGGGAGACTTCATCCTATAAAAGGATCAGAAACTGAATGAGATTTGGCTATATCATATAGCTGTGTGGAAGCAAGTCACAGCCAAATGACATTTCTGAGGACCTCAGAGAGCAAATTATTTCTGCCCATTGGTTTAGAAAGGGATACAATACTATTTCTAAGGAATTAGAGCTCCATCCTTCCACTGTCAGATAGTGTACAAATGGTAAGGTTGAAGACCACGGTCATTCTACCCAGGAGCAATCATCCTACTGAAATCTCTCCAAGAGCAACCAGGTGCATTATCTGTGAAGTCACAAAGAACCGCAGGGAACCATCCAAGGATATGCAGACTACTCTTGCCTTAGCTCATATGAGTGTCCATAACTCAATGATCAGAAAAATAATCAGAAATGTACTGATGAATGGTGTTTGCAGTAGGACAGCTGCCTGTATGTTGTTCACTAAAGATTATTCACAGATGGGAGAATGTTTTATGGACAGACAAGTTAAAACATTGAAGCCAAAAGGTTCTCAGAGAAACTTTGATTCATAGGGAACCTCTTCCCAGGTGTCAAGCATAGTAGTGGAAGTGCGATGGTTTGTGCGGTTTTGCAGATTCAGGACCTGGACCATACCTGGGAACTCTACGGTTTTGCCCTGGAGACTCTGGTTTTGACACTGAATTACCAGGTTTCTGAGGCACAGTTGATTCTCCGGATATGGGGAAACTCTGCCCACCTGCGCTCAATCCCACCCTGTTCCTCCCACTCCATGCCCTTTTTTCCTCCTTCCCCAGTGTATTCTAGCTTTTTTGTTTTGAAGTCCTACCCCCACTCACAATTAAGCTCCACCCCTTTTATGAAGTGAATCATGTCATTTCTCTCCCCTCATCGGCACCAGAGGGCTCGCCTCCTGGCAGCCCCAGCCAAGAAGTTCCCAGGTATGACTTGGACTGCTTGATATCATTAACAACTATGATTTAGGGACTTTTTACAACAAGGCTGTGTCATTATTTGCCTCTGGCTTTTGTGCTTTCCAATACTGTAGATGATGTCAAAATGTAAAGGACAGTAGTACCTTCCTAGCTCAGAACAATATTACAAATGAAGGCAGTTTCTTTCAAAGTAGGATTTGCTGATCCAAGTGATATATGCATTAGCTGTTTGGAGTCAGGAAGAAATGTATTTTAATTTTACTCACTTGGGTTTAATTGGAAATAGATTCAATAGAGATTTCTGTTTTCCCCCCAGCTCAACAAGAGTGGCAAAGGCAGAACTCAATGGATGTGTGTTATTTTTTTTTTTCTCCAACTCTGCCACTAAGTTAAAAAAAAAAAAAAAAAATTTAAAGGGATTGTAATATTTCACAAAAAGCAGCATCTTCAATTAATCTTCATAGTATTTGGGCCATGGATCGTGTTATTTCAATACTGTCAGAGTTGTAGTTCAAGAGTAAATGAATGATAAAGTCTTCCCCTCTTGCCCCTTTTACCTAGTGTAAACCACCTCCAGTCAGATGTGGAATCTGGTCTTGAGACCAGACAGCTCACAGCAAGGGACAATCTTACTGTGAACATAAGGAAAACCCTCCCCACCTTGACAGGTTTTTCCTCATGCTAATTGAAGATTGTCCCTCTCTGAGATCCATCCCGACAGTCTTGCTGCTCTGAGGTGACCAGTGTTACATCAGTAAAAGGGGCAGGAGGGGGATACTTTATCATTCAATTACTCTTGAACTACAACTCTGACAGTATTGAAATAACACTCTCCATGGCCCAAATACTATGAAGATTAATTGGAGCTGCTTTTATTGTGAAACATTACTATCCCTTTAATGTTGCATTTGGCTCTGGCTACTAAACAAATAAATATCACATATGGCTTTAAGTACAGAGGCAAAGGGATACATGTTGTCAAACTACAACAATGATACAATCATTCTACCAGTGGAGTGTATTCCTCCCACCACTCCCCAGGTGGTCCGTCTCTGACAGATGATTCAGAGGGGCCATCATCTGTTTTCTCTTGTGGGTTGTCACTGACTCCTGTACCTGAGAGTTGGGGCCATGAGTGTGTGAGCACCACACTGAACTCTTCAACGACTTCCCCTGTATCATGTCTTGTTGTAGTGGAACTCTCATCAACTACTTTTAAAGGGATAGTAATGTCAGGAAAAAAAAGTATTAACTATATGGTAGATACAATTAAAAGAGAGTACTTGCACTTATTCGTATCTCTCAAAACGTTATGGGTTTGAGAGATCTAGGAAAATAAAGTTCTCCGCTCCTTCCCCTTTCTGCTTGATGAGCTGTAAAGCTGTCAGAAGCAGATTCTGGTTGCTTGACCAGACGCGGCTCTTCAGCAGCACCGATATAATGATATCTAAAGATATATACTTCATCAGAATGGTCTACAACGTGTGCTTGCAAACCAGGCACGCGTTGTAGACCAGTGTTTCTCAACCCGTGCCCTCAGTGGCCACTAACAGGCCAGGACTTAGGAATTTCCCTGCTAGAACACGTGTTGATCAGCGGCTCAGTCATATTGATTAACTCACCTTTGCTCTTAAAAGGAAATTCTCAAATCCTGGCCTGTTAGTGGCCCCTGAGGGCATGGGTTGAGAACCGTTCCGATGAAGCATTTATCTTTAGATATCGTTATATCGGCGCTCCTGAAGAGTCTCCGTCTGATCCAGGAACCAGAATCTGCTTCTGACAGCTTTACAGCTCGTCAAACAGAAAGGGGAGAGAGCGGAGAACTTTATTTTCCTATATCTCAAACCATAAAGGTTTGAGAGATATGAATAAGTGCAAATACTCTCTTTTAATTGTATCTACCATATAGTTAATACTTTTTTTTTAGTGACATTACTATCCCTTTAAACTAGGACAAGATCACAATTAGGCAGTTCCTATCTGATGTGGCCTTTATCTGTCTGAATTAAATACAGTCAAAAACCAGTCACTTCCATGGAACTTCCAGCACAACTCAGGTCAGCAATGTTTTAACCCACTGAGTGCTTTGCACTGCATACTCCCCCTCTGGCACCCAAAGGGTTAAAGACCGCTCCCAGCATCCAAAGGGTTAAGGAACAACTATCACATATTACCAAGTCTGATGCAATTGGAGAAGACATAGTAAAAGGCCAGGGATGCTATAACAGCCCAGATATACTGAGAGATGGAGAAAAAAAAACACACACCTGGCTTTATCTGCAGGAAGAGTGATGCCCTGTATAAAACATGTGCTTTGTTATAAACTGTATCCTTCTAACAGCGCAGACAGACAGAACTGATGCACTGTACACCGTTAATGTATGATGAGCACAGGGAACAGACAGACAACCTCATGCCTGAGGAAGAGACCTAAGTAGTCTTGAAAGCTTGCGTTTTAAATCTGTTTAGTTAGCCAATAAAGGTATCAACTTTACAAAAAATTCTGCATGCTGTATTTCTACGGCTAACACGGTACGAACTCTCATCTATTATAGACAACCCCACCTTCTCAGTCAGAAAGGTGGAATATTAATCTGTCAGGAGGTATTAAGCAAGGGTTGTATGTATGTACATATTTACAGTATGTGTGTTTACATTGCTCACAATGTTTGAGTGAGCCTCCAAATTCATTTTAAGTAGATGTGGCCCTTGGTCAAAATAATTGCCCACCCCTGGTCTACAGAGACCTACATTTTTCAGGGTAGGAAATATCCTTTGCAGCATATATATGCACTAAAGGTAGCTTTTTTGGCCTGTTCTGCTCCTCTACTGGTATGTCAGGGCTTGAAATGCAGCCCTCAGCTTAATTGCCAGGTCTGCTCCCAAGGGATCAGATCTGCCAACTGTACAACTATTAGCTGCAGGTGTGTTTTAATGCCTCTGGTGTTCAAATGGTTAAGAACCTTTGAGTCACCTTGCAGAATTGCATTTACGGGTCCTCCTTTTGCAGAAATTAAATTTAAAACCCTTAACCCTGAGTGCCCAACATATTGCAGAGCAATGTGTTGGACAGGTTTAAACCTCTAGAGTACCAGAGGGCTGTGCAACATATTGCTTAAGAACGTGCGCACAGTTCTAGTTCTCAATGGTTTAGTTGTACAGTTTCTTTTAGGCCCATTAAGATTTTGGTTACTTAAAAGCATTGTCATTGGCATGTTGTGCACCCAGGATAGCCTCTTTCAGATAATAGAATTAAACTGGTTCCTTCCTGAAAATCTACGAGCTTTGAAAAGTGATGGTGAGGCTTCTTGAACCAGGAGCATCCCAGCCAATTCGGAGTACACACGCGCCTTAAAAATGCCTCTGGATAGTTGCTCTTGAACAATTTGAGTGCCAGCGGGATGAGCAGTGCATTTTATTGCTCATCCCTCTGGTACTCAGAGGGTTAAAAACTAGGGTGACCAAACCTCACCTCTACCCAGGACCACAAGTGAAATGCATTTCCGGGGCCACTTTGATTCTAGTGAAGTCCTGAAATACACACATTTCCTATGTGTTCCCAGTTAAAGAGGAGGAGATTGATCAGCCTGTATAAAAGAGATCCCATTTAACCCTCTGAGTGCCAGAGAGGTATCATTGGATTGCAACGTGTTGCACACCTCTCTGGCACTCAAAGGGTTAATTCAATAGAAACGTCTCTGCTATTGTGCAGTTCTCTCCAGTGTGGCACCAATTTGTTTGCACATCACCATTAGTGAAATTGCTGCCAGTGTGCATACCAACATTTCAGACAAATTTCCAGGGACACTTTTCCCTTGCTAAGTCACCTGACAGTGTCACCCCAGTTGTCCATAGAACAGTATGGTGCAAAGACAAAAGAAGGTATCAGATGCTTAAAATTACACTTGTACAGCAGATTAGAATGATTTCCATACCCCTTTGGCACTCAAAGGGATATAGTACATGAAATGTATAAATAAGCAATATTAACTAATTAAAAGCACAAAAAAATTACTGAGGTGAAACTTCATTTTAGGGTCAGGGGACAGCAGAATGCCCCTACCTCCAACAGAGGTCGGGCCAGGTGGAGGTGTTTAAATGTCCAGTCTGAAGAACCAAAAGAGAGTATGACTGACGGTTTCCACGGTGACGGCCGGTCTCGTTCCTATGGCACCTCCTCCAGTCCCTGAATGGACCAATGGGGCGCGCAGCTCCAGGCCAGGACGCTCCAGCCGGAGTTTGCTGTAGTGTAGTAGTCACGCTGGGAGCGGAGAGCTATCCGTTTACACTTTGGGGGGGTGACGAGAAAAAAAAAAAAAAAAAAAAGCCCACAACAACTTACCTAATGGTGGCTTCACCGCCGCTGGAAACCTGATCGGCTCCAAAGAGAGGGGAGGACTTTTTACACACTAAAAAGGGGGGAGCAAGAGAAAAACATGTCTTCCCCTTCCAACGGGACAGGGAATGGCATAGAGATCAAGCAGGAGCATGCACTGGACGGCGCAGAGAGTGCTGCAGCGGCGGAGCTGAGTGCGCTGGAGCCTGCGCCCTTCTCCATGGAGCATGCTGTCACACAGGCAGAGTCGCAGGCGGGCATTAAGAGCGAACTGGGGTCCGGGAGCGCCCCGTACACGCTGGCCTTCTCACCGGAGCACGTCGCCTGTGTGTGCGAGGCACTGCAGCAAGGAGGAGACCTGGAGCGGCTGGCCCGCTTCCTCTGGTCCCTGCCCCAGAGCGACTTGCTACGTGGCAACGAGAGCATCCTGAAAGCCCGGGCGCTGGTGGCGTTCCACCAGGGCAGGTACCCGGAGCTCTTCGGGGTGCTGGAGAGCCACAACTTCCAGCCGTGTAACCACGCCGCGCTGCAGGAGCTCTGGTACAAGGCACGGTACAACGAGGCAGAGAAGGCCCGGGGCAGACCGCTGGGGGCGGTGGACAAGTACCGGCTGAGGAGGAAGTTCCCGCTGCCCCGCACCATTTGGGACGGAGAGGAGACCGTGTACTGCTTCAAAGAGAAGTCCCGCAACGCGCTCAAGGAGCTCTACAAGCACAACCGCTACCCGTCCCCGGCCGCCAAGAGGAACCTGGCCAAGGTCACCGGCCTGTCCCTCACACAGGTCAGCAACTGGTTCAAGAACCGGAGACAGAGGGACCGCAACCCATCCGAGGCGCAGTCCAAGAGGTGAGGGGCTCTCCACTAACTTTCTTTTACTTCCCCACAGCGCTGCCATGTTCTGGAGCTGCAATATGGCGCTTACCTTGTGAGGCTCATACCTAGGGCAGCTACACAAACTTCTGGGCAGCTCTCACGTTTATATCTCCGGGGATGGCAGCCAATAAAGTGATACAATTAAGGCTGCTGTAACCCCATGTGTGCCATGGCGATGGGCAGTGTAGCCAGGGGAGTCCATAGACAGGTATATACAGCGCTGTCATAACCCTTTGTGTGCCAAAACAATTTGCAACCCCTCCAGGGATGCTGGCAGATATATATTATGTACAAAGTGGCACTGTTATCATTGAGTGCCATCCAGAGCTGATCATTGGCACAGTCTGTTGTAACCATTTAAGTGCCACGTGAATGTGCTGCTCCTTTCATGTCCCAGTGAATGTAGGCAGGTATATAAAGTGCATAGGTTTAACCCCACGCCTGCCAAAGGGGTTTGTAACGCTTCCATAATACTTCTATTTATATTTAACCCCATGTTGATCGGTTTGCAACGCAGCTGCATTGGAGGCCACTAGCAATCAAAAGGTTAATATCAGAGTATGAAAAAGTAGCATAATTAAACATTTAATAACATAAGAGTTATATGAACCACATCTGGTGACTTTTATTTAATATATTCAATTTCCCCAGACACATACAATAAAGTAGCCTTGTTGTAAGCATTTGGGTGCCACACAGCTGTCCACACCATTCTCCAAACGGCTAGACCTCAGGGGATGTTTACATTATGGTAAAACGTAGTAACCGAAGCAACAAATGTTTCCAAGATTTCATTTGAAATGCGACACAGAGCAGAGAAGAATGTAACTTTTTTTTTTTTAACTGAGTATTGGATACCCCTCTAGCCTCAATACACTCTTATATATAGATATATCTATATAATCTGGCACTCAGAGGGTGGAATCTGCAGAAATGTACACGAGTATATTATATATACCCAAAGTAGCGTTTGCATAGAGATTAACTCTTTTGACCGGCACTCAAAGGGTTAATTCGTTTGCCACTGTTTTGTACATTTTGACAGAGTCAATGATTGACCCGGTTAGTTCAGCAGGGAGCATGGCACCCACGGCTTCTAGTGTTTTGAAACTTGATTCTGAGCTCGTTCGGATCGGGTTTCATTGAAATCCTAGATAGAAGATGACTCCTCTGTGCCAATGCACTTTGATCGCTCTTTCTTATGTGCATCGCCCATTTTATCACTGGCTGCCTCGCAGCGCACATATCTTTCCCCAAAGCTAGTGACTTTTTATTTTTATACCTTGTATAAATATATATTAAGCCGCGGGGCTGAAGACGTTGACGCTGTATTTTTTAGATTGTTTTGCTTTTTGAACGTGTGTGGAGTGTCCCATATGGTGCTGCTGGCAGTGAATTAAAGGTCTCTTCTGCTGGTAAGAGGTGGGTTTATTTGCATAGGTGCATCGATTAACCCGTCTACAGCCGGGGAGAGGGGCTGCATTTTATCTCCGTGACCCATCTCCGTGCTAGAACAGATGGGACTTTGTTTCTTTCAGCTGCCAGTGTTGGATCAGTTTGTTTTTCTGCAAAAAAAAAAAATTCAGGAGGGTTTGATAGCTAGCCTGCTCACTTCGCTAATTGTTACCTCGCTTTACAGCACTGTTTAACCCTTTCAGTGCTAGGGGTAGCCAACACAGAAGCAATGCATTAGATACACCCTCTGGCACTCAAAGGGTTAAGGATCAATTGTTGTTTATGTTTGCAGTCCATTATACCCTATGGAGACATAGTTATCAAGACAAAAAATGTAGCAATTTTGGGGCAGTTCTGCACCATATTGATTACATAACAGGCTCTGCTTAAAGCAACTGAAACTTTCCTTTCGTAGGTATGTATCATTTTTATTTCCCCCTTGATAAATGTCAGACTGCAAGCTATTCAGGACATGGAAATCGTATGTTTTATGTTATTAATTTATTTTTTTTGTATTGATAATGTTTTAACTATTGATCACACCAATTGTCCCATAGGGGACAAAATAAGTTCCATACATCTCCTTGGCTTTAAATGGGGCTTTTAACTCCTTGAATGCTGTGTCTCCAACTCATTGCTTGAGGTTAACCTGTTCAGTGCCAGAGCCTCTGGCACTGAAAGGGTTGAAAGCCCATCTAAACTCCAAATTCATTTTTTAATTGTTCCCTCTGTAAACCGGTAACAAAACAATTGCACAAGTTTAATCAAAGAGTAATGCAAGTCTCAGCTTTTATTTTGTTTTTGCATAAATATAGTGAAGTTGTGTTTTTTTTTTTTTTTTTTTTCTTTTCTTTCTTTTGTTTTGATAAATATCCTCCAGACTGTAGTCTAAGTCAGTGCAATTTAATGTGGATCTGCACTTCCGTGAGACGTTTGTGTAGCCTGCTCTGCTTCTCTCATACTGTTTGCTGTGTATTGTTTTGGAATGTGCTAGAACTTGCAGGACAAGAAAGGTGTACTTCTTGTGTATCTGCAGGGTCGAAGGGTCTGTTTACCCCTCCACCCTTTTTTGTGTTTAGGGCAGAGCAGAATCGAGAGCTGTGCACATTCTTTTAGTGTTACTCTCTTATATGTAAGCTTTTAATCTAGAAGCTGGAGGGAGGCCTTTGCAGTATCTTGAATTATCTAATATGTGGGTAAGGTCCAGGACTGCAAAGACCTGCAGGGCTTTAACCATTTGAGCTTCAAAAAATACCTTGTACATCCCAGTGGGTTAGGGTTTGTATCACTTCTTTGTTTTGCCAGGTCTCTGACCGGTTTGGCCTGCAAGGTAAAGGTGACCTCTCCTTCCAACAGAAGACTCGCCCTTCCCTTTTCTTCCTGTGTGCAGTATTTAATGAGAGAACTTGCCCTCGGGCACTTTTCATTCTTGAAAGGCGCCAGTTTACTGAACTAGTGTTTTTGTGAGCAAATCTACAGGCCGAACATCTGATAAAATAAGGGGATGACTTTTGATTTATCCTGCTAGTCAGTGTGATTTTAACTTTTGTGACGAACAATCGCTTATAAACTTAATTTTACTTTCAGTTTCCTAGATGGGATTGTCCTCTTATCCCATCTAGTTTAACTCCTTGGAGCAGTAAGTTGCGAGCCCCCACCCCCAGGTTCTCATGAATGTTGATCTGTCACCCTAACTCAGGTTTATTTTATCGGTAATTAAAATCTGTAAAATAGTTTGAGAAATTAACCTTTAATGTGTTAATGACAGTTTGGCATTTTATGCTAATTCCCTGCACTGTATCCTGATTGGTTGGTTGTTTTCAAGGCCATACCTTTCACTGGATGTTATATTAGGAATGTCCCCCGTGTGTGTGGGATCTGAATAGATTCCTGCATAGTGCAATGTGTGTGTGGTAATACTGGCCCAGCGTAGAAACTAATTGCCATAAAATGGCTAGTACAACACCCTTTTAACCCTTTGAGTGCCAGAGGTACGTAATCTGGCATTCAAAGTGTTAAAGACGGTTTTTAATTTTCTTTAAAATAATACTGCTTAGGATATCAGGTCTACTTTATGATTTGTGAAATGGTTGGTGCTGTTCCTCAGCAGGATGAAGGGGTAGTTTTACCAGGGAGCCTACATCTCTGGAGTCTCGGAGTACAGCAACATGTTTACAAAAATAAATTAGTATAACCTATTCTTTAACCCTTAGAGTTCCAGATGGGTATGCAACGCCTTGCAAAGTGCTATAACAGTGTTATAACATTCACACGACAACATAAAATATATTGAATATTTCGGTGTGCTTTTTCAAATTAAAGACAGCTGTATTTTTAACAAGTGGCAAACATATTGCTATAATCTGCTGAGTTAGACAGTGCTGGATGAAATAAAAATGAAAACCTAAGGCCTGCTTAAGAAAAAAAAATAAAAAATCAGAGATGGTTTAAACTTAAGTTTTTTCGAGCTGTGGAAAGCAATGATTTGGACAGCCTCTGGCACTCAAAAGGTTAAATATGTAACAGACTGGCCTCCTTTTCTAGTAAGTCTTTACAATTTTTCCTTCTATAAATGTACAGCGACGTTCAAATGATTCTGCAGATGCTATTTGTGGACTGATTGAACTCTAACGACTTTTAAAATATTCATGGGCATTAAATGCGTTTCTTGTATTTATGTGATGCTTCCGAGAGAGGATTTTGCCACATTCTCTAAGGGCCATATGTTCAAAAGAAAAGTGGAGGACTTCTGGGGTAAACCATTTGCTCTATTGGAGAGAATCAACAATTCTTGGGGATTTTAATTCTAGAGCTCTCTAATGCATTGCAGTGCATTGGAGATCTCTCTAGCATTCAAGGGGTTAACATCCCCATTTCAATCAAAGTGAATTTAGTTCTTCCCTATTGTGCATGAAATTGGTTTGCCCCAGAACTACTCCACTTTTTCTTTTGAACATACGGCCCTAAATGTTCAACACCATTTACACGTGGGCCTTATTCGTCATGCTAAGGAAGTGCATCTCTGGAGCAAACCAGCTGCACCTTGAGGGGAAAATTTTAAGTGCAGACTGCAATTGATTCAGGTGGGCTTTTAACACCTTGAATGCTAGTGCGGTCTCTCAATGTGTCAGAGACCTCTAGCATTGAAAGTACCATGTGAATCCATGGGACAGTTAATTTCCTCCTTATGGCGTTCTTGGTGTGCTTCAGGATCGGACCTCTTAACCCTTTAAGTGCCAGATGTGTATTCAAGCAATGCGTTGCGTACCTCTCTGGGACTCAAAAGGTTAAATGTGATGAATAAGGCCCGATGTCCACATTATACAAATTTGGTGCTTTTGTATGCACAGTCTGAAATCTGCAAAGCAATGAATTAAACCTCAAGCATTCATGGGGTTAACCATTTGAGTGCCAGAGGGATATAGAATGCATTGCAATGCGTTTTGTACCCCTCTGGCACCCAAAGGGTTAAAATCAACTATAACTTGCTTATTTTGTACTTTCTAATGTGCAGACTGTAATTCTTGTGTTCCACGTTTGTCTTCCACGATTGCTGAAGTGGGGGAGGGTAGTTTGATGAATGGTCAAAATGACAGGTAAAATTCTTTGGTCTGTCTAAGCTACTTCTTCCTGGTTCACTTAGCTTTTCCCCAACCCCCCATCGTCTTGGCTGTTACCCCCCCCCCCTCCCCCTACACATTCACACCTTAGGGACATTCCATCCTCTTCCAAGGCTGTCCCTGTAAATTGTAAGCTTGTCAGACCAGGAAGTCCCTAATTAAGCCTGCATTATTTAGTCAATAGCTCTCTAAATTTTCAGTAATTACACAGAAAGGCTTTTGTACAAAAAAAAAAAAAAAAGAGAGCAAACATAAGTGAAAGAAATAGCTTCACAGTGGTTATCTAAGGAAGCTTCCAGGGCCCCTTTGATGAAATGTATCTTTTTTTTTTTTTTTTTTTTTTTTTTTTTTTTTTTTTTTTTTTGTGGGGGGGGGGGGGTTTTGCTGAGTTTGAGAGTAAACCTTGTGGAGCATAGTGTCAAGTAGCACTGTATTAATATTCGAACCCTTTAAGGGCCAGAGTGATTAACGATTCATTGTACAGCCTTCTAGTCCTGAAAGTGATGAGCATACCTGGGAACTCTCCGGATTTGCCCCGGAGACTCCGGTTCTGACAGAGCTTTACCGGGTCTCCGGGGCAGAGGCTGATTCCTCCGGATGTGGAGAGTTTCTATTGAAACTCTGCCACATCTGCTTTTTCTCCCGTTGTGCCGAGTTAAGCCCCGCCCCTGTTTGACGCGATTAGCGTCATTTTTGTTACCCCCTGCTGAACAGAGGACTACCCTCCGGGTAGCCCTCAACTGAAAGTTCCCAGGTATGGTGATGAGGACTGTACGGGTGTGCAGCATATTCCTTCAGAATACATTGCACAGCTCTCTGGTCATTAAAGAGTAAATAAAAAAGGCTTGCTCCTAGTTTAGGGGAAGACATTCTTGTGGCACTCCAACTGTTGGGGCTACAACTAACATCATCCCCGGCTGGTTGTGGATAATGGAAGTTTGTCTGCACTAAGGTGAGAGAGACTGTCCAATCCCTCTTTATTCTATGGAGTCCAGTGAGTTCTAGCCGACATGAAAGCGGCTCCATAGAGTCACACAGGAATTGTGGCGTTTCTTCTCTTTCTCACGTTAGTGCATGGCCCTGCTGAAGTGCCAAAAGCTGCCAACCCCTGTTTTAAAAAATGTTCTTTTGGTAATCACATGACATGTAACTGCTTCCTCCTGTTCAAACAAGCTGGCAGTGTTTTATGGGAGAGTTTTCACCTTCTAGCTCAACACAACTATGGAATAATGGGTCTATAACAAAAAAACCTTCCTATGTGTGAATGTGTTCTTCATACAGCAGTGAGGTACATATGTACTCTTTGTTTCTGGATTTGATCTGTTAGTTTACAGTCTGGTAGACCTGTATGGTTTGTAATGGTCACTAGTTTATTGAAGCCTGTTTGTGAGGAGGTGTGACGTTAGAGGCAGATTTCAAAAAAGCTCATTATATACAGGAAACCGAAGGTATAATGTGAAAAAATATACATATTCCTTAGTTTTGTATGAAGGAAACATGACTAGGTAAATCAATCTGTTTAACACGTGGAGCTAGTTATTCCTGTGAGTGGAATTTTATGGTTTAGAAAGATGAGGCCCATGGCGATTTATTTAGTATTGACAAGTCAAAGTGGTAAACACAAGCAAATTGAGCAAGAGATTCAGCAGTTGCAGAAATAACTACACTAATTATCTATTTAACCATTTGAGTGCTAATGATGCTCATCAGTATATAGTAGTTTGGAGGTGAAGCTACTGGTGCACCTAATGTTAAATGTAGTGAACAGGATAATTTCTGTTTCTGACAAGAGTTGCATTAAAGGGATAGTAATACTTCGTTTTAACTTTATTTTATTTTGTAGGCATTAAAAAAACATGAAGAACGATATAAGTCTTATCTCTCAAACCTTTATGGTTTGACAGATATTCACAAGCAAAGTTTCCCCCTCCCGCCCCTTTTACCTAGTGTAAGCCATCTCTTCTCAGATGTGGAATCCAGTCCATAGACCAGACAGATAACAGAAGGGGACAATCTTCTTCCTATGAGAACAATGAAAACCCTGCCCCCCTTGACAAGCTTTTCAGGTTTTTCCCTTATCTTAATTGAAGACTGTCCCTCTCTGCAATCTACCTGGGCACCTCCCTTCTGCCCTGGCTGAACAGTGTGACATCAGTAAAGGGGGCTGGAGGGGGACACTTTGTCATTGAATTACTCTGGAACTACAACTCTGACAGAATTGAAATAACACTCTCCAAAGTCCATATACTATGATGATTAATTAGAGCTGCTTTTATTATGAAACATTACTATCCCTTTAACACTTGGACGCTAGAGTTCAGGGAGGTCTCTAGAATCCAAGGTGTTAAGTATCTTACAACAGATGAGAGTTTGTACAGTGTTAGCCGTAGAAATACAGGAGGCAAATATAGTTTTTGATACCTTTTATCGGCTAACTAAGCAGATTTAAATGCAAGCTTTCAAGACCTTAGGTCTCTTCCTCAGGCATGTTATACAGATAAATATGAAAACAAGATGTTTTCATATTTATCTGTATAACATGCCTGAGGAAGAGACCTAAGGTCTTGAAAGCTTACCTTTTATTGGCTAACTAAGCAGATTTAAATGCATCAAAAACTATGTTTGCCTTAAGTATCTTACGAGATAAAACTGCATTGCCCCTTGCACATGTCAGGGAAGAACAACAACCAAATTGCCAGGTCCTTGCCAAATGCTTTATATTGTGTCTTGATGTATTTGCCTTAAATTGCTGGTGTTCATTATCTGTTGTCACAATGTGTCCCCCCCCCCATCTATCTGCATCTTGCTTTTGTGTGTATTGCTCTTAAAAGAAATTGCATATGTGTGGTGTTTGTGTTTTTCGGTCAATCCCCAGGTAACATTTGATTTTCTTCTTATTTAGTGAGTCAGATGGGAACCATAGCACTGAAGATGAATCCAGTAAAGGCCAAGATGATTTATCTCCTCATCCTCTCTCCAACTCCTCTGATGGTGTTTCCAACATAAACCTGCCTAGTCACTCTGATGCAGTCTATATGCAGCACATTGGAAATAAAATATCCTTAAGTTCTTCTGGAGTTTTGTTGAATGGAAGCTTGGTATCGGCAAACACTTCTCCCGTCTTCTTAAATGGAGGTTCATTTATCCAAGGACCCAATGGAGTACTTCTTAATGGGATAAATGTGACAAATTCGCAGACTGTAACCTTGAATCAGACAAAAATGGCTTCTACCACCCTAAGCAACAGCGCACCCAGTGCTGACATCTTGGTGTCTTCCACAGAAGACGTGAAGGACTTCAAGCTTCTTCAGACTGGCATGACAGATTCCACTGCCAGTTACACTACAAACTTGCCACCTTCCTTCCCTGGATTAATACCAGCCACAGAAGTGAAAAGTGAAAGTCTTCAGCCTGTCACCTCTCAAGATGGTGGAACTGTAGTCACGTTCACCACCCCCATACAAATAAACCCATATGGCATTGTTCAGATCCCGAACTCTGGAACCAATGGGCATCTGCTCAATGGAAGCATTGGGTTTTCCACACTCCAGCTACCTTCTGTGTCCGTTTCACAAGGTAACCGAAATTTCTGCTGAAATGTATCATTTTCATAATGTTCTGTACTTTTAACTAGGAAATGTTTGTCTGCTCAATCCATTATCCTGTAGAGCATCTATGGGCCTTAGGCAGAAAAAAATAGGTGCTGCTCTGAGGAAAGCCAGTTTCACCATTGGGGATACATAAAAATGCCTATTGATTTGAATAGAAGCTTTAATGCTAGATAGATCTCCAATGCAAGGTATTAGAGACATGTAACATTCAAGAAGTTAAACACCCCCATTTAAATCAATGGAAAGTCTTACTCCCCACCCCCTCATGTGGCACAGTTGGTTTGCTTCGGAATAGCTTTTTCTGTACAAGTCTCCATTTGCTTAACTCTTTGAGTACCAGAGAGGCAATGTGTTGAGTACCTATTTAGCACTCACATGGTTGAAGCATTTTAAAAAAAAAAATAATAATTTTGGATCGTTTTGAGTCTTTCCAGACTTTTAACTTCAGGTTGTGGTATATTTTCTGCATAAATTATAAATTCAGGATGATAACTAAAGTGGTAGTAAATATGGCAAAACACATTTTGAACTGGGATGCAATACATTTAGTAATATCTTGTGCTAGTTAACCCTTTGATTGCCAGTGGGGTACGCAACACATTGCAATGCATTGCATATCCCTCTGTCACACAAAAGGTTAATAACTAGTTGGTTATGACTTTCAGAGGTAGGAAAGAACACACTTTTCAACATAATTCTTGGAGTAACACTTTGAGTACCTTTCTGGGACTGAAAGACTTAAAGGAAAATTTAAGACCTCTTAAAAATAACCCCGCAATTACCTTAGCACAGCCAGAAACTCCTAAAGGCTCCTATGAATGTTGCTGTTGTGCCTTCATTCAAGAGAGAGCATCTTCAGTCCTGGATGTCAGGTCAGTCGAGGCAAACATCACAACTGCTGACAGTTCTTTTCAAACAGAAGCAGGCAGAGTGAATGAGCCTACTTAGGATTATCATAATCAGAAGAGTTTGAGTTCCTGTGGTCCTGCTTGGAACTGTCATGTCTGCCTCCATGGCCATGACTTCCAGGAATGATTTGAAGGTGTTCTCTTGAACAAGGGCAGATTTCTTAGGGTCTGCCAGGATTTCCTGGCCAGAGAAAGGTAAGTGTGTGTGTGTGTGTGTGTGTGTGTGTGTGTGTGTGTGTGTGTGTGTGGTTACTGGGAGGTATTGGTCTTCTTTTAGGAATATGCTGTGAATGAAGTAAACTAAGACTAAACTGAGATTTCGTAATTTGTACACTTTCTAATAATGACTACATATGTGCATGACTGTGACATCATTGGGTGCATTCACATAGCGATGTCTAGCTCCGTCTTTTACACTACAGCTGTTCTGTCTTGTCCTATGAATAGGTCTGAATATGGTTACATCACCACTTTGTTTATTTTTAAATACTGGATTTAACCTGTTTTTGAGGCAGAAAAATGAAAAACATGCAGTAATTGTGATTGTGGTAATATAACGTAAATAACAAGGCAAAAGTGGGCAACCTGAAGTCCTCCAGCTGTGTAGGACTGCAATTCCTCTCATCCCCTGCCAGCTGTTCTCAGAGGATGATGGTATTGCTCCACTGGTGTAGTTGAAGACTACATGCCAATCCTCTCTTCGTGTGAACTATCGCGTTGTGAAAGTAAGAGCAATGGTTATCTGACTATAGTCTGTAACAATGCAGGTTGTCATTGTGACAACGTGGTCCAACAGCTTGTGGGCTCCAGTGTGTTGGATACCTCTCTGGCACTCAAAGGGTTAAGAGCGTGTGTGTCTTTTACTGATTTCTGTTGGTGGGTGGTAAGCAAGAGAGTTTGAAAAAAAAAAAATAAATAAATCCTAGGCCAGATGTATGTTTGTCCGATGTGATCATACGCAGTAGAGACTGCCCGAACGCAGGAGCCCGGAGGCCCGTGTACACGGGGCTTTTTTACACTAGTACTATATAAAACAAAACATATAATTGATTTTATTAACTCTTTGAGTGCCATGGGGTATGCAATGAATTGCAGTGTATTAGAGACATTTGGCATTCAAGAAGTTAAACACCCTATTTAAATCAATGGAAATTTTTAATGCCCCCGCCCTATGTGGCACAGTTGGCTTGCTCCGGAATTGCACCTATTTAGCTTTCTGTACAAGTCTCCATTTGCTTATCTCTTTGAGTGCCAGTGAGGTATCTGTGTTTAACACTCTTTTTGTTGCAAAGGGATTTTTTTTTTTTTTCTCCCTGTAGTGCAGTTGGTTTGCCCCATCATTTCTGCCTGAATATGGCTCTGAGAGTATTTGGGACTAGTAAGGTACTTGCCCATAAAAGTATATTAAATGGCCCCACAATTTAGTAACATGGGGTTTTAGGAGCGTTCAAAGGGGATGTTTTATCCTTTAACCCTTTGAGTGCCAGAGGGGTACGCAACGCATTGCTTTACAATGCGTTGCGTACCCCCCTGGAACTCGAAGGGTTAAGGACTAGAGGGCATGTGCAATGCACTGCAAAGCAACGAGTTGGCCACCCTCTGGGCCTTAAACGATTATATCAATGGTTTATTTCTTATTTATTATAATTATTTTTTTTTTTTTGTTGTTGTTCCTACCCCATGTTCCAGTTGGTTTCTCCAGAATTGCTCCTGTTTTTTTTTTTTTTTTTTTTTTTTTTTTTTGTCATGTGCAAAAATGGCTCTTAGACTGTTTAACCCCTTAACGACCCTTGACGGTCATAGTATGTCAAGGGTGGATTTGACTTAACGCCCGATGATGTACTATGACCGTCATTGAATTCCACGCTCCCCCCCGCGGCTGCACGCCGTTCGGGGAGTCCGGAACACAATGGAGCAATAAAAAAAAAAATTGCTCTGTGGTCGTTCAGTCGCGTCCGCATCCGGATTCCCCGGTCTTTAAGGGGTTAATTCCTCTGCACTTAAATTCAACTCTTTCAGGCAGTGTTGTCAATGTAATAAGCAAAGCCTTTATGTGCTCGCGTAGAATTTAAAGCCTGTCTTTGATCATAACAAATGGAAAAAAACGTGCATGTGTGTGTGTACTGCTCCCAATGGTAGATCAGATCTGGGCTACTGCAAGAGACAAGGAGTCGTCTGAAATCCTACAATTTGTTCAAGAATATGGCAAACAGCCTTTGGGAGAAAAACCAGGATGCAAACTTGAGTGCTAATTGCTTCTAAGAGTTTGCATATTTCAGGACGATATTCCACATGTTTTCAGGTAAGACATTGTAATTTATTACATTTTATACAAATTTATCTACAGCTTTGAGGGGAAAATATTCATTATTTATTTCAAAATATATATATTTATTTTATATCCCCCCCCCCCAACATACTAACACTTTTAACACTCAAATTATTTGACTTTAAAGGGACACAACCATGCAATTTGCTTGTCTCCTGTGTAGATAGTTGTAGAATTAATTTTTTGCTTGATCAGATAAATTTTTTTAATTTAATTTTTTTATATCTACTGACTTTGCCAGAACTTTAAATAGTAATTATCTCCTAGAAACAAGTGGCTCTTAATGGACTGGGTTCTGTTACAGGAGATAAAAGCAGTGAGACTTCTCTCCCAAATCTCCCCATAGCTTCAATAACTTGCATAGCATTGCCAATCTACACACATACAGACGCGCGCACACATACACACACAATCTGTTAGTCTACTGCTAGTTTGCTGTTTTAGTTTGGACTGTTAAAGTCTTTTGTTTGTCTCGAATGGTAAATGAAGGCAGCCTTCAACAGAGATCATTATATACTGCCAAGTGCAGATATAATGCAAACTCATTGAGAGATACTGATTGCTGTATCAAGGGTTCCTAAATAATTGTTATGCCTACTGAGAGCTACTTTTTCCCTGAGAAAAGTTTCTCTTTGACCCATAGAGCCTATTTTTACAATGTAGTTAGGAAAACTTAAGACACTCTACTGTCGGCATCAAGGTGGAAACTTAATGCTATTATTTAACAGTGGCAGAAATGGAAAACCTACATTTTAAGGCTTATTATTTAACAAAAAAATATATAGTTTCCCTTTATGTTTAGACCCAAATTAGGTCCCTCAGATCTCTTCAAGCTCCTTTGCAGTAGCTCAGACTGCATGATCTAAGGATGCAGGTTTCTTGTGCAATGTATGTTTTAGAAACATATAAATTATTACATGGTATTTGTAAAACTGCATGTTTTAATTGATGATAAAGAGTTTTATTTCCAAACGTGTTCCTTTTGTCTTCCATAGGAAATGCAAAGGCAACTGAGAGATGCTCTCCAGTACTTTCCACTCTCAAAGACCTCATCGTCCATCGGAAAAGCTCATCCCAGCCCTCTAGTGTTGTGGATTCCAGTATTCCACATAAACCCAAATTAGACAGCTCAGCAGGTTGCTGTTCTGGTAGCCAGGGATCTAAGACAGTTGCTCACAGATCCCTTCCATCCTCCCGTTTGTCTACACCCTGTCAAAAAATAGTAGGTGAAACTAGCTTCAAGACTCCTACAGTAGAACAGACTGATCCAATGTCCACCCGAGTTCCATTAAGTTTTCATAAGCCTAACCAAAGCCAGATGGATATGGTAGAAGAATCAACAAATTGCTCATCATCCGAAGACCTCTCCTTTACTGAGATTAACTCTTGCTCAGAAACTGGTGAACCTTTTTTGCCACGGAAGAAAGTGCGATTGAAGAAAAAATACAGAAGACGTTCCTCAAAATGGTCTGAATCTTCTCCGCTTGGTAATCTACCTCTCTACAGGAATGTGACTGAGAATAATTTAGAAGTTAAAAAAAGAGAGGAGGAACAGTTTCCAAGACAGATTTCTTGTGTTGATGAACGATTAAAGGATCTCTGTGAACTCCAGAGCACAATGGCTGCTGACTTGCATGGTCTGCGCAGTGAGATGGCCAACATTGGGGTGATACTAGGGAAGATGTTGGTGGTTCTTGAAAAGTCAGCTGGCAATAAATTAACTTTTCCAACTACAGACAACGATAACCAAGAAAAAATGTGATATCGAAAACACAGGATTTTTAATGCATGTTGAAGGTTAGAAGTGCAAAGTTAGGTTGGTCTAGAATACAATCTTAATGGGTAAAGCTCATTATTTTGATAGGTTTATATTTGTTTTATTTCATTTTATGTAATAAATCTGCAGCTGTATAATTATACCTTGTGTTTTTGTTCTTTCAGTGAGGATAACGCTCATTTTTACCAACTGGTAACTTGCATTTTAAATGTAGTTATCTGGGCAGGATATGCAAATAAAAAGCATAAGATCTATATATATGCAAACAAGAAACAGACATGCGTTTCCCCATACAAATAGTGCTTATGTGTGCCCTGTATTGGGCATATATAATAACACTGTTAGTAAATATGACAATTTAGTCCATGTTTTGGTGAAAAGATGGTAAGCTCACCAACCCAGTAAATAAAGTTTTTTCACTTTATTAATGGATGCATGGTGAGTTAGCTCTGTGAGATATATATATTTGATATAGATAATCTCCTACAAATAACTTTACCTGCAATTAACACCTCTGTGAACTCCTGAACTGTACCAAAAGCCTAATCTAGTAAGATGTATACACCATTGGATTTTATTAGTGAAGTTAAAGGGAAAATTTACCCGCAAATCATGATGATTATTTTTCTGCCAATTTGATTACACTTCTGAAGAAGTTGCCGTCTCCAGAAAATGCCTTTTTTCATTTAAAACTTGGCGAGGTTGTGAAATCTGCAGTGCGGGAACATTCATTAGTTTTGAAACTACCTCCATTGAAACAGCAATGAGCATGTAGTTATTTTTCCAGGCTGGTTTATATTGAATACTAGTTGAACAGCCCATTATACGGGCCACAGTGCCACTGCCACCCGGTGGCGGGGCAGTCATGTGTAGTGGAGACTGCCAGCGCCGCGGCCGATATAGAGCTGCGGCGCGGGCAGTCTCTACTGCACATGTGGCGGTGTTACACACGAATTAGCGAATTATTATATAGGATTGTAGGGGCTTGGAAGTAACTCTTGGAAGAGACCATTATTTCCAGTTTGTAAATGGTAGTAAAGACAAAATATAACCTTAATGTAGCAAGTCATGCAAGGGCTAATGTGAATGGGTTGTTGGTTCCCAATTGTATCTCAAATTAGGGAGATGTTTTAGCACCCCAATAATCTGAAATGTGCATAGGTCTACGCCAGTAGCTTTCCTGAAACTTCCCTTGCACTCATACCCCACCAGATTAGGGAAGAACAAAGCTCTAAGGCCCCAACAATGGGGGGCGGGGGGACTTTTTTTTTTTTTTTTTTCCCCCATTGTGTAGATGGGCACTTCTCCTGCTAGAATGCTCATCACCCTCAAACGGGATGATGGGAGTTGTAGTACAGCAACAGCTGAAGCAAGAATGCCCACTCCTGGTCTGTGTTTGAGGATATGCAAGGCATTTTTGTGCAGAATTACACAAAATAAACTGTGTATATTTCATTCGTCTTTTAATTCATAGAAACCGCTGTCTGGGAATTCTGCATTTACCCAGGAATTATAATCCACAACAGAAAGCCCTCGGTTGCCCAACCCTGTTCTAAGTTTTATTTTTGGGAATCGCCTCTGTATAATACCCGTCTGTCTCTGCCATATTCCCCGTCTAGCTCATTTGAGGTACCTACGCGATAAGTGGATATCAACTTACATTATGACAACAGATAAGAACCAGGTAGCCTATCCAGTCTGCTCATTTTCCTATCTAGGTAAAAACCTTACATAGGTCTTATAATGGGCTTATATTTGTCCCAAGTGTTTTGAATAGCCTTATTGTCTCTTCATTCGTCTCCTCTACAGTGTGTAAGGGCTCTTTCACAAGGGTGGCAGAACTGTATCAGTATCATGCTTGTGTTGTGAACTTGCCTTTTTCCAGTCATACACCTCTGATTTGGAAGGTGTGTGACTGACAGCTGATCCATATGACCACCAGCCGAATATTGTCTGGTTCTCAGGGTATTCAGGCATTCAGTGGGGGTTATAATGAGCATTGCAACTTCCAACATTACTTGTGGAAGGTGTGCTTATTGCCCCATAGGCTGCTGTGCAGACCATCCTTGCTGTAGCTTTACTACATTTTTGCGTGGATACAGACATAATGTAGCTTGCTGGTCTATGGTGTGTGCACACTACGTGATGGTCATTTGTATAAAGGGCACCATAGCCCAGTGTTGTATCTTTCACAGTGGGCAAGATCACCAGCAGCCTGGTGCCATCCATGTGAAAGGGATAATTCTACTACATTATGAAACCTGCCCAGTTTGTAGTTTGGGGGAATGAGCTGGCTCAAAGCCAGCAGGGGTGATGTAGTGGGAGCGACTGATATCGGATGGATAATTTATGTTCTTGGTAAACTCAGCTGGTTCACAAGTGTAACCCTTTGAAAACCAGGTGGCTGTGCAATTCATTGTGTGGATGGGGGGAAGCATTTCTCTCCTCTCTGGTCCTCAAGGGACGAAGGGCAACTATCACATTTTGTAAAATCTGCTCATATGGGAGTAGACTTGGGGCCTTCTTAACCTTGTGAGTGCCAAAGGGGTATCTGCAACAAAGGGTTAATGGAAGAAAAAGGGAAGTAAACCAAATGTGATGGAAGAAATAATCCTCAAAATGTATTTTTATTTTAAATGGGGTTTAAAACTCCTTGAATATATGACCTCTCACATTCAAGTGGTTGAGAGCTCTGTTTAAAGCCAGTGGAAATGTTGGAGAATTTGCATTGATTCCGTTGGTAGATTTTCTCCAGTTTTGCTTCCTTTTTCTTTATGGATAAGGCCTGTGGTGTCATGGAATGATGGGTCCAGTTGATAACATGAAGATAACAAACATCCCCATTACATTCAACAGAGATTTTAACACCTTAAATGCCTGAAATCTACCAACACTTTGCTTCACTCAAATTGCTCAGTTTTGGGCTTTAATCCTGAAACCCTTTAAGTGCCAGAGAGGTAGCCAACACATGCAATACAAGTACATAATATATAAATTCAAAATAAAGGGTAACTATTCCTTTAACCCCTTAAGGACCAGAGGTTTGTGTAATGTGTTGTGAACCCTTTGAGTGCCACATATGTCTGAAGTGCTAACTGTTGTATCAAAATAACTAAATGACCTGATTTGGTAGATTTCAAAGAAATGTCTGCTCCTTACCATAAGTATAATGCCCCAGACCCAGTGGTGTCCGTAGACATTTTTCCAGGGGGGGGGGGGCAAAGCCATAATGTGATCCCCAGGCCAGCCCATCTAGCTCCTTTATTTATATGGAGGAGGGTAATTGTAGGGGGGGGCAAGTGCCCCCCTTGCCCCCCCCCCTCCGGACGCCCATGCCCAGACCACAACATTACAGAACACTTCTTGATTACTTCATTAAATACTAACAAACTCTTTATGTAAAAATGCTTTTTTGTTTTAAAACAAGACCAAAGTATTTTATTTATAAACACCTATAGTGAAGCTTAAACAAACACTAATTTGAGTTGTGTCGCTGTGGAGCGATGTGATACATTTATATACACACCACACAGTCTGATCTCCTAAACACAGGGACACCAGGGAGGGAAAGCGGGATTTGGATCTCTTCTGATTGAGGAGGAGGACCTTCAAGGCCCACATGATGAGAATGGGAACGGAAGGTTCCTCCTCCTCCTCCGTCTAGTCGTTCATAGACTGTTGGAAGAGCAGGCGGTAAAGGGGAGGTGACAATCTCCTTCCTGGTTGTAGCATTGATTACTTATCCTACCATATAAGCGATCAATGCTTGGGGGAGCATCAGGAGGGGTCCTGATGCCCCCCCACTAAGTTTGAAGTTAAAGGGATAGTAATACTTCGTTTTAACTTTATTTTATTTTGTAGGCATTAAAAAAACATGAAGAATGATATAAGTCTTATCTCTCAAACCTTTATGGTTTATGAGATATTCATAAGCAAAGTTCCCCTCCCCGCCCCTTTTTCCTAGTGTAAGCAATCTCTTCTCAGATGTGAGTCTGGTTGTATGACAGTACAGATAACAGAAGGGGACAATTTTCTTTGTATGAAAACAATGAAAGCCCTTCCCCCCCTTGACAAGTTTTTCAGCTTTTTCCATTATCTTAATTGAAGATTGTCCCTCTCTGCAGTCTACCTGGGCATCTCCCTTCTGATCTGGTTGAACAGGGGGGGGATACTTTGTTTGTGAATATCTCTTAAACCATAAAGGTTTCAGAGATAAGACTTATATCATTCTTCATGTTTTTTTTAATGCCTACAAAATAAAATAAAGTTAAAACGAAGTATTACTATCCCTTTAAGGAAGTAAAATTAATATAATTTATTTTATAAAAAATAACTCCATCTCATTTAGTGACTTTTTTTTTTTTCTTCCCATATGGTGCCAATAGCTTTACTCTAACTTTTTCAGTATTGCCCTGAATATATAATTACCGGGGTTTGTGGGGTGCTGAGCCATGACAACAACATCATTATCTAGGGCTTGTATAAGGAGATTTAAATTGGTTACATATGAATGCAATTAATGGATAAATAGCTGTTAAAGTGGAACTGACACTTTGTAACAAATGATTTTGAAAAATGTGTCCAAAATAACCCATATACTTATATTTGTCATTTTTAATTTCAAACAATAGTTTGAGATATTTAGTTTTGTAAGTTTATGCAGCTGATCTATTACTTCCTGGTAGGAAGTGGCAGTTGGTAATGTAGAGCTGTGTGAGATGTCTGAGTCTTCTAGGCATACCTGGAGGATTTACGCTGACAAATAAACAAAGCTAAATATCTTTTAAATCATTATTTTTAAATAAAAATGTCTAGCATAAATATTTATTGTTATTGAAAGACATTTCAAAAGCAACTAGTTGTTATAAAGTGACAGTTCTACTTTATATTGTATCTTCTAGCATGTTTTCATGTGCTCTATAATAAGTCACTCTTTTATATTATGGTGCTCAAAAGTAACAAAGAAATAAACCACAGAAAAGGTCTTTAATCTAATAGAATAAAATATTTTACTAGCCTTCCAATAAAAACAACTGTGGTATGTGAGCTTGGATCTCAGATGGATTTAGGAATAAAAAAAGAGCTTATTAGCATCAGAAAATGTACATCCCATTGTACATTCTTATTGTCAGTTATTCCTTCCAGGAGCGACCTGGGCCGTATCTTCCATTAGGCACACTAGACAACTGTCCTGGAGTGCCACATTTTGAGAGGCTACTCAACTGTGCAGACCACACCCACATTCTGAATTGTGGGTGTGGCTTGTGCAATTGCTGCATCCATTCACTACACACCCAATCCTGGCTTATGGTGACCGGATTATTTGTCAGTTTAATAATAGCCAGCAAAGACTTGTGTAAACTCCTGGGATACTTGTGAGGTCTCCAGTACATTAAGAAGCAATGCATTTGAGACCTCTCTCAATCAATAGTTTAAAAGCTTGCTACAGGTGTATTCTGTGCCAGGGAACAGGTGATGTTTGGGGCGGAGGCATGGGCTTTTCTAAGATGTTAAAGCTTTAGATGTAAAGCCGGACCCTAGGATGGACCACACCTGAAGCTGGGTGGGTCTCTATATTGTTGATGGCGAAAATGGATTATTCCACCAACTTTTAACTACCGCTGGAGAGAGCTCAGACATTATTTTGCAAAGCTTTTGGAGAGAAGCACACTGTCTGCAGATAATTCTTTGAATGCCAGAGGCGTGTGCAGTTGCCCAGCCAATGGTACTCTGAGGGTTAAAAAGCTAATTTTATTTTTATTACTAAAGTAAATAGCATTTTAATAAATATGCAAACAAAGACTAAAATATGTGTTGTAACAGTTTAAGGTTGTTAATTCAGCTGTTTTGTGTCTGTCTCCCAATATTGTGATTATCTTTAAAATGCCCTTGTAACTCTTATCCCTTTGAGTGCCAGAGAAGTATTCCTCTGGTGCTCAAACGGTTAAAATACAGGGTCCCTGAATTACATAAAGTGTGTGTGTGTGTGTGTGTGTGTGTGTGTGTGTGTGTGTGTGTGTGTCAAGATTAATTCAGTGATAAAGTATCCCCCTCCCACCCCTTTTACTGATGTAGCACTGCTCACCTCAGAGCAGCAAGACTGTCTGGATGGATCACAGAGATCACAATCTTCAGTGAGCATAAGGGAAAAACCTGTCAAGGGGGCAGGGATTCCTTATGATCACAGTAAGAAGATTGTCTTGTGCTGCGACCTGTCCAGGCTTAAGACCAAATTCCACATTTGGGGGGAGGCTGCTTACACTAGGTAAAAGGTGGGGAGGGGATACTAATTAAACCTATAGTGTTGCAGGCCATGTATTCTGATCAAAGGTAAAGTAAAGGCCACAAGTGTGAAGTGCATTAAACGTATGTAACTCTGAGGGGCAAATGTTAAAAAGAAACATGGAGTAATTCTGTGGCAAATAAACCAACTGCACTATAATATAACCCCCCCTCCTTGATTTCAACGGGGCTTTTAACCCCTTGAATGCTAAAGAAATCTTTAATGCATTGAGAAGCAATGCACTGGAGATGTCACTAGCTTTCAAGGGGGTCATAAAGTCCTTTGTCCTTTTGTGAGATGCATCCGCAAACTATGGTGCATAAGTATGTACATACAGTTCACTGCACATCTGCTGTATATTCGCTATTGCCATTTAGGACAATAAGTTGTTTGCGGTGTATTTTGAAGGGGAGTTTTGCCTGATCTCGGAGGAGTAGTAGTAGTGGTGTATTCTAAAGGGTAGAAGGTTTGTATTTGAGCAGGGTCATGGGGTGGGGGCGTTAGAAGATATTCCTAAGCTAGATGCAAGTGGCTAGCAAGGGAGGTAATTTATTAGGAAGTCTAGCTTTGTGGTTCCCAACAGGATTGTCACAATAAAAGTGGTGGCACCAAGATTGGCACTTAACCCCTTAATGACTGACATGTCAGGAATGTCTTTTTTTGTTCCCTGAAGGAGCGATGACGGTCCTGGCTCGTTACATACTTTTTAATTACAAAGCTCCTTCAGAAGCGCTGTAAGCAAAAACTGGGTCTGAAATGGATCACTCCAAGACTGGAGCGCTGTCTCTCGGACACATGTTCAGTGAACCAGTACACCTAATCGGTCATTTGTGTTGGCACTCCAACAGCGATCAAAGTGGCCCTTAAGAGAAGGCAACTTAAGGGGTTAAGGACCTGAGGGGTGTGCAGTGCATTACATACCCCTCTCCTCCTTAATATATCTATATCTAGAACAATGGTTCTCAACCCTTTTTTGATCAAGGCACCCCTAACACACACACTTTCCTTTTCAGGGCACACCTATACATCTTCTAGATTAACAGGCAAGGAATGATGGAGGGTAAAATACATAAATAAATATATAGTTATTCTGATTAAGAAGCCTAAAAGTATCATGCTGTGCATACACATTTAAATAAATCTACAATTAAAACTCAGAATTAATATTTTTGTCAGTGATTCTAAAAAAGAATGGGCATCCTAAGTGGATGCCCGCTGCATACCTGTGTGCCAAGGCACCCTGGTTGAGAACTACTGATCTAGAAAGTTGTGAAACAATCATTTTTGCATTTTTTTTTTTTTGTTATTTGTCTCCTATGGTGCAGTTGGTTTACTCCAGATTGCTTTACAAATATGGGCCTATATTCCTTACTTGTCAGATGGGTGATCCCTACAATACCCTGTCTATTCTATCTACTAACCAATGGATGGGAGTTAAAGGGATAGTAATTGATCATTTTAACTAAATTTTAAGTTGTAGGTATTAAAAAAAAAAAAAAAAAAAAAGTAATTGATGCCCGTCCAATCTCTTAAACCCCTCCTTCCCCTTTCACGGATGTCAGCTGTAAAGCTGACAGAAGGAGATTTGAGCCATGTGACTCAGCAGAGCCGAAATAATGCAATTTAAAAATAAATACGGTCTACAGTGTGTGCCTGGTATTTGTTTTTAGATTGCGCTATTTCGGCTCTGCTGAAGAGCCGCCAGCCAATCCCTGGACCAGGATCTCCTGCTGTAAGCTTAGAGTCTGATGCCTGTGAAAGGGGAGGGAGGGGGGAACTTTGTAATCGTATATCTCTCAAACTATAAATGTTTGAGAGAATGTACAGGCATCAATTCCTTTTTTTTTTTTTTTTTTTTTTTTTTTTTTAAATATGTATAATATTAAATTTAGTTAAAATGATCCATTACTGTCCCTTTAAAGAGTCTATAGACACGAGTAGGAAGGCCTTGTCTGTTGGGGATTACATATCTCTCTCCCTCCCTCCTTTTGAGAGACTGAAGGGGAATTTGGGACTTGTGCTCCCTTCAGTTGCACCTGCTTGAACTGTATAGATGTGACCTGAAGGGCAACTGTCATAACAATAGTTGCATTTTAATCCTTTGAATTTGCAATGACTTGGAAGTTGTTGTTTTTTAAAGCATTCACGGGGTTAAACCAGAAAATGCAAGTTTGTTCTATAATAGCTGTTAAAAGAAGCCTCTTCCAGCCACAAGAGTATATTTGTTTTACTAGGCAGGAACAGCTCTTAAATATAATTGCAGGGTGGATAAAAATGGATGACTTATTTTATTGTTTTTATTTAAATCAAATTTATTTTAAAGAAATGCTGTATATTTAATATACATTATAGTTTAAAGGTTACTCAGCATGAAATAGAGCTTAGTTATCTACCTGAGGCTGTATAGTCATGCAGTTATATTTTGTTATATTTTATTATGTTCCAAATATGAGTGATTACTCTATTAAATTAAAATCAGATGTTTTACTAATCTGACAGGTTATATTCTAAATATGACTTCTTCACCTGGTTGTGAATATTGATGGTTTTAACTACCAGCAAGAATGAGTTTTTGCATTTAATAATCATGATTTAAATTGAGTCTTACTGACCTAGTGATTTAAATCATGACTTAAAGCGACTTGATTCAAATCAAACCCACCCTGTATAATTGTATAGAGTGTTTGCTGTCTCTTTAATGGCCTCTCTGGCTACCAAGGAGAAAGTGTTTGTCGATCTGTATTCTTACATTTCAGCTTCTGACTTTGCTCATCTAAATGCTTGTTATTTCTGTTTCTAGGTAACCTTTCAGTCACTCCTGGTACTTCAGAAGGGGGAACATTTACAAGTGACACCACCTCAAGCGGAGATCAGGGCAAAGTGATCCTGAGCTCTCTCCCACCAAGCACAGTGCTATACACGGTTCCGCATTCTATAAAACAAGAAGGACTGGAAAGAAGTCTTGTTTTCTCCCAATTAATGCCTCTCAATCAAAGCACAACACAACTAAACATTAGCATGCCTTCTGATGACACACTACAATCCGTTGCTGCCTCCTTAGTAAACGGAGTCCCTGCACAGAATTTCTCACTTGCTCCACATACATTAATAACTGCTTCCGGACAGCTTTCCTCTGTGGCAGGGAATCAGTCAGTAGGTCTCAACCAGTCAATCTCCGGCCCGGCAACTACCACCTCCAGTGTGACTGCCACGAGTAATGCTAACTTTGCACCTCTTCAGAACTGTCACTACATTACCGCCCAAGACTTGCTTTCTGTGTCTTCTGCACAGCACACTCTGGGGGAACCAGTTCTTGCAACAAGTAATAATAACAGCCATCCTGTCGCACAAGTCAATCAGGATTTCGGCAGCCAGCACAACCTAGTCCTACAGCCAGTAACTGACACAAAAGTAAATTACTTGCCCGTTTCTCAGAACACTACAATCAGTGGTAGCGTCATGTTGTTAGATGCAAAATCAAAGTATGTGGTTAGTGGCATGCTCAATACAGGCTGTGATGAACTTGACACAGACAAAAAGGAATTAGCCAAGCTTCAGAATGTTCAGATGGACGAAGATATGCAAGATCTATAATTTATTTGTTTTCATACACACACTTTGATGCTAGGGATGTCTCCAACGCATTGTGAAGCAATGCATTGGAACCCTCCCAAGCTTCCAGGGCTTTCAAAATGGTAATTAAAAAAAAAAAAGTTTTTAAGCCTTTGACTGCCCGAGGGGTATGCAACGCATTGCAAAGCAATGAGTTTCATATCCCTCTGGCACTCAAAGGGTTAACCCCTTGGCTACTCAAGTCTACTCCAATATAGTGCTTACAGTTGCATTGGAGATTACTTGAACATCCAAGGGGTTAATTTCCCTTTGGGATAATATAATGGACATTTCTTATTTTCATTAATTTAGATTTAAAATTGTATGTTAAATTCAGATTTACTAAAACAGCACTGTCTTCTTCCCCCCCCCCCCCCCGCATGAACAATTAACCCTTTATTGAAATATGGGTATTAAAGGGAACACACCTGAATGAGCGTTTATTTTGTTGAACGAGCTGTTAGTGGCATGTTGAGATGCTAAAAATACAAATGGTACTTAACAGTAAAATAGTCCTCGGGGCAATGCTGGAAATGTATATTCAGTCCTCAGAGTGGATTTCTATTTTTAATTTTTTTTATTTTTATGATTTCATATTTTGTTTTACTCCACCACTTGTCCTTTTCTTTTAATTAATAATTGAATTGAAATAAGCAAATAAGAATGTTACTTTGAAGCAGTGACAGTTTCTTAGTAACCATTTCCTCGAGCAAAACATTTCTAATTCTATATAAATACACACCAGCTTTTATTTAAAATTTAAACTGTAGAATGTGTTACCCAAGGTATTGTATGCAAACATATTACTTTCTTGTAACCAGTAATGTACAATGTATGTACAATATGCTGATTTCTCACCCCCTTCCCCGTACAATTTCAACAATGTTTATTTAGGAGGGAAATCGCTTTTAACAGTAAACTTTAAGAAGTACTAAACTAATGACATTAAACCCCTAAATTCTTAATGGTTTTTCTACTATGTTGCAAATTTTTTTTTTTTTTTGTATTGTTTTTTTTTTTTTTTTTTTTTTTTTTTTTTATCAAGTAGTTTTATACTAAAAATTCCCCTGTGCCTTTTTGGCCTATCGGCCATTAATTTGTAGAAAAGCACATTGTAAAGGAGGAAGGTAGACTGTTCATTTATATATCTATCCGTGTTTTGAAATCTTTGTAATGTAAATGTCTGGTCACAATAATCCTACTTCAAGTATGGATCTGTTCAGCTTTATAAAGTAAGCACACACAAGAGAAGTGGTCCGGTAACGAAGGGAAAGACAATCAAATATTTTATAAAGGATTTGTCCTGAATTTCATGAATTAATGGAGTTTTAAAACTTTATTTCCTACAGTTGAAACACTACATTTATCAGAATTGTTTTTGCACTATTTTACCATTTTTAATTGAATAGTTATACTTTTTTTTTTTTTTTTTTTTTTACACTATTGCATGGAACCTGCATAAATGTATATAATTAGCTGCAAACAAATGCTATTTGTAGTAATAGCCTTTGCTTACTAGAAATTAAAATAAAAAAACTTTTTTTTTTTTTCTTTATTATTATTATCTTTGATGAATTTTCACAGGCTTTTTGTTCTGTGGTTTACCCCCTGAAATGCATGTTCTCTTTGCTCTTTCCTTGCTGGAGGTGTTCATAAACAAACAAATATATAAATATATATATACAGATATATTAATCTCTCAACTGAAAATGGTAAAAAAAAAAAAAAATTTACATTTTTTTTCTCTACTAGATAATTTCTGGATTGGTGGTGTTTTAACTTTTTTTTTTTTTTTTTTTTTTTTCCTTAACCCTATAAGCTTCTAGAGGGATGTGTAGGGCATTGCTTTGCAGTGTGCTTCTCACCCATCTTGCTCTTAAAGGGTTAGCCTACAGTGCATGTGTAATAGCGGACCTTTTAATTTTAACACTAAGCAGAATTCTTTTGCATGTTTTATTTATTTTTTCTTTCGTGCCTTAAATGATACAAATTCTGAAAACACATCTGTGATGGAAAAGTAGATAATGTTAACAATGCATTACTCCGTAATGGTACAAACCTCATGTCACAAACCATTTCTGTTCAGTTACCCAACCAAAGAGGTATGGTCTGTTTGTCTTTATTTTGTTTTTGTTTGTTTTTCTTTTCAATGTACTGTAATAGGGATTTATGCCTGGACAAGTTTTATTGTATTCTGAAATGATGTGAACTTATTTTTCTAAACACTATACTGAATAAACTTTTATATTTATACTTTTTTTTTTTTTTTTTTCTCTTGCCTCTTGCGGTCATTGTATTTCACAAATGTATTAAATGTACTTCACAAACATGAACGTTTAAAACTCTTCAAGAGTTAAGTATAACTGTGCAGAACTGCCTGGAATACCTAAATATTCTGCACATTGAAGTAACAAATCTTGGAAGATTTTAACACTAAACTTGGGTATAATATGATTTAATTAACTTGACACCTCTTCCAAACCTATATAACTAAGATGCATGCATTCTCAAATACCCCCCCCCCCAACAAAAAGGCGCTGAGCTCTGCGACATAATTTATTTTTTACTTGACAGTTTAACTCAAAATGAGTAGAAAACCATTGTTATGAATACATGCTAACAAAGATGAGTAGAACAAGATGTTTCAGAAAAACTGTCAACCTTTCCAAAACCTTGCCTTGGTGGGAGTATCACTCTTGATAGGATTTTAATGGTTATATTTTTCCTTCCAATATGAAACACAGAAGCCATAGGGTTGAGCTCCCTATTTTAGAAGGGCACGGTACTTACAAAAGACGTGGAGATTCCCTCCTCATCCCTCCAGCTCAACCCCCTGCCACTAGATTCATGTGTTCCATGTCCAAGACAGGAGTGAGCAGAGCAACTTAGTTTTTTCTAGGTTTTTATTATTTTTTTACTTGGATATGGGGCTGAATAGTCCCCCATTAGGCTGGCTTCTATCACTGGACTACCCAGTTTGCAGTTGCTTTTTGGACCTTTTTCCCTGTGGAGGTTGATTTTATGACTACTGTTCCTCTTGGCTGAGTCTCCTAGAGCTTCTGCCTTATTGAGATGGGAGCCTGAAGAGGAACCCTTTGAGTGCAATGGTCCACTGTGTGTCCCATTCTGAGCTTCTCCACACTCTGCGTAATTGTATATGCACTCATGTGTCTCATAGTCTTGAGGTACTGTCCTGCTTTTATTCAACTAATTTATATTTATGCGGCATGGAATTTTTGGGTGTCTTCTAGACGCCCCCACATCCCTTTTAATATGTTTTTATTTCCCTCTGGTACCAACGCAGGCTTTTGGACTTTTCTGTACATTTATTTCACAGTGTTTTGTTTTGTTTTTTTTTGTTTGTTTTTTAATGTGTGTGTGTGTGTGTGTGTGTGTGTGTGTGTGTGTGTGTGTGTGTGTGTGTGTGTGTACATGGCTTCTTTAAGAACTAGAGCCCATCTACGGCCATCTTTGCTCCATAGACTTTAACTAAAGAAACTTCTTTGGGACATATCTCTGCAACCTTTTATGCTAGAACGATCAAATAGAGCTCTTTCTTATTGTTTCCTCATTCTCTGTCACATTGTCTACTTTTGTGAGGGGCCATGGAGTGCACCGCTGCCTGCTGCTGGCCAGCCATGCTTTGCTAGATAACAAGCAAGGGAAAAGACTACATTTCCCATAATCTCCCAGGTCCTGAGCTTTTTTCTGTTTGGCTGGTGGCCATCTACCCCTATACTTATTCTAAGCTGAGACTGGCTCTCCTCCTCCAATTTAACCCTTTGCATACCAGATAAGTACTTTTCACTGTCGTCCAATACAGGTCACTGGTACTCTGGGAGGCGATTCGCCCCTTTAATAGGCAGGAACAATTATGCAAATGACTGCAGGGGGCGGAGCCTCCCCTCCTACTTAAGCAGCCTTCAGGCCAGAGCCACTAGATTGATTTGTTCCTGTGTGCTGTGCACACCAGGTGGAGAACATCTATGCATTCAACTTAGTATTTTGTTATTTTTATTCAAATATGGAATACCACCATTAGGAGGGTGACCATGGCTGTGAATTGCCCTCTTTAAAGTGGCTGGTGCAGCTTCCAGGGATTTTCTGTGGACCTTATGCCCTGAAGAGGGAACAGCTTGAGTCAAGCAGCTTCCCTGCTGGGGAATTTACCTCTGGTCTATTCCTACTTCATCATGGTCACCTGAAGACAGAAGTCCTGCAGAAAGGTGAGCCACCCATTGAGTGCTGAAGGTCCACTTGTCCCCACAGTGTCCCTTTGATGGGCTTGTATTTGGGAGTTTGCAATACACTCGAGCACTCATAGGGTGTTTTTATTGCATTATTACTGTTTTATGCATTTTCTGTGGTATTCTCTGGGTTTTGGAGCTTTGGGTATTGTTTTTCTCATGTTTCTTATGTGTTTGGTAAATGTTTGATCACTTTTTAGAAGTTTGGATAACTTTATTAAAATTGGTGTTCCGCGCCTTTAAGCGCGGCTTTTCCCGCTTAGACGCCATTGCTCCTTTACTCTCTGAGATTTCACAGTATGGGACATATCTCTGGAACCGCTTGTCACAGCAACTTCAGAGAGGGCTCATTTTACTTCTAGGCTCCTGTTCATCCGGTGTATGTTTTACAGGTGTGGGGAGTTCAGGGGGGCTTTGGGTACTGTTTGGGGTACTTTTATGAGAAAACTACATTTCCCATGAGCGCCCGGTTCGCGCTCGTTTCTGATTGGCTGACCTGACGGCCGCCATTTTGTTGTGTTCTTTCTCAGCGAGTACACTACGCAGGGACCGAGCCTTCTCTCCTCTCAGCAGATTAACCCTTCGCTGGCCAGATAAGTCCAAATTTGGGCATTTCTGGGGTGAAACTTTAATCTTCCACACTTTTACTGGGTGATAGTGTTTAAGTGGTGTATATTGACGCTGTGAGCATGTCTACTCCACTGGAGCTAGGGGCTAGACCCAAGTCTAAGGAGGTTGGGGTGTCTGTTCCCCCCATTGCGTTTTGCTCCTCTTGTCACTCTGGGCTACCTAGTGATTGTTTGGGGGATCTATGCCCTAACTGCACTGATCATCAGGATAGCAACCCTGGGCTTCCCAGCCATGCTATTGAGCCATCTTGGGTGAGAGAGTTTAAAGCTGCCACTAGGGATCTCAGATCCACTCTCCAACTCTTTCCCTCTCCGGTTCAGGGGGCTCTCCAGGTTTGGCAGACCCCCACTACAATCAGGACTTCCCTGCCTAAACCTCAGGGAGCTCCTGATGTGTCTGATTCTTCTGAGGAAGAACTTTTACAGGATTCTGATGCTGAGGAACGCACTGTTATTGAGTCTAACAGGTCCATTGGGGACCCTTATGAATGTGACCCTGAAGTTTCTGCTGAGGGTCTGATTAGAGCTGTGTTAACTACGCTCAACCTTCCTCTGACTCAGGAATCTACTTATGATCCTACTGATGTTTTTCAAAAGAAGCCTTCTAAGTCTGTTGTGTGTTTCCCAACTAACCCTACCCTTGCCCGTTTAGTCTCTGAGGCGTGGAGGAATCCTGACAAATCCTCCTCTGTGTCCAAAAAGTTTGCTAAACTGTACCCCTTTCCTGAGACTGAACTGGCAAAATGGGTTCATCCCCCCAAGGTGGATGCTCCTGTTTCCAGGCTATCCAAATCTACTGCTTTGGCTGTCTCTGATGCCTCTGCCCTGCAGGATTGGACGGATAAAAAGCTAGAACTTTCTCTTAAATCTATTTTTGCCTCCATAGGCACTGCCATGCGTCCAACCTTTGCAGTGGCGTGGGTTAATAGAGCTATTGCGGCCTGGACTGAGCGACTGACTGAGGCAGTACGCCAGGATGCACTGGTATCTGAGCAGTTGCAACTCCTTGCTAATATTACTGAAGCACAAAATTATGTTGCTGATGCTGCCTTTGATGCTGTGCGCATGATGGCGAGGGCCTCCACTTCTTCTGTGGTGGCCAGACGTGCCCTTTGGCTGAAAATTTGGTCTGCTGATACGGCCTCTAAGAAAGCCTTGCTTTCCTTGCCCTTTCAGGGGAACTTGCTATTTGGTTCTGAACTCACAGAAATGATCAGCGAGGCTACTGGCGGTAAAAGTACTCTTCTACCCTCAGTATTTAAGAAAAAGTTTCCAGCCAAACGCAATCGGTCCTTTCGTTCCTTTCAGACTGAGACACGCTCCACGTCCCAGACTGGTCCGTCCTCTACGCGCTCCTCCTCCAAGCCCAAACAGTCCTGGAAGGCCAAAGTTGCCCCCAAGGCCAAGACTTCCAAGACTGCTTCGGCATGACTCACCGAACCCGGGTCCGCATCCGGCTGTAGGTGGACGTCTCCGCATCTTTCGCCGGACTTGGGAGGAGTCAGTGGCGGACCCATGGGTTATTCAGGTGGTGTCAGAGGGATACAGGATCCCTTTCTCCTCCCTTCCTCCTTTTCTGTTCCATTTTACTCGTCCTTCTCAGGAACCTACAAAACGACATCTGTTCGACGCTATTCAGGATCTCTTGGACAAAGAGGTCCTGGAAGTGGTTCCTCCGGAGGACACAGGTTCCGGATTTTATTCCAACCTGTTTGTGGTGGCCAAAAAGGACGGAGGGGCTCCTCCTATTTTGGATCTCAAAGATCTCAATGCCTATGTGGTGACTTCCCACTTCCGCCAGGCGTCCCTGCGCTCTGTGATTGCCGCTATGTCTCCAGGGGAATTTCTGGCCTCCCTGGACCTTCAGGATGCATATCTTCACATCCCTATCCATCCAGAGAGCAGGCGGTATCTTCGGATTGCCTGCCACAGGGGACACTTTCAGTTTTCAGCTCTTCCCTTTGGGCTGACTTCAGCTCCTCAGGTCTTCCAGAGGGTGTTGGGTTCCTTGATAGCTGTGCTTCATCAGGACGGGGTCAGGGTGACCCCCTACATGGACGATCTCCTCCTAAAAGCTTCCTCGGCGGAGCTTCTCCACCAGCAACTGCAGAGGTGTATACACACTCTGACCCGTCATGGCTGGATCCTGAATCTGGACAAGTCAGACTTGGTCCCATCTCAGAGACTTCTGTTCCTGGGTCTCCTGTTCGACACACACCAAAGCATGGTGTTTCTACCGGAGGATGTGGCTCATCAGATAGCCATCCGAGTGGCTGGGATTCTGGACATGGACAGTGTTCCGGTACCGAAGTTGTCATCTCTAGTGGGGAAGTTCATTTCCACGATCGAAGCGGTGCCATTTGCCATGGCCCACTCCAGGGAACTTCAGAGATTCGTGATCCAGACGTGCAAGAATCATCCGGATCATCAGCATCTGTCAGTCTCTCTACCTCCTCATGTCGAGTCGAGTCTGCACTGGTGGTTGGATCTCTCTCATCTCCTGAAAGGGAGATCCTTTCTAGTTCCTCGTTGGACCACGATCACAACGGATGCCAGACTCCGGGGCTGGGGTGCTGTGTTGGGTCGTTTCAGTGCTCAGGGGAAATGGGGTCTGGAGGAATCTCTTCTCTCCATCAATGTTCTGGAACTGCGTGCCGTTCGGCTTGCCCTGAGGCACTGGGAATCGCAACTGGACGGTTGTCCAATCAGAGTGGAGTCCGACAACGCCACAGCCGTGGCCTACATCAACAGGCAAGGTGGCACCAGAAGTTGCACCGCCTGGTTAGAGGTCAAGGATATTTTATCTTGGGCAGAAGATCACGTGCCTGTCATTTCTGCAGTTCACATTCCAGGCGTAGACAACGTCATGGCAGACTTTCTCAGTCGTCACACAGTCGACAGCGGAGAATGGGCTCTTCATCCAGAGGTGTTTCACCTACTCACCCAGAGGTGGGGGGTTCCTGCAGTGGACCTGATGGCTACCAGACACAACAGGAAGGTGCCGGAGTTTTGCTCCCGGTGGAGGGACTCTCTTGCTCTAGCAGTGGATGCCTTGTCAATTCCTTGGGATTTTCCTCTGACCTACATCTTCCCTCCTCTTCCTCTATTGATCAGTCATCCAGAAGTTGAAGCAGGAGCGTTGTCCTGTCATCCTGATCGCTCCAAACTGGCCTCGCCAGTCCTGGTATCCGGAGTTGATGGCCATGTCAGTAGCGGAGCCGTTTCCACTTCCTGCCCGTCCGGATCTACTTCTTCAGGGATATCTGTGGAAACAGGATGTTCAGACACTCCATTTGATGGCTTGGCGGTTGAATCCTCGATTTTAGCACGGAAAGAATTTTCTCCTTCAGTGGTGTCGACGATGCTCAGTGCTCGTAAGCCTGTGTCCTCCAAGATTTATCATCGCATATGGTCAACCTTTGTTGCGTGGTGCACTGATAAGAAATTATCCCTTCAATTTCATCTTCCCACGGTCCTGGCCTTCTTGCAGGACAGTGTGGATAAGGGGCTTAGTCTGAGTTCCCTCAAAGTTCAGACGTCTGCCTTGTCTGTGTTTTTCCAGGAACGGATTGCTGTCCTTCCTGATGTAAAAGTTTTTTTCCAAGGTGTGACTCATGTTCGGCCTGCCTTCAAGAGTCCCACTCCCCAGTGGGATCTCAATTTGGTGCTGGGAGTTCTCCAACGACCCCCGTTTGAATCCTTGGCTTCAATTCCACTTCGTCTCTTGACTTGGAAAATGGCCTTTCTCTTGGCTGTTGTTTCAGTTCGCCGGGTGGCTGAGTTATAAGCTCTGTCTTGTAAACCTCCTTACCTGGTGTTCCACAAGGATAAGGCTGTGCTTCGCACTACCAAGGAATTCTTACCAAAGGTTGTGTCTGAGTTTCACATCAATCAGGAGATTGTGGTTCCCTCTTTCTGCCCTAATCCTTCATCTGACAAGGAACGAGATCTCCATTTGTTGGATGTGGTGCGTTGCCTCAAGTTTTATGTTCATCGCACCGAGTCTATCAGGAAGTCTGACGCTCTATTCGTCATTCCTGAGGGGCCTAGGGCAGGGAGACCGGCTTCCAAAGTTACTATTGCCTCTTGGATTAAGGCTACCATCCGTGAAGCCTATAAGTTGCGGAATAAGCATGTTCCCTTCCAGGTGACTGCCCATTCTACCAGATCTATTGGGGCCTCTTGGGCCTACAAGAATCAGGCATCTGCTGATCAACTGTGCAGAGCGGCCACTTGGTCCTCCGTGCACACTTTTTCTAAGCACTATCGAGTTGATGTACTGGCTTCGGCTGATGCCAGTTTTGGAAGGAAGGTCCTGGAGGCAGTTTTGTCTGTATAGGTCTTCCGCTCTGTGATCCTTAGTGCTTCCTTACTGTTGAGCCCGGCTGGCTATAGTTCAGTGTGCTGTGTTAGTTCGGGGATTGTTTTTCCCCTGGTTGGTGTCCGTTGACACTTACATTTTGGGCTATGTAATTAACTGGTTCATAGCAGTTTAGTGACTTGGGCCTTGCGCCTGGTCCTTGCCTTACTTCCCGCCTCTGGGTCAGCTCAATGTTTGTACATCCCAGAGTACCAGTGACCTGTATTGGACGACAGTGAAAAGAGGTTTTTAGTCTTACCTGTTAAATCCTTTTCACTTAGTCCATACAGGTCACTGGTCTCCCACCCTGTCAAGGGACCATGCTTGGCTCTCCTGTGGCATTCAGTGGGAGACCTTCGGGGCATGCTCACAGGAGTCTGTCTTCTTGCTTACCTTGGGTCAGTTTAGTGTCTCAAATCAATCTAGTGGCTCTGGCCTGAAGGCTGCTTAAGTAGGAGGGGAGGCTCCGCCCCCTGCAGTCATTTGCATAATTGTTCCTGCCTATTAAAGGGGCGAATCGCCTCCCAGAGTACCAGTGACCTGTATGGACTAAGTGAAAAGGATTTAACAGGTAAGACTAAAATCCCTCTTTTTTGGGTCTATCTGAGGATTTGCTTTAAACCGGGGATACTTAAAACTACCGGTAAAATCTCAGGTATAATATGCGGGTATAAATTGTACCCAAGATTTTAAGGAAAATGTTAGTACCTGTGTAAAATACATACCTGAGTAACCTGTCAGGACCTTCAGGTCCTGACGGGGCAGTCCCATAGTTTCAAATTTAAGACAATGCACATTGAATCTACTGTACTGCCCTGTCGGAACCTTCAGGCGTTTTCCAATGGGCAGAGGGGAGAGCAAAGGCAAGCATGCTACTCACCCAGGGCTCATGGGCAAGGAGGGTATGTAGATGGAGGAAAATGGGGGGTGAGGAAAGGGGGGGAGGGATCCAGGAGAGGACAACATTTTGACATGTTTTGTTCTTCCTTTTTTTTATATTATAAATAAACTTGTTTATAATACACACTCCTCACTTAGCTAATATGTTGGCTAACCTCATGGAAGCTATTGCCTATATTACTGTAGCACACTGTTTGAAATTCACATTTTATTGAAAAGTCGTTTGTAGGTACAAACAAAACATAACCGTACAAAGATACTTGTACAACCAAAACATAGGGAGCAAACCGTAATAAATAAAAAAATACAGGAAACAATGCAATGGGCCACCCATAGTTTCCACCTCAGTTTTCTCGGCAGCTCTGGTTGGGTGGCGGGCATAAATGAACCCTGCAAGTACGACAGCCCCTATCAAAGGATAAGTGGAGGAGGAAAGGGGGAGAAGAGAGAAGAAAAAAAAAAAAAAGGGAAAATCCCTGCAAACAACTGGACAGATTTGGGAACTATTTTGCCTCCCTTGGGGGGTACCCGCCCCAGATCAACAACTCCCCAACGACCGGTTCCTCCAAGAATCAAGAGGTCCCGACAGAAGTCAGGGGGTAACACATTAGTCACCCACAGAGCCCAAATACGCAAGTAGGAAGAGGAGGAAGCACGGGAGTATGCAGTCAGTTTCTCCATACGTAGTAAGTACCAAATCCTACCGTCCAACTGCTCCAGACCCGGAGGCACCGACTTCCAGTGGTAGGCCACGTGACATCTTACCGCTGTGCAAATCCTATATATGTTTATGTTCTAAGTCAGAAAAACTCAGAGCTCTATAAGGGCGATTTAATAGACCCGTCCAAGAATCGGAGTCTACAGTAACTCCAAGTGCCACGCGTAATTGACGAAAGGGAAGCACACTGTTTGATGCAGTTGGGTTCTCAGACAAATCTGAAGCCTTCTCTGTTTCCGCTCGCTGCATCCTGTGGCTCAAGATATGGTCTGTGGATCAATCTTCTAAGGAGTCAGTGGTGATCTTACCTGTTTGAACCTGATCTGAAGAAAATCCTTAGCAATGCAACTGTTGGAAAAAGCACCTGTTCCAGATCTTCACCAAACTGTCCTTTCTGGCAAGGTAGACATGTAGGTCTTGTTCTTCTACCCCCCCCACCACTAGTCAGGGGCAGAGATGGTGCAAATCCTTCAGGCCTCCCAAGCGTTTGCTGCCGCAAAGCCCAGACAGACATGGCAGCGCAAGAAATCTTCTGTGAAGTCTAAGTTTGAATAGCAAGCCTGAGCCACCCAGAGTCCTGGTAAATGTAGTCTGTAGGGGGCCATTTCTGTCATCCTCTGTACAGACCAGTGGGTTTTGCTGGTGTTATCAGAAGTGTACTGCATAGACTATTTCCTTCTTCCATATCAATTCGTTTTGTCAAAGGTTCTGCAAGATCCAGAGAGAGACTCTCTTCTCTGACGCTTTTCAGGTTTTCATTCCAACCTTTGGTCCTCAAATAGGGTAGCAACTGCCAGCCTATTTTGGACCTGAATTGTCAACATGTACGTGGTTACTGTGCTTTTCAAGATGGAATCTTTGTTTCTGTTATTGCAGCAATGTGCCCTGAGGGTGTTCGTAGCCTCTCTGGATCTTTAGGATGGGTGTCTGCATGTCCAGATCCACCTGGATAATCAATGCTTCCTGCATTTTGCTTTTTGCATGCAATCACTACCCATTCACGGCTCTGCTGTTTTGGTCTGGTTTCTGTGTCCAGAATCTTCACAAAGATCATGGCAGGGCCGGCTGTGAGCATCCATGCTGAAGGCATTTCTCTGACACCACATTTGGATGATCTGCTGATCAAGACTACTGAAGAAGTCATGTCTCTTCATATCCAAGAGTGGGCCCGCATCCTTCTTTATCATGGTTGGATCCCCAACCTAAAGAAGTTCTTTCCTATCCCATCCCAGGTTTTGGTGTTTCTGGGCATGAGATTCAACACCCTTGAGGGGAAAGTGTTTTTCAGAGGAGAAGATCCAACTCCTGTCTCAGGATGTGTCATGGGCTCTGAAGTAGCTTCAGTCATGATAAGGGACTAATTGTGAGTCCTATGTCATTTGGCCTGCCCTGGAAACAGTCCCCACACAAGGTAGCTTCCATGGGACATACACAGGACTTGTTCCATTAGTGAGAGCATCTCTTTCATCAAATGACCCAAAGGAGGACCTACGATGGTGGCTTCACCTCACATATCTGGCTCAGGGAAGACCCTTTGTGATCCCAGAGTGGAACCTCGTGACAATGGATGCTACTTTCAGAGAACGGGGTGCAACCTGGGTCACATGGGGCCCAGGGCCGGTGGTCAGTTGAGGAGAGTCTCCTGTCCATCAATATTCTGAAACTCCATGCAGTTTGCCTGGCTCCTCTACACTGGTCCTACTTACTCTCTGGGACAATGGTGAGGGTTCAGTTAGACAACTCATTGACTGTTGCTTATATCAACCATCAAGGAGGAATCTGCAGTGGAAGGTAGTGAGAGATCTTCTTCTCCGGGCAGAGGCTCATGTTCCAGCCATCTCCACCGTCCACTTCCAGGAGTGGAAAACATGGTCACAGATTTCCTCAGTGAGAAAGATAAGGGAAACTGGGAGTTGCATCCGGAAGTGCTCTACCACATAGTTCAATACCGTGATGTACCAGCAATAGATCTGATGGCATCCCGGGAGAAGACGAAAGATACTGTTTACTGTGCATGAACCTCTAACCTCCTCTAAGACGTACCATAGATTCCAGTCCATCTTCCACCAGTGGTGTGCTGACAAGAATGTATCTGCTTATACCTTTGATCTTCCCATGATGCTAGCCTTCCTTCAGGATGGTGTCAACATAGGTCTCAGTCTGAGTTCCATTAAGGTACAGGTCTCATCTCTGTGTTCTCTTTCGGAGACTTATTGGCATTATGCTGGGTGTTAAGACCAGCATTCAAGGAGTGGCTCATGCCTTCCCTTCTTTTTGGGACCCCACACTGTCCATAGGATCTCAACTTACTTTTAAGTGTCCTCCAGAGGCCTCTCTTTGAGCCTGTGGCCTCAATTCCATTGTACTCTTTGACGCTTTGCTTTTGGCCATTGTTTCCGTTATCAGGGTGGCTGAGCTGCAAAACCTGTTGTGCAAACTTCCTTTCCTTGTTTTTCACTAGGAAAAGGTGGTACTTCTTACGTAAAGGGAGTTTTTATCCAAACTTCTCTCAGATTTTCACATCAATTTGGGAGATCTTTGTGTCTTCCTTTTTGTCCTGACTCCTCATCCAAACATGAGAGGGATCTCCATCTGTTGGATGTTATACTTTGCTTTAAGTTCTATGTGCATTGCACGCAGTCTTTTCTGAAGACTTACTTCCATTTTTTTCATCCCTGAGGGTGCAAGGGCAGGTCAGATGGTATTCAACATTACCATTGCCTCTTGGTGGTTATGAATACGCATTAGGGACTCAACCTAGTTTTCTAGGGGCAAATTTTTGGTGATAAATGCGAGTCCCTTAATGTATTACTAGCCACCACATGTAATTGTGAATCGCAAATTCCATGGCTTTCTCATTGATCACAATGGGCACAAATTTAGTGCCAGTTGTGCAGTGTGCCAAAGTGCAGGTAATAGAATACCTAACTGTGACTTAAAGCGGAACTACCACCGCACAACATCTTTAGCTTAATTAAGTCCCCATCTGGCAACTAGCAGCTTTGTAGCACTAGTAACTAGCAGCTTTGTAGCACTAGTCTCCAGAATTATTACCTTATTTAATAATTTATGCTTTCTTCCATAGCTGACAGTAGCACGGAGAGCAGACATCTTGCCATTGTGACGTCCCCGTGCCTGCTCTGTCAGTCCCTTTTGGAGCTGGCCAGCTCCTAGCAATGCCTCCTAGACCCAACTGGGACTGACAGCTCAGGAGCACGGATGTCACTATGGCAAGATGTCTGCGCTCCATACTGCCTGTCACCCATGGAATAAAGCTTAAATCTATTAAATAAGGTAATAATTCTGATGATTAGCGCTACTAAGCAGCTAGTTGCCAGATGGGGACTTAATTAAGCTAAAGATGTTGTGCAGTGGTAGTTCCACTTTAAAACTACCGATGGTATTTTATTTTTATCGACAGAGCTAATTGAGCCCCAGGATTTTAGGATTTCCCTGTCTGCGCACAGGTGATCCAATCAAAATGAATGAGCCATAGTGCAGTGGAAATATTGGCCGTGCACACATACATACTGGTATACAGTGTCACCAGCAAATAAAGGTTGTATTTCAAACAAATGGTTAGTACAGAATATAGACAAGGGAGGCTTTCCATCCCAGGCACCCCCAGGCAAGGCACTCTATGGACCATTAGCTCCACCCATGGCCCCACTCCCACTCCTAGCATTACCCAACCCTAGTCCTAGCCACTGTTTTATGGCACAGAAAATATGGGTACCTTGGCATAAACAAGCAAGAATGAAAAATGATTTAATCACCTGGTTGCTAGAGAGGTCTCCATTGAATTGGTTTGCAATGTGACGGATATCTCTCTAGTATCCAAGGGATTAAATAATAGATGTTGAAGGGGTATAAAACTGGTGGAGACATTGAGACTGCGTTGGTCACACCCACAATTTAGAATGTGGGTGTGGCCAGCACAGCTGAGGTGCCCCTCAAAATGTTGCCTACTCTACTTATTGGGGCATCTGTCCCTGATATAGGCAGTTTTTAATTTTCTTTAAAATTAACTAAACTTCTCTTAAGGTGACATGTAAGCATTAACTATTTGAATGCTCACTGGGGATGGTGGGAGTTGTAGTGCCCAGGTGCTGGGGGTCCAATAATTGACTATCCCTTATTCAAGGGATTGAAAGCCCCATTTCATTGGGGGGGGGGGGTTCCCTAAGGTACAGCTGGTTTGTGACAGAAATGCATTGCATTTTACTTTACACTTTCATATTTCATTGCCTTTTCTCAGAAAATGAGCTTGTAAAAACAACTAATGGTCACCAGTCTTATGATTGATGATACTATCAATATCATGTATCTGCTGTATTGTAACTAATACTTTACCTACCCCCTGTATAGCTGTCATTGTCCTAACTCACAAACTCCCTGTAATACAATAGCTGTACTACCTCTAAATAAACATATTTGGTGCTTGAATGTCACTGCCAATGAATTCACCATTTCCTGAGCTTTGGTTAGTTAGCATTTGTGGTGTGATATCAAATGAATCATCAGCTGCACCTCTGGAGCCCACATCACCAGCTCTAGGGAGGAGATGCCCAAGGGGGACCTGTACATAGAGTGCTGTACGTTTAGGATGATGATGATGCTGCTGCTGCTACTGAAGGAGCTGTTTGCACAAGCAATCGACTAGTAAAAGAGTTAAGATATGGCTGTGCCCCCCATGCTGTTAAATGATTAAGCTCTTCCACAATTACTAAAGCAAAAAGGACTGTAAAGGGTTAAAACAATCATAAAATAACAAACCATTAATGTTTAATGAAGTGTTTCCCTTATTTAACAAATTTTGTATTCTTTTTCTTTCTACTTTAATGATGTCATTTCTTCAACAAGAGATTCTGGCATACTGTGCCTACGACACAAAGGTTGCTGTGGGTGGACACAATGCTTCAAAGCTTTTTTGTTTTATGTATATAGAGTGTGAATAGACTGCAGTGTGGTGATGGGGATTTTAAAGGGCAGCTGTCACCTGATAGTGCCAAATCTGCAGATCTGCCCCCCTGGGATGAGATCTGCGGATGACGTGGCTGCCTTGTGATCCCCAGTGGACCAACAGGGGTCTGGAACAAAGACAACTGCATAGAGCAGTTTCCTGTCCTGCATGATTCTGATACTCATAAACTCTCAGCACAACACAACTGGGTCTATGGGGAATGTGCATGCAGCACAGGAATTTGTGACTAGGACCCACAGACTACCAGGTATCATTTAGGTGAGGACACCCTAAACAGCTGTTAGGAGTCTTCAGGCTTTAAAATAAAAAAAATAAAAAAATTATATACACATATATATTCCCATTGGTGCAGACTTAGTAAAACCTAATAATTGACCTTTAATCTTTGTCCCTACACAGCATGGGTCTCATACTACATTACTAGAGTTCTGAGACAATGCTGGTGTTTGGGATAGTCCTGATTTTGCTCAGTGGTTCATTCAAATTCACTAAGCAAATGATTGTAATTGGTGCGAGAGCAGGAAGATCCCTAGGAGCTGCACTGTCTTGGACCCCTAGCAATGCAGCTTGAGACCCTGCTCCACAGCACCTTTACCTCCTCTCGCACAAGACCCCAAACTATTATATAAGTGAGCATGTTAACCCTTTGAATACCAGGGGGGCATGCAACGCTCTGCAATGCGTTGTTTGCCCCTCTGGTACTCAGAAGGTTAAAGATAGAAAATAAAGATCTGCATTGGTTTTTTTTTTTAATTTTTACTCACACGTGGATAATTCTCATAAATATATTAACCTATTGAGGATCAAAGTGCATTGCACATCCCTCTAGTCCTCAACAAGTTTCTTTTGGTCTGTGAGGTTATTTTCTTTAAGTGTGGTAAGATCTGCTGCTTAACCCTGCCAGCCGTCTTGTCTTCCGCTGCTCCTCCAAATTTCCTTCAGTATCTCTCTATCTATCTATCTATCTATCTATCTATCTATCTATCATCTATCTATCATCTATCTATTTATCTATCTATCTATCTATCTATCTGTCTATCATCTATCTATCTATCTATCTACCTATCTCTCTATCTATCTACCTATCTACCTATCTATCTATCTATCTATCTATCTATCTATCTATCTATCTATCTATCATCTATCTATTTATCTATCTATCTATCATCTATCTATCCATCCATCCATCCATCAGTGGGAGGTTTAAAGGGGATCTATCACCCCTACAGAAGTTTATCTTAAAAGTTAGGTTATACAGTGCAAATGAGGAATACTGTATTATTATTTTTTTTTCTTTTCATCGCTATTTGGCTGAATTTAATGAGAAAATACTGCCCTGTGCCCTACTTCCGGACAGACTGCGGTAACCAGCTCTGTATCGCAGTCTGTCACTCTGCCTCTGCTCCCCTCCCTCTATCCAGCCTCCTCCAATGACAGAGACTGAAGTAGAAGGCAAATAAATCCTATTGAAGCCATTTCCAGTGAAGCACAAATGGGTAAAATAAATAAATCTTGAATCCCAAAGGCAGTTGGATATTTCCCTGGATTGGCAGCCTGTCTGCTTTCAAACATACTAAAGCAGTAACTTCCAAACATTTGAGCAAAGCACCTCCTTTTTATCTGCACCAGAGCCAAATGCCCCATTTTTAACTGAAATAAATGCAACCCTGTACATGCTGCAATACTTAGCAACATAATATATTAAGTTGATAAGGTCCATCAAGTTCAACCTTTGCCTCAAAAACAGAGACATGTAAAAACCAATATCTAGAATCCCCTCCACATGTATCAACGTATCACAAATTCAAACACGGTGGCCTGTGTTGTTCACAAACGTTCTTTAAACCAGCCTTTCCCTACATTTCCTATTATGATTTCTTTCTGACAGTGCAGATATTGTAATGTTTCATAGCAACTCAAAGGTCTGGTGCTGAAACAAACACTTGGCCCCACGGTAGAAGAGCCTCATGTCCTTAGTTTGCAGAGTCACTGCACTAAAGCCCAATTATTTAATTCTGTGAGACTGTATTAATTTAAGGAAACTCACGTGGATATTGGCAGATCTCATCACCTGGGAGCAGACCTGCAGATGAAGCTGTGACTGCACTATGAACTCCTATGGACCAATGGAGGAGCATGGCTGGGGTCTAAAAAACAAAAACAAACCCAGGGCACTCTTGTTGGTCCCACTGGAAAATACTGAACTGCAAGATTGAATCTCGCAGTCCAGTCTCTTGTCCTACACAATGCTGTCTCCTTAGATCTCCTTTGTCTGTCCAACACAGAGGGTCTATGTAGGCTTTGCATGCAACCCACAAAGTTTGTGGCTGGGAGAGTCAGATACTACTGTATTCTATTTGAATCAAGGGGTCAGTTTATTGGTCCCTCTCCAGATGGTTTAGAGGAGGCACTTTGGGGCTGCCCATCTTTTGCTAAAGTCTGCTCTCAATGGAACACATGAGGCAAATATAGTTGTTGATACCTTTATTGGCTAACTAAGCAGATTTAGAATGCATGGTTTCAAGACCTTAGGTAAGAGACCTAAGGTCTTGAAAGCTTGCATTCTAAATCTACTTAGCCAATAAAGGTATCAACAACTATAGTTACCTCCTGTATTGCTACCGCTAACACGGTACCAACTCTCATCTGTTCTCAATGCAACAGACTTAGTAAAATGGGATAGTTGTCTTTCAGTGAAGGAAAACCCTTCGTATATCATGCATTGACTGTGTCATTTATACGTAGAAAGGTTATGTAAACTTTTTTTCCTAAGTTCCTTAACCTCTAGATTGCTAGCATGGTCTACAGCACATTTATGTGCAATGCTGCCCTTCTAGCATCCACAGGGTTAAAACATCTCCTGGCAGTCCTCATAGACTACTGCTTACCGACACTGATATAGGTGATCTGCTTTATCCCCTGTAAGACATCTCTCCATTTCACTGTCTTATAATAGTTCACTTGTATCTTGCAGGACAAAGGAAAGAAGTGAAACCTGACCTCTGGCTATTAAAATCTGCTTTCACGTTTTTTTCACCAAGAGCTGGGCCATGCGAACTGAATCACTTTATGGGTTAATCTAGCCTCATGCAACATCTGTTGGGTAATGAATAAGCTTTTTAATTTCCCCGGCCCCATATGTTATAGTGAAATACTTTTTTTTTTTTTGGCTATCCATCCTTTACCCAACATGTTCTGTCCTACTGAGTAACTGAGGGTCTTTCTATATAACACTGCCACAAATGAAATATATTGATAAGAGCCAGTTCCCTTTTTGTGTCATTTTCCACCAGATTGATCTTTAAACGTATAATAATGTTTCATAAAAAAGCAGCTCCAATTAATCTTCATGATATTTGGGCCATGGAGAATGTTATTTCAGTAATGTCAGAGTTGTAGTTCAAGAGTAATTGAATGATAAAGTATCCCACTCCTGGCCCTTTTACCTAGTGAAAGCCACCTCCCCTCAGATATGGAATCTTTTCCATATACCAGACAACTCACAGCATGGAACAATCTTCTTACTGTGAGAATAATGAAAGCCCTGCCCCCTGTGGGGCAAGAAGAAAACTGAGCAGAAAATGGAGCAAGAAGAAAATGGAGCAAAAAATGGAGCAAGAAGAAAACAGAGCAGAAAGTGGAGCAAGATGAAAATGGAGCACAAATTGGAGCAAGAAGAAAATAGAACTATGGGTGTGGTCAGCGCAGTCTCTGAACAAGTTACATATCCCTTTAACATCTGTTATTTAACCTCTTGGATACTAGAGAGATATCCAATGAATAACATAGGACTTAGTGCATTGGCTCCATAGACTAAAGAAAAGATCTCTTTCTTATTCTATGGCCAATGTATTAAGGTTTCTCCAAAATGAAGCAAGAAGAAAATGGAGTAAAAAGTGAAGCAAGAAGAAAACAGATCAAGAAGAAAGCTGAGCAAGTAAGCGGAGTTTCAAGTCCTATGTTATTCTATGGAACCAATGCCCACAGATTTCATCCAACATTTTAGGTCTTAGTGCATTAGCTCCCTAGAACATGGGTGTCCAGGTTCAGTGTTCCTGGCTAACAGGTCAGGATATAAGAACTCTAATGTTCGAGAAATCTGGAGCTGTTTTGCACCATTGTATTGCTCAGTTTTTGCACCTTTTCTTGCTCAATGTTTGCTCCATTTTGCACTTTTGTTGCTTCATTTTCTTGCTCTATTTTGGAGAAATCTTAATACACTGGATCCATGGAAAACATAGGACTTTGAGTACATAGAGTAAAGAAAATATCTCCAAGTCCAATGTTATTCCATGGAGCCAATGTATTAAGATTTCTCCAATATGAAGCAAGAAAACGGAGCAAAAAGTGGAGCAAAAAAATGGTACCAAAAAAAGCGGTGCTCCAAGTCCTATGTTATTCTATGGAGCCAATGCCTACAGATTTAGAGGTGTGTGAATAAAGAGATCTTTGTGCAAGAAATTTGAGCAACAAAAATAAAGCAAAAAAGTACAATGTTATTCTATGGAGCCAATGTATTAAAGGGACAGTAATGTCCCATTAAAATGGTTCTAGTTTTGTAGAGGTTAAAAAATTAAACTATATGCTACAAATCCTATCTCTCAAACCGCTATGGTTTGAGAGATATTCGCTTTCAAAGCTCTCTCTCCCTCCCCTTTTCCTAATGTCAGCTGTAAAGTTATCAGCAGGAGATTCGAGTTGTGCAACTCGAGGAGGCTCTTCGGCAGAGCCGAAATTGTGTTATTTAAAAAGAATAACTTAATTGGAACGGTCTACAAAGTGTGCCTGGTTTGCAAGCATGCTTTGTAGACCTTTCCAATGAAGTAATTCTTTTCCTATAATGCGACTTCAGCTCTGCATCAGAGCCGCCAGCTGGTCCCCTGACTGGGCTCAAAAACTACAGGTTGGAAAAAAGGAAAAGAGTCCTTAAACAGGCACAACAGCCTGAAGGACCTTATGGCCAAAGGGGGCCTCTTCTGAGGCAAGGACATTGACACAGCTTTTTGGCAAAGGTCTAGAGGTGCCCACAGATCTGGTGATGTACACCATGACTCTGAAAGGAAAGATTTCTTTCTGATCACATATGCTTGTCATATGGCAGCACTGATCCAAGTAGCAATAGTGATGTTGGATGCAGCCTGACCTGTTATTGGGCCTTCAGTAATGACTGAGAGGGAATCTGTCTTCCTAACAGGCTGCATGCGATTCACATCATACTTATGACATCAAACCACATCCAACATGTGAAGATCATGTTGCTGTTTGGTGGAAAGATCAGGACAAGAAGAAGTAAAGGCAATTTTGTGGTTAATGTGAAAGTTGGATATGACTTTTGGAAAGAAACATTTAGGAGGCAGTAGGACTGCTTTGTCCTGATAAAAAAACAGGAAAGGAGGTTTATGAGAAAAAGCTTGCAGTTTAGCAACTCTTCATAGGGAAACAATGGCTACAAGGAAGGCCATTTTAAGCAATGGAACTGAAGAGAGAGGTTCAAAGGGAGGTGTCTGAAGAACGCTCAGCACCAGATTAAGGTCTCACAGAGGAATGGGGTCCCTAAAGAAAGGAAAGGCAGGAGTCACCCCTTGAACAAATATGTTAACATCGAGAAGAAATCAACTTGCTGGAAGACAACTGAGTGTGCTGAGATCTGAACCTTGATATAGGTCAGACTGAGGCTTTTGTTAATGCCATCTTGAAGAAAAGCCAAAATCATTTGGAGGCTGAAGGACTGCAGAAACATGTACATATCAGTGCACCACTGGCATGAAAGGGACCGGATCCTTCCCTAGGCTTCGAGATGTCATACAAGGGGGTCGGGCCCGGTCTCTAGCGGTTCTGTTGGGGGATCGCCCTGCCCACCCCTCTGTGCCGTTTTTTTATGCCCAGCTTTGCCACTACATTCGATCTTTGGCTATAGACCCAGTTGATGGTGTAGGTCAGACCCCTTTTGAGACTTTATGTCTCTCTCAAGTTCCTCCCCGAAAACTCATTTCTACTTTACATAACCTTCTCTCATCTCTCTCTCATTCCTCCAAACCTCACTTTATTCGTAGCTGGGAGATTGATAGTAGGGTGACTATATCGGATGCGCAATGGTCCAAGATTTCGCTTTTAGCTCATAAATGCTCAGTGTCTTCCCGTATTCAGGAAAATGCTTATAAAATCTTGACACGTTGGTACAGAGTCCCGTCCCTGATTCATACATTATACCCTGCTGTTCCGGACACCTGTTGGAGATGTAGAGATCAGATGGGAGATTTTTTGCACATTTGGCGGTCTTGTCTGCATTTACAGCCCTTTTGGACGGGAGTGGTGGAAGTCATTCGGGAGGTTTCGGACCCCCACATCATGCACCACCCTTTGACCTTTTTACTTCATCATAATGCTCACCCTATCTCTAAGTACACACACTCACTGACCATTCACTTGATTAATGCCGCAAAGGTGGTTATCCCTCGCTTCTGGAAGCAAACGTATGCTCCCTCATTTAGGGATTGGGTGACTTCGGTGGAGGCAATCCGCTCAGCTGAAGACTTGTATCATTCAGCGGCGGGTAGGGGTTTGGTACACGCGACTCGCTGGTTGCCTTGGGCCGAATACTTGGAAGGGGACTCATTTCTCTATAGAATGGGGGCTACCTCTGCCCCATAGTACTTATAGTTTATGTTCCAGGACCATTTTGCTGATCATGATCAGTGCCGTTAAAGGGTTGGGATACCCTGGCTGTGCTCACTCACGTGAGGCCTTTTCCTCCCCTCCTCTTCCCCCTCCACCTCCTGTTTCTTTCCCTTTCTTTGACTTTTACTGCTTTACGCTCTTTATTCAACTGGCAGGTCCAGCCACTCTCTGGACTGGGTGTCATTTAAATAGCTGTTTGGGTTCCCAACCCAAATTAGCTTTGTTATCATCTATGTGAGATTCCTATGTCTGCACCGTCGTATTGATACAATAATATTACATGAGCGTACCATGTATTTGTGCTGTATCTCATTCTAGCTACTTGATTTTCTTTCTTTTCTATGTCTTTTGTTTTGCTTTATCATTTGAAAATTCAATAAACATATATTAAACAAAAAAAGGGACCGGATCTTATGGCAGGCTTTAGAAGATACAGGTTTCCTAGTATGAATCATGGCAGAGATGACAGTGTCTGAGAAACTCTTTCTCTCCCAGATGTCAGCCTCAAGAGCCATGCCGTCAAGGCCAATCTTTCCACCTGCTGGTAGCAGAGAGGACCTTGGATCAGAAGATCTGTTCTCAGGGGAAGACAAAATGGCTTCTCAATGGACAGATTGAGAAGATCCACAAACCAGGCCTGATGGGTCCAAAAAGTATGCAGTCAGTATGACCTGACCATTCTACATCTTGATCTTTTGCAGCACCCTGACAAACAGGGGAATTGTATGGAACAGGCAGACCAAATGAATGTCCCATGGGTGGATATCACAAAGCCTAGAGGATCCTTCGTCTTGGTGCAGAACAGTGGAACCTTCTTGTTCTCACAGGATACCATAAAGTCCACTGATAGAAGGCCCCTTTGGTGGAATATCTGTTCGAATACCTCCTGTTTGAGCTCCCAGTTACTTGGCTCCAGCTCTTGATGACATTTTCTATGCCTGGGATGTAGGCTGCTGAAATGACTGGTATACGAGCTTCCACCCATTGAAGGAGTTCCCGAACCTCCATCAAGGATGATTCACTTGGAGTTCCCATCAGTACCTGGGACCATTGAAAAAGCACCAAGTGAATAGCTCGAATTTCAAGGATACTGATCAAAAGAAGACTCCCTTCCCTGGTCCAGTGGCCTTGAACTGTTAGGGGACACAAGGTTGCTCCCCAACCTCTCAGGCTGGCATCTGTAGTGACCAAGGTCCAATCCGGCATTACAAAGGGGCATTCAGATGTTGGCAGTGAAGCCACTAGTGCAGATCTTCCCTTTTCCAAGGGGACAAAGACACAGGGTGAGTCAAATGGGAATGCTGTCTTGACCAGCTCCTGAGAATATCCAGCCGAAGCTCCCTTGTGTGGAACTGAGCATAAGAGACCAATTTCAAAAAAGAGAACAGGTAAGTGTAGTTTAATATTCCTGACAACCCCTATGGCAATTCAACCCATACTAATGGGGTTAACGTTTTTCTCGTGCTGGCACTAAGTACTGAATACCCTAGGAAATTCTTTTGGGCTAAAATGTTTTAACATCTTTGAAGTGACTGAAGTGTAAAAAAGTAAGTGTTCTACCTTATAGCACAATATTCTGGAAAAAGTTGGGCACACTAATTAATTTCTGTAGTCGTTAGAACCATTTTAGTGCAGACAAGCCATAGTTAAAAAATATAGGAAAAATGAGATTATAGTTGGTGTGGTTTTGTGCTTCTGATAACCCCTACAGCATGTCAGTTTACACCAGAGGAGTACCATTAATATTGGAAGAGCATTAGTTAATGATTGCAGTTGGAAATTCCATCATTTTCAAAGATTTCAGTACAGTCGAAACTAGAAGAGGTGGAAATGTAAAAAAAAATGCCTATCTACTTCTTTAAATATTTGTGCACCCCAGGCTAAGGGTACAAAAAGAATTGATGCATTGGGTTATCTACTTTCAGGAAATGTATGCTTTTAGTGGGTTATTTTTATATTGTGGGTTAATTAAGCCTTGAAACTATGTTTAGTGCAATTTGGTTATCGCAATCAAAATGTCAATCGAAATTCTTTTTTGTGCTATTACCAATTTGGAGCTGCAAGGAAGGGAATACATTTGTATAGGATGAAACTTCCACCATTTTCTGATTTGTAAGTTAGTCTAGTTTCAGGAAATCTATGATTTCTATAGGTTTTCGAGAGATGAGTATATAACTAAATCAGTATGTAGTATGTCCAGAATATAGGCAATGAATGTCCCCTTACCATGGGTGTCCGGAGGGGGGGGGCAAGGGGAGGCACTTGCACCCCCCCTTAAATTACCCCCCTCCATATAAACAAAGGGACTGGATGGACTGGCCTAGGGGTTATATTATGGCTTTGTCCCCCCCGCCTCGGACACCCCTGCCCCTTACACCCTGTCTATGGACACCCCTGCCCCTTACTTTATAGTAAGTAGTTTTGCTCCTTGTACCACTGAAGTAGAGATGTTTGCTTCTTGTCCCTGGAGCCGGTCACTGTTGGTGTGGTCTCCTGCAACCAGTGACTCCTCCTGGGTTGGGGGGATGCAGGCCTCATCTCCACTTCATGGAGCTCCAGACGAAAAGCAAATGTACATCGACCCAAAACACTTTGAGCGATCAACATATTCTGTTCAAGTTTACTACTTGTCTCCTTATATTTATACATCTTGACACGGGCTACATTTGATTGTGTGCTCCAATTTGGTCCACCTTGTGGGAATACACCATTGGCATCCCCTTGCCATTCCAAGCCAACACCCCACAAAATGGAGATGAGGCCTGCATCCACTCAACCCAGGAGGACTCATTGATTGCAGGAGAGCACACTGATGGTGACTGGCTCCAGGGACAAGAAGCGGAGACACTTACTTCAGTGGTACAAGGCAAAAAAAACTACTTACCATCAAGTAAGGGGTCATCCTTTGCCTATATTCAGGACATACTCTTTTGACTTACCAATTTAGTAATATACTCAACTCTCTGTTTTAATCAATATTGATTTGTGCATCTATGTATACTTTTATGATTATTTAGGAGGTACACGTATTTTAGTACATACATTTGAGGACTGTAAACAAACGGATCCACTACTTTTACACTTTTTATGGCTACATCAATAAATGTGTACTTTTATTTATTGTCTATCCGTGTTTAATACATCAGATGTATTTATTTATGATTTTGTATGAATTTACAATACTACACTTAAAAGATCTATTTTTTTGCGCTGTCTCTTAACCTAGTCCCTCTGAGCATAGGGAACAGCTAATAGAGACTTTTTACAGATACTAGCATGAAATAAAGTGTATTTAAAGGGATAGTAATACTTCGTTTTAACTTTATTTTGTAGGCATTAAAAAAACACGAAGAATGATATAAGTCTTTTCTCTCAAACCTTTATGGTTTGAGAGATATTCACAAGCAAAGTTTCCCCTCCCTGCCCCTTTTACCTAGTGTAAGCCGTCTCTTCTCAGATGTGAATCTGGTTGTAAGACCAGACAGATAACAGAAGGGGACAATCTTCTTTGTATGAAAAGAATGAAAGCCCTTCCTCCCTTGACAAGCTTTTCAGGTTTTTCCCTTATCTTAATTGAAGATTGTCCTCCTGTGCAATCTACCTGGGTACCTCCCTTCTGATCTGGCTGAGCAGTGTTACATCAGTAAAAGGGGCGGGAGGGGGACACTTTGCCATTGAATTACTCCTTAACTACAACTCTGACAGAACTGAAATAACACTCTCCAAAGTCCAAATACTATGATGATTAATTAGAGCTGTTTTTATTATGAAACATTACTATCCCTTTAAGTGTTTCTAACCCCATTTAATGTTTAGGTGTTAGTGTTCCTTTAAATGGACTTGTCATCCTAAGACAGGTTTAGCTTTCACACAAAATAAATAATTTTTTATTTGTTATAATAGACGTTTTTCTTTAAGATAAATCGTTTTTGGAAAATTAACCTTTATTAACCTTTATATTTTGGTAGCATAATGTGGCACATCATGTAAATTACATGCACAGTACTCTAATTAGTTATGTTATAAGCCAAACTTATCATTCACGGTGTTATAAGAAATTTCCCCTGTGTGTGAGCTCTGCCTAGATTCATTCATAGCACAGTGTGAGCTAATGTGGTGCCAGTCCCGAAACTGATTAGCATGAAGTGCCACACCATGTCACCAACAAATAAAGGTTAATTTCTCAAATATTATTTATATTACAGACAAATGTCAAGTGCAAGATATAGGCAGTTTTAATTACATTTAAAGGGATAGCAAAGTCTGTTTTCATTAAAATCTAATATTGTAGCTATTACAACTACATTATTACAACTAACCGATGTAAGTCCCATCTCTCAGACCTTTATGGTTTGAGATATATACAAAGATAAAGTTCTCCCCTCCCTCCCCTTTCCCTGACGTGAGCTGTAAAGCTGTCAGAGGCAGATCCTGGTCACGCGACCAGACAGAGGTCCCAGGACTGCCCGGCGGCTCTTCAGCAGAGCCGAAATAGCACAAAAAAATAAATAGTTAATTGGAACGGTCTACAAAGTATGCCTTGTTTGCAGACCATTCCAATAAAGTATTTGTTTCTAGATTGCTCTGTTTCGGCTCTGCTGAAGAGCCGCCGGGCAGTCCTGGGACCAGGATATACTGCTGTAAGCTGAAAGCGGAGGGAGGGGGGAATTTTATCTTCGTATATATCTCTCAAACCATAAAGACTTATTGTTGTAATAGCTACAATATTAGATTTTAATGAAAACAGACTTTACTATCCCTTTAAAATTAACTAAACTTACCTGAAGGTGACAGGTCCACTTTAAATTTGGAAAACTTGTTCTATCTCTTAGCTGCTTATAACAAGCTGACTCAGGACTTACGGTTCACAATTTAAACATCCCCTGTAGCTAAACTACTGCAGGTCATAACAAGACCATTATTTTAAAGTGTGATAGATGGGGTGCATACCATGCATTCTTGACTACCTGCCTCCCCTAACTAGACCTGCAACATATTCCCCACTACCCTACGAGTACATGACGCATCATTCTCTGCTGGAAATGTAAGATATCCTCCCCATCTACCTTCCCCTTTAGTCACAAGGAAGATACTATGCAAAAAAGTGGATTATTGGGCCTTTATGAAAGAAGATATTGTAGAATTTCAATGCAATGCATTGGATACCTCTCTGGCACTCAAAGGATCAATAATCTATGGATTAAATAATTCAGACTACTGAAGCTTATTGTCTGTTGTGTGGAGATGTCTGTAAATACAGATAACTGTATATACAATGCAAGTGACTTTAAACACTTTTAAATAGATATACCCGACTGTGGTTTGAAATTCACCTACCTAGGTAAACCCTTCAATTAAACGCTTAAAGGGGAACATTCACATCTGAAAAACTTTTTACCATGTATTGAACTATGGAATTTGTATTAGGAAATGTAGGGTTTTTTTGTTTGTTTTATTAATTTACGTACTTTTTAAGATCTTTAGTCTTCACGCTGTGCACTTCCGCATTATGTGGCGTGCTGATCCTCCGGCACAACGGCGCAGGACTTCCATGTGCTACTTAATTGTCCTCCCACCTCCCTCCCAGCTGCCCCAGGGAAAGCGTTCCTGCTTCCCTTCGTAGTGGTGTGAATCGCTTGTATCGTTACAGCAAGCTCCATTTATCATTATACTAAGCTTGCAACCTCAGTATATTGATAACCGGAGCTTGCTGTAATGATACAAGTGATTCACACCACTACGAAGGGAAGCAGGAACGCTTTCCCTGGGGCAGTTGGGAGGGAGGTGGTAGGACAATTAAGTAGCAAGTGGAAGTCCTGCACCGTTGTGCCAGAGATTCAGCATACCACACGATGCGGAAGTGCACAGCGTGAAGACTAAAGATCTTAAAGATTATAAAAATTAAAAAAAAATAAAAACACATTTACTAATACTAATTCCATAGTTCAATACATGGTAAAAAGTTTTTCAGATGTGAACGTTCCCATTTAAAGAGACACATTCCTATAGGTACAGTTGCCTTTTAAGAAAGGGCAGGGCTTTTTTAATGTGGCAATGAAACAGGCAATCCTTTTTCTCATATTGAAGGGCATTTTAAATACTTAGTGACCCAGATTACAAATCCAAACAAAAGAAAAAACTATTTAGAAATAAGGGGATAACTGTTTGAATTGCCCCTAATTTAAAGGGATAGTAATACTTTAATATTACTATTCCCCATATTGTAGATATTTGAAAAAGAATTTAATTGTCCCCAGGTACATCTCTCAAACCTTTATGGTTTCAGAGATAACCGAAGGCAAAGTTCCCCCCTTCCCTGAAGTCAGCGTTGTACTGACTGCAGGGATATCCGGTCTGACTTTCATCAGGCGGCTCTGCAGCAGAGCCGCGATCGTGTTAGTGAAAAATAATTATTTCACTGAAACGGTCCTCTACATATGCCTGCAAACCAATCACATGTAGAAAACCGTTTCAGTGAAATAATTCTTTTTCACTAACGGGATCTCGGCTCAGCTGCAGAGCCACAAGCCTGTCGTAAGACAGACTTCCCTGCAGTCAGTACAACGCTGACTTCAGGGAAGGGGGAGGGGGGAACTTTGCTTACGGTTATCTCTCAAACCATAAAGGTTTGAGAGATGAACCTGGGGGCAATTAAATTCTTTTTCAAATATCTACAATATGGGGAATAGTAATATTAAAGTATTACTATCCCTTTAAGAACAAAACTTTAATCCTGTCTGTGCCAGAGGAGGAAACAATGCATTGCTTCACAACGCATAGATAACCTGTGGCACACTCAGAGTTACAGCGTAATTGAAGCAATGTGTGCTTGAGATCCATTTTTAGAAAACTGGAGACAAATATCCACATTCTCAGTCACTCATCACTAAGCGTTATCATTGCCTGAATAGGGCTTTTTGTCGGTTTGTAAGATTCTGGGTTCCAAAATAAAATGACTCATTGATAGATATATGAAAGGTTCAAGGTTGGAAGTCAACATAATATCAGGACCCATTTAATGTTTGTTATTGACGTCAGAAGAAACTGAGAGGACATGGCAAATATAAAAAAAGGAGTAAAGTATTAAAGTTGCATTTATCTCCATCGCTGGCACCCAAGGGGTTTATGGTTAGGGAAATATGAAATTATTTTACATTTGTAAAAGAAAAGTCAAGTACACAATGAATTTCACACACAAGATAAATCAGGCATCTGTTAGCAAAAGCCACTTTGTTGAAATAACTTAAAACGAAGACTTCAATTTTTTAACAATCCTACTTTTAAACACATCCTTAAAAGATATTAATGCCTTCTTATAACTTTAGTTAACTCAATAGTTAGCAATTTAAGACAGTGACTGATGTCAATCACACTCATAGAAAATGTTATATTTGGCTAGTTATTTAAGCCCTTGAATGCCAGAGGGGTACACAATGCATTGCAAAGCAATACGTTGCATACCCCTCTGGCACTCAGAGAGTTAATTATCCCCGTTCCTCCCCTATTTATAACATCTGTCCCTTCTCCTTGGAAGAGCTGGTCTGTCACCTGTCCAGTGGAGCTGCGTTTGTTAATGGCAGCCCTACATGGTGATTTACCAAATGAGACACTTTTAGACAAGTCTCAGTTGGGTAGTCTCAAAAGATAAAAAAAAATCTAAATAATATTAATATTTAACGTTTACTGCATATTTATTTATTTAAAAACCTGAGCAGAGACAACTATAGGCAGATTACAATGGGACAGATAGTCAATGTGTGTGGGCTCAATATCAAAATTAAGGGATGGAGTCAGTTATAAATAGTATAGTGCCTAGATGGAAATTCTTAATCTTAAAGGGATAGTAATGGTTCACAAAAAAAGCAGCTCCAATTAATCTTCATAGTATTTGGGTCATGGAGAGTGTTATTTCAATACGGTCATAGTTGTAGTTCACAAGTAACTGAATGATAACGTATCCCCCTCCCTCCCCTTTTACCTAGTGTAAGCCGCCTCCCCTCAGATGTGGAATCTGGTCTCTTGACCGGCCAGGTCGCAACAAGGGACAATCTTCTTACTGTGATCATAAGGAAAACCCAGCCCCCTTGACATGTTTTCAGGTTCTTCCTTATGATCACTGAAGATTGTCCCTCTCTGCGATCCATCTGAACAGTCTTGCTGGTCTGAAGTGAGCAGTGTTACATTAGTTTAAGTAGTGTCGTTTTCTGTTTGTAACTTTAACAGATTATTTACTATTCAATATCTTAACCCCTTAGGGACCCTTGACGTACCAGGACCGTCAAGGGTAAACTTGCTTGAAAGACCCTTGACGGTCCTGGTACGTCACGTACTTTTTACTTACAGCGCTCTACCTGGAGCGCTGTAAGTAAAAATGGGGCATGAAATAGACCGCTCCAAGATCGGAGCGATCTGTTTCAAGCCCCATAGTGACGCGCCGATACACGTGACAGGTCACGTGTACCGGCTCGTCAACGTGCCCCTATGCGGACGTTATGGGACGGAAATGTCCCATAATGTCCGGTCCTTAAGGGGTTAAAAGGCTTCTCCTGTTGAGAAAATCAAGAGTACTCTCACTGCTGGAAGTTATTACATCTCAGACTTGATTTTTTATTAACTTAAACTGCAAGTTTCAATTGAGGTCACTAGATGATGCTGTTCCTATAATTACTGTGGAGGACTGTAGTCAGTGACTCAAGCTTTCCCATTGAATGCCTTAGATCCAGTAGGCTTTGTTGCTAACAGTTTGATTTAACCCTTTAAGAAGCCCTTGTTCACCATGAGGAATTATAGGCTTCGTGGATGAACTTGCCTTATGCTTTTAGGGTTAATGTGATGACAGATGAGACTCACTTGGCCCTCTTACTGCTGCCTGGCATAGAGAATTCCCTTCATTTAAACCATTACAAACACAAAGCTCTGAACCCCTTGGCAGCTGGAGAGGTCACCAATGATTTGCAAATTCAAAATACAGTATCAAACTGCGAAAAACATACAGACAAAAAAGATTGTCTTTGATTCTCTGTCTATAATGCCCAACGCGTTTCCCAGCCTATAGATGCAGTTTGATACTGTATTTTGAATTTGTTTTAAACATAGCAATAAAATGTTTTTATAGTTTTTTTTAATAAAGATTTGTGTACTGGCCCCAAAAGTGTAGTGACACTTATTCCTACCATTGGAAAGGTCCCCTAAATATTTACAGTCCTATAGTCCCTAGATAGAGGGAGACTGCAGAAGACAGTGACGGCAATCAGGATGGATGTAAAGCAAGGAGGACGAGCAGAGGAGAAATACGATAAAGTGTACCACTACTAGGGTTTATCCAGTGCATGCGGTAATACCTTGAGGCAGGATCTAGCCTCAAGAGAAGGTGAGAAGGAGTGTTGCCCACAGTGAAGAGGTGTTATTTAAAGGTGAAGGAGACAACTGTCTATTAAACACGGTGGAGGTTGAATTTTGTAGATTTAAAGCAGTCTGCATTTAGATTGGCTTTGCGCCTTTCTCCCTTTTTGTTTTTTATTTTATATGTGGAGGAACTGCAACCAGATGTTTGTGGGAGAGCGGCAGCAGCTAAAATCGTACATATAATTGAGGACTCTCATATCTTATTCTAAGTACATTTCCTATGACAAGTAGTGTGTGTGTGTCCGCTTAGCGCCACAAACTAACAGTTGTTGTGTAGTTAATCAGAGACTCATTCATTATTACTGACCCACCTGTGCTCAAGAAGGCAAACCCTTAACCCTCTGCTTGCCAGAGAAGTATGTAATGCACTGCATTAGATACCTCTCTGGCACTCAGAGGGTTAAATCCTAGCCTCTCAGTAGGCCTTGAGGACTGAACTTGGACAACCCTGGGTTAAGTAATGGCCAGTAAAAGGGTATAGAAACTGGTAAATAAATAGGACTCCATCAAACAGGAGTTGGTGTCTGCTTTATAGACATTAGGACTGTTCTGGCCACACCCACAACTCAGAATATGGGTGTGGCTTGTAGAGCAGTGGCTCCCCTCAAACGTGGGGAGTTTATACCAACTATTAAGTGCTAATAAGCTGACTTATATTTGTCTACATCAGGGCTGTCCAAGTTCAGTCCTCAATGGCCACCAGCAGGCCAGGATGTAAGGATTTCTCTGATTAATCACAGGTGAGTTAATCAGTGGATCATTCATTGTGACTGACTCACCTGTGATTAATCAGGGAAATCCTTACATCCTGGCCTGTTTTAGGCTGACCAGACCTCACCTTTAACTGGGGACGCATAAAAAATAGAACTATTTCAGGAATGCACCGAAATCAAAGAAGTCCTGCAGTATGCATTTTCCATATGTATCCCCAGTTAAAGGTGAGGTCTGGTCATCCTAATGTTGGTGGCCCTTGAGGACTGAACTTGGACAGCCCTGATCTACATCAATGTACATACTGTAGGTACAATTCAGGTCTCTAAAGAGGCGCAATTCCGGAGCGAACCAATTGCACCATAAATTTGAAATTAAAAATCTGCAAATTCCCCTTGATCTGAATTGAACATTTAACCCCTTGAAAGCTATAGAGGTCTCCACTCACTACTTTGAAGACCTGTCTACCATTCAAGGTTAATACTTTGAGTGCCAATGTGTTGCAATGAGTTGAATACCTCTCTGGCACATAAAAGCATTAAAAGCCCAATTTAAATCAACAGGAATTTTCATTCCACCTCCCATGGTGCAATTTGCTTGTTCCAGAATGGCACCTCTTCAGCTTGATGAATAAGGCTCTTATTCGGACATAATATGCTCCTGTATCGGGGCATCTTGGGACTTAAGTCTCAATGTAATACTTTAATATCAGTGAGAAGGAATGCTTGCGTTTATTTGATAAGAAACTAGTGAAAGAGATCACGCAAGAGGATGGCAGGACAACAGAAAGGTAAGTGTGAGGAAAGACTAAAAAAACCCTGTTTGTAGAGAACAATAGGAGAGAAAAGGAAAGTGATGGGAGCTGTAAAACTATACCTGTAGCATAGTGTGCAGACATTCCAGACCGAACAAAGGGCCCTATTCACTGGATGCTGGAAAATATTCACTCTGTCATTTTAGCTTACGGACGTCTCATTCTGCTTACTTAGAAAAAAATGCACGATCTCACCTTTCGCCCCAAGAACGAATCCCAAGATATATTAGACAATACAACAGCCCGGTACTGTTTAACCCTTTTGTGTGTTTGAGGTGTGTACGACGCATACACATGAGGCCTTATACACTACGCAAACCAACTGCACCACAGAGAATGAATAAAAAGTCCCATTCATTTAAATAGGGATTCTAACCTCTTGAATGTTAAAGATCTCGGTAGCATTCAAGGGGTTAAAGTGTTAGTAATGGCTGATTTTAACAAAATATAATATTGTAGATATTAAAAAAATAAATGAACTGATGCAAGTCCGGTTTCTCAGACTTGTATAGTATGGGAGATATACGCTTATAAAGTTCCTCCCTCAGCAGAGCCAAAATAACGCTATCTAGAAATAAATACTTCATTGGAACGGTCTACAAAGTGTGTCTGGTTTTCAAGCACTCTTTGTAGACTATTTCAATTAAGTATTTATTTTTAGATAGTGCTATTTCGGCCCTGCTGATGAGCCACCAGCTGGTCCCAGGACGAGGAGGCTGACATCTGTGAAAAGGGAGGGAGGAGGGAACTGTATAAGCGTATATCTCTCAAATGTTTTAGAGACCAGACGTGCATCATTTAATTTATTTTTTTAATATCAACAATATTACTTTTTATTAAAATCAGACATTAGTATCCCTTTAAATCCCCTTTTAAATCAATGGGCTGTAGAAGGAGCTGACATAGTTGAAAGGTGTCAGAAGAGGAATATTGAATTGCTTTTATCTTTTTAATTATTCAGATGTAAAGGTTTTCCTTGGCATCATCATTGATTTGTAGAATAAATCAATGACAACTTTATCATATACACTCAAATCTTCTTTATTTGTAAAAATCTAAGAGATTCTAGTTTGATCTCAGGTGGCGTGGTAGGAAAACACTGATTGGTTGAGGAGGAGGCAGGAGACGTAGCCCTTGCCCCCCTCAACAAACTACCGCTGCCACATAGTTAAAAAAAAAAAATTACCTGGCTTGGATGCCCCCTGCCTCCTCAACCAACAGATAAAACAAAACCCCTCCTGATGCCCCCGAGCTACTGATCTCCCAGCCGATTTGGCTGGGAGATCAATAGAGGCGACGCAGTGGGGCAAGAGAGCTCCCCTGCTTCCATTCTACCTAGAGCCACCAGGTAGAATCGGGCAGGATCGGCAATGAAAGAAAGCCTCCCTCATTGATGTGAGAGGATTTCCCAGTCCCACCCATGGGCGTCCACAGAAGTTTTTTCCGGGGGAAGGGGTGACAAAGCCATAAATTGAACCCCAGGCCAGCCCTCCCAGCCCCTGTGTTTATATGGAGGGAGAACCACCAGCCTGGCTCTGGGTAGGATGGAAGCAGGGGAGCTCATTTGCTCTCCTTCGTTGCCTCTATTGATCTCCCAGCTGAATCTGCTGGGTGATCAGTAGCTGGGGGTGGCATCAGTAGGGGTACTGATGCTCCACCACAAAGTCTGACTTTTAAAGCGGAACTATCACCTAAAACCAAAGTTTTACCATGCATTTTAATGTTTAACCTGACATTAGTGCTGTGTGTGTTCTTCAAGTCGCCTGGTAGTGGAGATATTTACCCTGCAAAATCAGGCACTTCCGCTTTCTGCGGGACTCCATCACATCTCAGGACTTCCCAGCTGCCCCAGGAAGCTCGTTCATGCTCCCCTTCAAAGCTGGATTTCTGTGATGCAACGTTACAGCAAACTCCGTTTACAATGCTACTGAGGTTGTATATAGTTGTATTACAGGTTGCAACCTCAGTAGTAATGTAAACGGAATTTGCTGTAACGCTACATCACAGAAATCCAGCTTTGAAGGGGAGCATGAACGACCTTTCTGGGGCAGCTGGGAAGTCCTGAGAAATCATGGAGTCCCGTAGAACGCGGAAGTGCCCGACTTTGCATGGCAAATATCTCTACTACCTGGCGACTTGAAGAAAACACACACACAGCACTAATGTCGGGTTAAACATTAAAACGCATGGTAAAACTTTGGTTTTAGGTGATAGTTCCACTTTAATACACGCTAACCCTTTCAGAACCACAGAGTTATCCCGTTGGATACCTCTCTGGCACTCAAAGGATTAAAAAAATAGGGTTCACCGTACAGGCAAAGCCATAATATATTACATATTGGATAATTTTGCAATATGATATTTTTTCAATAAATGTGATTAGGGTTTATGAGTACCTCGTAAAGATTGCTTTTTTCTCTTTTGGTATATTTTAGAAACTACAGGGACCTAATGAGATCTGTTCCCTGGACTGACAGGGAACTCCAGCAGACAAGCACAACTGCATTTCCCTTGTTTGCACTGTGTATAGTCACCTAAACATCTTCCACAATGTCCCTACTTCAGTTTAACATAAAGTTAACTCATTCTCTACAGGGGAAAAACAACTTTATAAACAGCTGTTGAGAGCGTAGTCACACACTGTAGTTAATAGATCCCCCAAATCTCCTGTTAATCTCCAAAACCTCTGACTGCCAATCAAAAGGTGCTGACATTTCCACCTGCCCTCTGTCTTCAAAGCACCAAACCCCTACATGGTCCTTACACACAGACCACCAACATGAATGTTAACTACTGGGTGCTAGGGACATCTTGTTGATGACATCTCTAGCACCCAAGGCTTAACAGCAATACATGTTATTTGTAGACTAGTGTAAAAGCCCGTGTACACAGGCCAAGGTCCGGGTCCGGGCTTTGCAATGCGTTGCGTACCCCTCTGGCACTCAAAGGGTTAAGAGGCCGGTCCTGCTCTACGTCCTGCCACCGACGCAATCATGCACTGTAGAGACTACCTGAAAGCACATAATGCTCCCAGCATTCTGTACTCCCAACATTCCGTACTCCCAGCATTCCGTACTCCCAACATTCCGTACTCCCAGCATTCCGCATTCCCAGCATTCTGTGCATTCGGGCAGCTTCTACTGCACTTGACGGCTTCTGACAAACATCCTAGCAAATTATTATATAGGATGGAAAAGAGTTGTGTTATTCAAGAGTTTATAAGGTAAATATATAATGACAACCAAATAATTCCGTACTGCGACAGAACCTGATGAGAATTAATCCCTCCAAATAATAACCCCCATCTACTTTACTATTGCCAGATAAGCCTAATGGCATCTATGACTTTGTCCCTTGTTCAAGAGATAACATCTTCAGTCAGTGCTGGGTGCCGTGTCCAATGATTCCTTGATAAAGGGCCTATAAAATGTATATCGAAGGGTACATATCAAATACAGATGACTGCAGATACAATGAATAAAATAAAATAAATATTGGCCTACTTGTATGTATGCAAAAGAGCTATTCAGAGATGCTCAACTAGGAACGAGCCTGCCCTCAAAGTGATGAGGCTCTATAGGATAAGTATCCTACCCAGGGTGCAATCTCTTTTAGCTCACTAGTGCCTTTCACAGAAAGGAAATCTCCTGAAGCACATCATACTGATCCAACCAAAAGGTAGTCCAGCCACGAAATGTCAGGCAATTCCTCTCTGACCAAGAGAAGCAGCCAACCCCAGACGTACGTTTCGCCCTTGCTGGGCCTCGTCAGTGAGGTGCAGCTGATCTATCTAGGCACTGTGAGCAAGGGGTCCACATCTGGATTACCCTGTTACCCTTAGGGTGACGAGTCCCAAGGGCAATTTGCATATGCAAAAGAGCTAGTCAGAGATGCTCAACTAGAAACGAGCCTGCCCTCAAAGTGATGAGGCTCTATAGGATAATTATCCTACCCAGGGTGCAATCTCTTTTAGCTCACTAGTGCCTTTCACAGAGAGGAAATATCCTGAAGCACATCATACTGATCCTACCAAAAGGTAGTCCAGCCACGAAATGTCAGGCAATTCCTCTCTGACCAAGAGAAGCAGCCAACCCCAGAAGTACGTTTCGGCCTTGCTGGGCCTCGTCAGTGAGGTGCAGCTGATCTGTCTAGGCACTGTGAGCAAGGGGTCCACGTCTGGATTACTATAGGATAAGTATCCTACCCAGGGTGCAATCTCTTTTAGCTCACTAGTGCCTTTCAAAGAGAGGAAATAGTTGAGCATCTCTGACTAGCTCTTTTGCATATGCAAATTGCCCTTGGGACTAGTCACCCTAAGGTTAACAGGGTAATCCAGACGTGGACCCCTTGCTCACAGTGCCTAGAGAGATCAGCTGCACCTCACTAATGAGGCCCAACAAGGCGAAATGTATGTCTGGGGTTGGCTGCTTCTCTTGTTCGGAGGGAATTGCCTGGCACTTCGTGGTTGGGCTACCTTTTGGTAGGATCAGTATGATGTGCTTCTGGATATTTTCTCTCTGTGAAAGGCACTAGGGAGCTAAAAGAGATTGCACCCTGGGTAGGATACTTATCCTATAGAGCCTCATCACTTTGAGGGCAGGCTCGTTCCTAGTTGAGCATCTCTGACTAGCTCTTTTGCATATGCAAATTGCCCTTGGGACTAATCACCCTAAGGGTAACAGGGTAATCCAGACGTGGACACCTTGCTCACAGTGCCTAGAGAGATCAGCTGCACCTCACTGACGAGGCCCAACAAGGCCGAAACGTACGTCCGGGGTTGGCTGCTTCTCTTTTTCAGAGAGTAATTGCCTGGCACTTCATGGCTGGACTACCTTTTGGTAGGATCAGTATGATGTGCTTCAGGATATTTCCTCTCTGTGAAAGGCACTAGTGAGCTAAAAGAGATTGCACCCTGGGTAGGATACTTATCCTATAGAGCCTCATCACTTTGAGGGCAGGCTCGTTCCTAGTTGAGCATCTCTGACTAGCTCTTTTGCATATGCAAATTGCCCTTGGGACTAGTCACCCTAAGGGTAACAGGGTAATCCAGACGTGGACCCTTTGCTCACAGTGCCTAGAGAGATCAGCTGCACCTCACTGATGAGGCCCAACGAGGCCGAAACGTACGTCTGTGGTTGGCTGCTTCTCTTGTTCAGAGGGGAATTGCCTGGCACTTTGTGGCTGGACTACCTTTTGGTAGGATCAGTATGATGTGCTTCAGGATATTTCCTCTCTGTGAAAGGCACTAGTGAGCTAAAAGAGATTGCACCCTGGGTAGGATACTTATCCTATAGAGCCTCATCACTTTGAGGGCAGGCTCGTTCCTAGTTGAGCATCTCTGAATAGCTTTTTTGCATATGCAAATTGCCCTTGGGACTAGTCACCCTAAGGGTAACAGGGTAATCCAGACGTGGACCCCTTGCTCACAGTGCCTAGAGAGATCAGCTGCACCTCACTGATGAGGCCCAACAAGGCCGCAACGTACGTCTGGGGTTGGCTGCTTCTCTTGTTCAGAGGGGAATTGCCTGGCACTTCGTGGCTGGACTACCTTTTGGTAGGATCAGTATGATGTGCTTCTGGATATTTCCTCTCTGTGAAAGGCACTAGGGAGCTAAAAGAGTTTGCACCCTGGGTAGGATACTTATTCTATAGAGCCTCATCACTTTGAGGGCAGGCTCGTTCCTAGTTGAGCATCTCTGACTAGCTCTTTTGCATATGCAAATTGCCCTTGGGACTAGTCACCCTAAGGGTAACAGGGTAATCCAGACGTGGACACCTTACTCACAGTGCCTAGAGAGATCAGTTGCACCTCACTAACGAGGCCCAACAAGGCCGAAACGTATGTCCGGGGTTGGCTGCTTCTCTTTTTCAGAGGGGAATTGCCTGGCACTTCGTGGCTGGACTACCTTTTGGTAGGATCAGTATGATGTGCTTCAGGATATTTCCTCTCTGTGAAAGGCACTAGTGAACTAAAAGAGATTGCACCCTGGGTAGGATACTTATCCTATACAGCCTCATCACTTTGAGGGCAGGCTCGTTCCTAGTTGAGCATCTCTGACTAGCTCTTTTGCAAATGCAAATTGCCCTTGGGACTAGTCACCCTAAGGGTAACAGGGTAATCCAGACGTGGACCCCTTGCTCACAGTGCCTAGAGAGATCAGCTGCACCGCACTGACGAGGCCCAACAAGGCCGAAACGTACGTCTGGGGCTGGCTGCTTCTCTTGTTCAGAGGGGAATTGCCTGGCACTTTGTGGCTGGAGTACCTTTTGATAGGATCAGTATGATGTGCTTCAGGATATTTCCTCTCTGTGAAAGGCACTAGTGAGCTAAAAGAGATTGCACCCTGGGTAGGATACTTATTCTATAGAGCCTCATCACTTTGAGGGCAGGCTCGTTCCTAGTTGAGCATCTCTGACTAGCTCTTTTGCATATGCAAATTGCCCTTGGGACTAGTCACCCTAAGGGTAACAGGGTAATCCAGACGTGGACCCATTGCTCACAGGGCGTAGAGAGATCAGCTGCACCTCACTGACGAGGCCCAACAAGGCCGAAACGTACGTCTGGGGCTGGCTGCTTCTCTTGTTCAGAGGGGAATTGCCTGGCACTTTGTGGCTGGACTACCTTTTGATAGGATCAGTATGATATGCTTTAGGATATTTCGTCTCTGTGAAAGGCACTAGTGAGCTAAAAGAGATTGCACCCTGGCTAGGATACTTATTCTATAGAGCCTCATCACTTTGAGGGCAGGCTCGTTCCTAGTTGAGATCTCTGACTAGCTCTGTTGCATATGCAAATTGCCCTTGGGACTAGTCACCCTAAGGGTAACAGGGTAATCCAGACGTGGACCCCTTGCTCACAGTGCGTAGAGAGATCAGCTGCACCTCACTGATGAGGCCCAACAAGGCAGAAACGTATGTCTGGGGTTGGCTGCTTCTCTTGTTCAGAGGGCAATTGCCTGGCACTTCGTGGCTGGACTACCTTTTGGTAGGATCAGTATGATGTGCTTCAGGATATTTTCTCTCTGTGAAAGGCATTAGTGAGCTAAAAGAGATTGCACCCTGGGTAGGATAATTATCCTATAGAGCCTCATCACTTTGAGGGCAGGCTCGTTCCTAGTTGAGATCTCTGACTAGCTCTTTTGTATATGCAAATTGCCCTTGGGACTAGTCACCCTAAGGGTAACAGGGTAATCCAGATGTGGACCCTTGCTCACAGTGCCTAGAGAGATCAGCTGCACCTCACTGACGAGGCCCAACAAGGCCGAAACGTACGTCTGGGGTTGGCTGCTTCTCTTGATCAGAGGAGAATTGCCTGGCACTTCGTGGCTGGACTACCTTTTGGTAGGATCAGTATGATGTGCTTCTGGATATTTTCTCTCTGTGAAAGGCACTAGGGAGCTAAAAGAGATTGCACCCTGGGTAGGATACTTATCCTATAGAGCCTCATCACTTTGAGGGCAGGCTCGTTCCTAGTTGAGATCTCTGACTAGCTCTTTTGCATATGCAAATTGCCCTTGGGACTAGTCACCCTAAGGGTAACAGGGTAATCCAGACGTGGACACCTTGCTCACAGTGCCTAGAGAAATCAGCTGCACCTCACTGACGAGGCCCAACAAGGCCGAAACGTACGGCCGGGGTTGGCTGCTTCTCTTTTTCAGAGGGGAATTGCCTGGCACTTCGTGGCTGGACTACCTTTTGGTAGGATCAGTATGATATGCTTCAGGATATTTCCTCTCTGTGAAAGGCACTAGTGAGCTAAAAGAGATTGCACCCTGGGTAGGATACTTATCCTATAGAACCTCATCACTTTGAGGGCAGGCTCGTTCCTAGTTGAGCATCTCTGACTAGCTCTTTTGCATATGCAAATTGCCCTTGGGACTAGTCACCCTAGGGGTAACAGGGTAATCCAGACGTGGACCCCTTGCTCACAGTGCCTAGAGAGATCAGCTGCACCTCACTGACGAGGCCCAACAAGGCCGAAACGTACGTCTGGGGCTGGCTGCTTCTCTTGTTCAGAGGGGAATTGCCTGGCACTTTGTGGCTGGAGTACCTTTTGATAGGATCAGTATGATGTGCTTCAGGATATTTCCTCTCTGTGAAAGGCACTAGTGAGCTAAAAGAGATTGCACCCTGGGTAGGATACTTATTCTATAGAGCCTCATCACTTTGAGGGCAGGCTCGTTCCTAGTTGAGCATCTCTGACTAGCTCTTTTGCATATGCAAATTGCCCTTGGGACTAGTCACCCTAAGGGTAACAGGGTAATCCAGACGTGGACCCATTGCTCACAGGGCGTAGAGAGATCAGCTGCACCTCACTGACGAGGCCCAACAAGGCCGAAACGTACGTCTGGGGCTGGCTGCTTCTCTTGTTCAGAGGGGAATTGCCTGGCACTTTGTGGCTGGACTACCTTTTGATAGGATCAGTATGATATGCTTTAGGATATTTCGTCTCTGTGAAAGGCACTAGTGAGCTAAAAGAGATTGCACCCTGGCTAGGATACTTATTCTATAGAGCCTCATCACTTTGAGGGCAGGCTCGTTCCTAGTTGAGATCTCTGACTAGCTCTGTTGCATATGCAAATTGCCCTTGGGACTAGTCACCCTAAGGGTAACAGGGTAATCCAGACGTGGACCCCTTGCTCACAGTGCGTAGAGAGATCAGCTGCACCTCACTGATGAGGCCCAACAAGGCAGAAACGTATGTCTGGGGTTGGCTGCTTCTCTTGTTCAGAGGGCAATTGCCTGGCACTTCGTGGCTGGACTACCTTTTGGTAGGATCAGTATGATGTGCTTCAGGATATTTTCTCTCTGTGAAAGGCATTAGTGAGCTAAAAGAGATTGCACCCTGGGTAGGATAATTATCCTATAGAGCCTCATCACTTTGAGGGCAGGCTCGTTCCTAGTTGAGATCTCTGACTAGCTCTTTTGTATATGCAAATTGCCCTTGGGACTAGTCACCCTAAGGGTAACAGGGTAATCCAGATGTGGACCCTTGCTCACAGTGCCTAGAGAGATCAGCTGCACCTCACTGACGAGGCCCAACAAGGCCGAAACGTACGTCTGGGGTTGGCTGCTTCTCTTGATCAGAGGAGAATTGCCTGGCACTTCGTGGCTGGACTACCTTTTGGTAGGATCAGTATGATGTGCTTCTGGATATTTTCTCTCTGTGAAAGGCACTAGGGAGCTAAAAGAGATTGCACCCTGGGTAGGATACTTATCCTATAGAGCCTCATCACTTTGAGGGCAGGCTCGTTCCTAGTTGAGATCTCTGACTAGCTCTTTTGCATATGCAAATTGCCCTTGGGACTAGTCACCCTAAGGGTAACAGGGTAATCCAGACGTGGACACCTTGCTCACAGTGCCTAGAGAAATCAGCTGCACCTCACTGACGAGGCCCAACAAGGCCGAAACGTACGGCCGGGGTTGGCTGCTTCTCTTTTTCAGAGGGGAATTGCCTGGCACTTCGTGGCTGGACTACCTTTTGGTAGGATCAGTATGATATGCTTCAGGATATTTCCTCTCTGTGAAAGGCACTAGTGAGCTAAAAGAGATTGCACCCTGGGTAGGATACTTATCCTATAGAACCTCATCACTTTGAGGGCAGGCTCGTTCCTAGTTGAGCATCTCTGACTAGCTCTTTTGCATATGCAAATTGCCCTTGGGACTAGTCACCCTAGGGGTAACAGGGTAATCCAGACGTGGACCCCTTGCTCACAGTGCCTAGAGAGATCAGCTGCACCTCACTGACGAGGCCCAACAAGGCCGAAACGTACGTCTGGGGCTGGCTGCTTCTCTTGTTCAGAGGGGAATTGCCTGGCACTTCGTGGCTGGACTACCTTTTGATAGGATCAGTATGATATGCTTTAGGATATTTCGTCTCTGTGAAAGGCACTAGTGAGCTAAAAGAGATTGCACCCTGGGTAGGATACTTATCCTATAGTGCCTCATCACTTTGAGGGCAGGCTCGTTCCTAGTTGAGCATCTCTGACTAGCTCTTTTGCATATGCAAATTGCCCTTGGGACTAATCACCCTAAGGGTAACGGTAATCCAGACGTGGACCCCTTGCTCACAGTACCTAGATAGATCAGCTGCACCTCACTGATGAGGCCCAGCAAGGCCTAAACGTATGTCTGGGGTTGGCTGCTTTTCTTGGTCAGAGAGGAATTGCCTGACATTTCGTGGCTGGACTACCTTTTGGTAGGATCAGTATGATGTGCTTCAGGATATTTCCTCTCTGTGAAAGGCACTAGTGAGCTAAAAGAGATTGCACCCTGGGTAGGATACTTATCCTATAGAGCCTCATCACTTTGAGGGCAGGCTCGTTCCTAGTTGAGCATCTCTGACTAGCTCTTTTGTATATGCAAATTGCCCTTGGGACTAGTCACCCTAAGGGTAACAGGGTAATCCAGACGTGGACCCCTTGCTCACAGTGCCTAGATAGATCAGCTGCACCTCACTGATGAGGCCCAGCAAGGGTGAAACATACGTCTGGGGTTGGCTGCTTCTCTTGTTCAGAGGGGAATTGCCTGGCACTTCCTGGCTGGACTACCTTTTGGTAGGATCAGTATGATGTGCTTCAGGATATTTCCCCTCTGTGAAAGGCACTAGTGAGCTAAAAGAGATTGCACCCTGGGTAGGATACTTATCCTATAGAGCCTCATCACTTTGAGGGCAGGCTCGTTCCTAGTTGAGCATCTCTGACTAGCTCTTTTGCATCTACCTATATGTATGAAGGGTTCCTACCTAGTTAAGTCCTTCTGTTAACCCTTTGAGTGCCAGAGGGGTACGCAACGCATTGCCTTGCAATGCGTTATGTACCTCTCTGGCACTCAAAGGGTTAAAGATATTGAACCATGTGTTGTTAAAGTTATAGCTCTCATTTAAAATATGCGAAATTGCATGTGCTGATTTTCAGGCAGTTTTCATTTGCACTCCTCCCCTCCTGTTAATTGTGCTCTACTCTTTAATTCACCAGTGGCTCCCAGCTATATCCTCAGGGACACTAGCAAACCATGTCCTTAGGGTTTCCCTGCTTGAGTACAGGTGAGTTAATCAGGGGATCAGTCATGTAACTACCTGGCCTGTGCACAAGCAGGGAAATTCTAAACACACGGCCTGTTAGAGACCCCTGAGGATTGGGAACCACTGTAATTCTCAATAGCAATTGAAGACTACAAGCAGGGATGGATTTCATATTTGGCAGAGAAAGGCTGGAAAGCTTCAGGACATCCAGTTGTTGTGGACTACAGCCCCTATCCCCTGTCAGCCAACAGCTGGCGGGGGATACGGGTTATAGTCCACAACAGCTGGAGGGGTTCCGGTTGTTTAACCCTGAGACAGAAACGCACTAGAATGCCTAGCTGCGAAGGACATCTCAGCTGTTCTGCCTATACCCACAGTGCTGACTTGTGGGCATGGCCATTGCAATCAGAATGTTCTTGCATGCTACACTCACTCCTGTTTATGGTGGCTGGGGTTATTTCCCACTTTATATATTGTTTTAATGTTATTATGAGACTACTCAGCACATGAGATGGGAGAATACTCATCTCTACGGTGTTGAGATACCTACACTAGATGGGAGTGGTAACTCTTAAACAGATGCATTGATATTTTTACTACATTACCGCTGTGTGTACACATGAAGATTTAATACATTATTACCAGTTCATTTATTCTGGACTATTTTCCGGATTTCATATTATATTATACTAGTGTACAAGCCCTGTACACGGGGCTCCCGGCGCTTCCGTTCCTGCATTCAGGCAGTCTGTACTGCGCATGACTGCATAGGACGTTCGGGCAGTCTCTACTGCGCATGATTGCATAGGACGTTCGGACAGTCTCTACTGCACATGACTGCATCTGACGTTCGGGCAGTCTCTACCATGCATGACTGCATCGGCCATTCGGACAGTCTGTACCGCACATGACTGCATCGTACGTTCAGGCAGTCTCTACCATGCATGACTGCATTGGACGTTCGGGCATTCTCTACTGCGCATGAGTGCATCGGACGTTCGGGCAGTCTCTACTGCGTATGACTGCATCGGACAAACATACATCTGGCCTTTTAAATTATAGGATGTTTTATTATCCATCTTCTATACTACCTAGTCCTTTAATATAGGATATCTTTTATGTCGATTTATGTCTATGTTTATTGTATGTTATCATTTTTTTTTGTTTAAAGGGATAGTAATGTCAGAAAAAAAGTATTAACTATATGGTAGATACAATTAAAAGAGAGTACTTGCACTTATTCGTATCTCTCAGACCGTTATGGTTTGAGAGATACAGGAAAATAAAGTTCTCCGCTCTCTCCCCTTTCTGCTTGATGAGCTGTAAAGCTGTCAGAAGCAGATTCTGGTTACTGGATCAGACGCGGCTCTTCAGCAGCACCGACATAACAATATCTAAAGATAAATACTTCATTAGAATGGTCTACAACGTGTGCTTGCAAACCAGGCACACGTTGTAGACCGTCCTGATGAAGTATTTATTTTTAGGTTTCACTATGTCTGTGCTGCTGAAGAGCCTCCGTCTGATCCAGGGACCAGAATCTGCTTCTGACAGCTTTACAGCTCGTCAAGCAGAAAGGGGAGGGAGCGGAGAACTTTATTTTCCTATATCTCTCAAACCATAACTGAATGAGAGATACAAATAAGTGCATGTGCTATATTTTAATTGTATCTACCATATACTTAATACTTTTTTTTTTTACATTACTATCCCTTTAAGTATTTTACCAGAAAGAGTACATGGAGATTGTCTCTCTTTTTCAGGTTTGTACTGGACTCATTTTATCTACCTCAGAAGGGTGAAAGACTGACCTGACCTTGAGGACTAGAACCTGCGACCTCGTGGTTTGAACAGATTCTACAACTGGGGCATTAACTAACTGACCCAGTATGTTATAATTATACTTTTTATGTAATTTGTTTTATGATTTACTTTACATAATACAACTTTTATCAATATCGCATGTTATGGAAGTTTATATTTATATACACTGGGAGTGCCCTCCTATTTTTTTTTTTTTTTTTCTCTCTCTCTCTCTCTCTCTCTCTCTCTTCTCATGAAAAACCTGTCAAGGGTGGCAGGGTTTTCTTTATGCTCACAGTAAGAAGATTGTCTCTTGCTCTGAGCTGTCTGGTCCTAGGACCAGATTCCACATCTGAGGGGAGGTGGCTTACACTATGTAAAACAGGAGGGAGGGGGAAACTTTATCATTCAATTACTCTTGAACTACAACTCTGACAGTATTGAAATAACACTTTCTATGGTTCAAATACTATGAAGATTAATCTGAGTTGCTGTTTTTGTGAAACATTGCTATCCCTTTAATAGTATAGTGCATGGTTTTCTTTATTGTTGTAACGTTCATTTTATATTGTCATTTCCATAACCACTGTGCTCCCCAATGGAGCAGTTCTCTGCCCTAAAATCACTCCAGTTTTCTTTTGTGCATAAGGCCCAAGTGATAAATAACCAATGGAGTAAGTCCTGGTGAAGAAAAGTTTTTATTTTCAGAGGCTGCAAGACAGTGGTAGACAAATAAACATTTCTTAAATTGAGGGTATATTTTCCCTTTAAATATTACATCAACAGCAGGACTTCAGTGTAATAACATCTGCTATCCATAAAGCTATGTCCCAGTGCTCTGATCTCACCACATCGGTCACAGCGCTTTCTGTATTATTGTAGGCATAGACAATATCCTTATTATCAGACACACATCAAACTCAAGTTGTTTATCAACTCCCGAGTTCACAATAGGGTCCATCTTGTGTGCTAGACCCTAATCAGAAACAAATTGTACTCTATTACTAGGCGTGTTCCGCCTCCGTCGTGCTTGTTTTATGTTATTGGATATGTTCATTATATCCCGTAAATTATAATTTTTTAAAAATGATTTGTTTATTTATTTTTACTTTTGCTGGCAAACCAGTGTCTTATAGGAGAAGTAACCCCTACTCATAACATACTTACCAAGTGTCCCTCTTTAGGAGGGACAGACCCTCCTTGAGACCAAATCCCTCTGTCCCTCTTACTACCCTTGGTGTCCTATTTTTTAGGAGATCAGACTGTGTGGTGTGTATATAAGTGCATCACTTTGCTCCACAGCAATAAAACTCACATTAATGTTTTTTAAACTTCACTATATGTGTTTATACATTAATCTGTGTAAATAAAATATTTTGGTCTTGTTCTAAAGCATTTATTCAGTGTCCTTGCTGCATTAGGATCACTCACGATAAAGGGGCTGAAAAGTATTTGTACTGTCTGCAGAAAGTTACAGTTTGTAATAGTTATATTAAAGGGATAGTATTGTTTCATAATAAAAGCAGCTCTAATTAATCATCATAGTATTTGGATTTTGGAGAGTGTTATTTCAATTCTGTCAGTGTTGTAGTTCAGGAGTAATTCAATGACAAAGTATTCCCCTCCCGCCCCTTTTACTGATGTAACACTGCTCAGCCAGAGCAGAAGGGAGGTGCCCAGGTAGACTGCAGAAAGGGACAATCTTCAATTAAGATAAGAGAAAAACCTGAAAAACTTGTCAAGGGGGGGGCAGGGCTTTCATTGTTCTCATAGGAAGAAGATTGTCCCCTGCTGTTATCTGTCTGGTCTATGGACTGCATTCCACATCTGAGAAGAGATGGCTTACACTAGGTAAAAGGGGCGGGAGGGGAAACTTTGCTTGTGAATATCTCTTAAACCATAAAGGTTTGAGAGATAAGACTTATATCGTTCTTCATGTTTTTTTAATACCTACAAAATAAAATAAAGATAAAACAAAGTATTACTATCCCTTTAACACCTTGGATGCTACCTGCAAATCCATTGCATTGTGAAGCAATGCACTGGAGACAACTCTTGCACTTAAGGGGTTAAATATTAACAAATGTTTTTCCAAACATCATATCTAAAATAACACAAACAAGAGAAGAATTAATAACATTGCTTTTTAAAATTAAACATCAAACATGTAATAGTGTTTAATCTGTAATTGCCTTTTGAGACATTTGTGTTTTTACTCGTGTGTACTAAAAAGTTACTTTACACCTATAACCCTTTAAGTGCCAGACGAGTACGCAAAGCTTTGCAGAGAAATGCGTTGTGCACTCCTCTTGCACTCAAAGGGTTAAAGCCACGACAGCCTTTGCTCCAGATAGAACATTTGCAGCCTTGATGTCATGTGCGTGGAGGCAGACATGACAGTTGCTAAAAGGACCACAGGACCTCAAACTCTGATAACTACGCATGGTAGTCTTAACCCATTAAGGACCAGAGGAGTGTTACATCTCTGGTCCTTAAAGGGTGGGACAGGCTCCTGCCCTCTTCCTCCTTCAGTTTAATATAAATACCATCGCCTGTTGAATTCAAAATGTATTTAGATGGGTGGTGCTGTTGCTGCAGTCTGGAGAGTGGCAGTGCAATGGAGGGGTTGATGAGTGCAAAAATAATTTAGGGTCCATTCATTCCATTTTATTTTTCAGTGCAAGAATGTGAAGAAAAAAATAATATGGGATCCGAAGCCCCCATATTATTATTTTTTTAAAACTTTGAAGGAGACCCGTTCTCCTCCCTTTAAAGAGATAGTGATACTTATGTTCTAAAATTGTAGAGATTAACAATAGAAGTAGAATAACCTACCTCCCATTTCTCAAAACATTATCGTTTTCGAGTTCGCAGCATTTAAAGTTCCTCCCTCCCCTTTCCCTGACGTCAGTACTCTGTGGGACAGAAGCGGATCCTGGTCATTTGATTGGCAGGCGGCTGTTCAGCAGAGCTGAGATAATGCTATTTAGAATGAAATTCTTCATTGGAATGGCCTACAAAGTGTGCTTTCAAACCAGAGCCACCTGCTGGTCCAATTACCAGGATCCACTTCTGTCCCACAGAGCGCTGACATCAGGGAAAGGAGAGGGAGGAACTTTAAATGCTATGAACTCGCAAACTATAATGTTTTGAGAAATGGGAGGTAGGTTATTCTACTTCTATTGTTAATCTCTACAATTTTAGACATTTTAAAACATAAGTATTACTATCCCTTTAAGGATTGTATATGTTAAAAAATATAGTCACCTTGATTTTGAAGGTCCTTCTGTGTCTGAGACACCCTGGTCCTCCAGATCTGAAACCTAAAATATAAAAGAAATTAAAACAAAATCCGTAAAAATCTGCCTCCCCACTTGCCATTGCTAAAAATAAAAAGGAGAAATCCACCCACCCCAGTCCTGTCCTGGCCACTGTGGGAAAAAACAAAACAGATTTGCTTTTATGTGACCAATCCCTGTTTAAATTTTTCACCACATTCCCATTGGTTTGGAGGTGAGGTTACAAAGGGCACGGAACATGTCCTGGAGTAACTTCGGTTTTAAGTCAATCGTGCCAGAGAAAGCATGCGTGACCCTTTCCTCCTCATCTGTAATTGGCTAGGATGGTGAGGTTACATTCTGTGCCCTGCATAACCCCACCTCCCAGCCAGTGGGAGCATGGGGAAAATGTAAACAGGGATTGATTGGCCTTTTAAAAAGCCAATCACAGTCTTATTCCCACTTTGGCCTGGACTGCAGCCTAGGCAGAACTATAGAGGTATCACTATAAAGTAAGAGTGCTTTCAAAAATAGACATGTTAATACTTTATTTTTATCAATTAACAAAATACAAAGTGAGTGAATAGAAGAAAAATCTAAATCAAATAAATATTTGGTGTGACCACCCTTTGCCTTCAAAACAACATCAATTGTTGCACATGGGGACACTGGCAGAGCTATGGTGGTCACAGCCTTGGGTGACTAAATAGATCTTTTTCTTAGGCTCTGCAGATAGGGAAAGAAAGCCTTACAAAGGCCATTCTGCAATTATGTGATAGGAGAATGGTTGTCTGCAATACTTATTGCAGCCGTTTTGGTATGTATACTGAATTATACCGAATTTCAACATTCAGCAGACATACCAACTGGAATGAAACAGCAGAAGTAGGTAAAAGACTAGAAAAAAGCATGTTTCCTACTCTTATGATGACCAGATTTCCATACTGAAGATGGAATGGAAATTCGGCCTAAGCAACAGGTGTTAAAGGGATGGTAATATTTCACAATAAATGCAACTCCGATTAATATTCATAGTAGTTGGGTGATGGAGAGTGTTATTTCAATACTGCAAGAGTTGTAGTTCAAGAGTAATTGAGTGATAAAGTATCCCCCTTCCACCCCTTTTGCTGATGTAACACTGCTCACCTCAGAGCAGCAAGACTGTCCGGATGGATAGCAGAGAGGGACAATCTTCAGTGCTCATAAGGAAAAAGCTGAAAAACATGTCAAGGGGGGCAGGGTTTTCCTTATGCTCACAGTAAGAAGATTGTCCCTTGCCGTGAACTGTCTGGTCCCAGGACCAGATTCCATTTCTGCAGGGAGGTGGCTTAGACTAGGTAAAAGTGGTGGGAGGGGATACTTTATCATTCAGTTGCTCTTGAACTACAGCTCTGTCACTATTGAAATAACATTCTCCATGGCCCAAATACTATGAAGATTAACCTCTTAAGGACCGGTGTGCACATGCGCGGCCAGCACTTGGTGACCATGGGACTTTTTTAAAATTATTACTTACGGTTCAGGACTCCCGGGGCGCGGTGCAGCCACGCCAGGAGCCCTGAACTCCTTGACGTGCCAGAACCGTCACTGGTCCTTAAGTGCCGGACCGCCGTGACGGTCCTGGCATGTCAGTGGTCGCGAAGGGGTTAATTGTAGCTGCTCTTTTTGTGAAACATTACTATCCCTTTAAATGAGGAGATCTCTTATTGTCAGGGTGGTTACCTAATTCATATCAAAGATTATGGCTCAAGAAGAAATCAGTAAAAGAAAGATGGGTGTGCTTATCTGGCTCCAAGTCAATGGGGCAATTTTATAATACAAGGGGAATAATATGCTATTGTGTACATTCTACTATACCTCTTATTAAAAATAAGATGTTACAATTTAATTATAATACAAATGCATTTAAATTAAGGTGAAATGCATTTGCACATAGACAGATGAACAATAGCACATCTCGAGTGACTTTACTCTGAGCTAGATCATTTTTCATAATCTATTTGGGCAAATTCTGAATACTTTACTTTTTCAGAGAGGGTATAGAATTCTCATTTGAAAAAAGGCAAGTGCAAAACTGTAGTGTTGTCCTTTTTTTATAAAATATAATATTAAAAAATATGAGATAAACAATAAGGCTACAGGTCTCTCCATGGGTGTCTGGAGGGGGGGCAAGGGGACACTTGCCACCCACCCACAATTACCTCCTCCATATAAATAAAGGGACTGGATGGACCGGCCTGGGGGTCACATCATGGCTTTGCCCCCCCCCCCAGGAATCATTTCTACGGAAACCCCTGGGCCTCTCTGATTCCTAATGTTTACAGTCCCCTTAATTGCAAACTGCATAACTCCTGGGACGTTTGAAATGCCTTTAACATCCAAAGGGTTAAAGGGATAGTAATACTTCGTTTTAACTTTATTTTATTTTGTAGGCATTAAAAAAAACATGAAGAATGATATAAGTCTTATCTCTCAAACCTTTATGGTTTAAGAGATATTCACAAGTAAAGTTCCCCTCCCGCCCCTTTTACCTTGTGTAAGCAATCTCTTCTCAGATGTGGAATGCAGTCCACAGACCAGACAGATAACAGAAGGGGACAATCTTCTTCCTATGAGAACAATGAAAACCCTGCCCCCCCTTGACAAGTTTTTCAGGTTTTTTCCATATCTTAATTGAAGATTGTCCCTCTCTGCAGTCTACCTCGGCACCTCCCTTCTGATCTGGCTGAACAGGGGGGTGGATACTTTGCTTGTCAATATCTCTTAAACCATAAAGGTTTGAGAGATAAGACTTATATCGTTCTTCATGTTTTTTTAATGCCTACAAAATAAAATAAAGATAAAACGAAGTATTACTATCCCTTTAAACTAAGAAGGAAGTTGCCCTAAACCAAGCAACTACTTTATACAGTTTGCAAGAGAAATACTTAACTTGTAAATCATCCCATCCCTACACATATATTTGAAGGACCGGGTGAATATCAACATCTTCAGGCTTTGAACTGTAACCTGATTCTGGAAGATTTCAGGGGGACAAGGTTTGAGGAGGAACAAAAACGATCCTTGTTCAGACACTGTACTCCAGCTGAGGATGTTGAAATGCATTTTGAACATATTTGAATGGATTATAAGATTTGAGCAGATCCTGTACAATCAGGTTGTGTATACAGACTGCAAGAAACACGTCCAGATTTGAATAAACCAGCCCTAATGCTAAAATACAAGTTCTATTAAAGACCATGTTTTAACATTCACAGATATCTATCTAAAGATATTTACATGCCTTGATAAGGCTTGTTCAGTGGATATCAAAAGTCTACGTTTGTTGGTGCAAAGGCTGAAATCAAGACAAATGATGTCTGACATTTAATAAGATCTTGTAACCAGTAATATTTAAGTGAAAAACAAATTAATTGCATCTTGGATAAATAATTAAAAAAAAAAAATACAATGCCTTGGTTGCATGTGCACGCCTTTAACTAATACTTTGTAGGAGCACCTTTTGCTTTGATTACAGCAGTACGTCTGTTGGGATAGGTCTCTATAAACCTAGCACGTTGGATTTTGCAGTTTTATCCGCCTCTTTTTACAGAAGAGATCAAGTTAAGTAAAATTGCAAGGGGATCTCCTATGCGCAGCCTTATTTATGTCAGTCCACAGATTTTCTATAGTATTGAGGTCCATGCTCTGAATAGGATATTCCAGGACATTGATCGTCACTGGTTGATTTGGCATTGTGCTTGAAGATTATTGTCATGTTGAAAGCTGAAATTCTTATTTAACTTCAGCTTTTTGGAAAAGGGCACTAAGTTTTACTCCAAAATATCTTGATTTTTGAGCCATTCATTTTCCCCTCTATCATGACCAGAGCCCCAGTCCCTGCTGAAGGGAAGCAGCTCCATAGTATGATACTGCCTCTGCCATGCTTTAGAGTATATATTGTGTTCTTTAGGCAATGAGCTGTGTTGGCTTCACTCTAATCATATCTTTTGGAATTGAGGCCAAAAAGTTCTATCTTGATCTCAACAGACTGTAAAAGATTTTCTCCATGGTTTTAGGAGACTGATGGTGTCTCCTTGCAAAATGTATAAAGGCTTGGGTGTCCTTTTTTTGTGAGAAATTATTTCCATCTTGCCTCCCTGCCTGTCCCAGTTATCAAGAATACACCAGGAGTCAGTACTGTAATAGTAAAACCACCTTTATTGAATAGTAATATATAATAGATAATAAAATAACAACAAGGCGCAGAGGGTACCAGAAAAAGCCAGTGCTTCCTACCAGAAATAGGAGGCCGCTTGGGGTAAACATCTCTGCTAGAGACTAGGTAGTCTGCCAACGGTAGTCTAAAAGTAGCGAGTACGGTAAGCCACAAATGCGCAGCAACAGAGATCTCCTATAGGATAGGAACGAGGGAGACTCTTACTGACTCACTCCTGCAGTCAGTTTACTTGGTAGAGACCGCCTGGGGAGAGACAGAGCCGATGGTAAGGTTGAGAGGTTCCTAAAACTAGCCAGGGGTCAATACCAGAGTGGGAATTCATTAAGAGCCACAGGTCTGCACCAGATTGGATGTCTACTATGCCAGGGGAAAACACAGGAAGAATAGTCAGATAGACAAACAGAGTGACAGGTCAGCACCAGGATGGATGGTCAGACAAGCCTAGTTCATACACGGAGCGCTCAAAAGAAATAAACAACTGCATCAGACACCAACTTAAGGGCAACTGAACACAGTGTCAAGAGCCCTCTTAAACCCAGCCAGAAAGAGTAGGAAGGTGGAGTCTCCAGTGTCCCAAGGAATAAGACTGACCCAAGAGGAATGGAGAGCCCTTAAATGCTCGTCAAGAGCTGGAATTTCTTGTACCTCAAAAGCCTCTGGAAGGACAGAGGGTTGACATCCATAATTGATTTGGAAAGGAGAGCTTTGTGAGGAAGAGTTTACAGCATAATTTCAGGCAGACTCCGCCCGAATGTGACGAAGCGAACCGCGAGATGCATCACAATTCGTGGCCAAGCCCGCATCACCTGAACCCCATGAACCACTTGGGAAAAGGACACGGAAGGCCGCTGAAAGCACCAGACAGGGCCAGATTACAAGCCAGGAGAGACCCGAGCACTGATGCCGGACCGTCATTCCCTGAACCAGGCGCTCAACAGCAACCAGCTGCGCAATATGGGAACTGAGGTAAGGAACATACTGTGACACTGCCCCACAGCTTAGACTTATGGAGAACAAGCAAAATGGTTGTAAAACGCAGGGAGTGACCAGTTACTGCCATAAACTTCTGCAGCTTCTTTAATGTTCCCGTTGGCCTCTTAGTAGGCTCTCTGATGAGCTTTCTCTTTGCCCAGTCATCAATTTTGGAAGGACGTTCTGATCTCTGCATTGTCCTGGTGACACCACGTTTCCTTCACTTCTTAATTATGCTTTTCACAGTGTTCCATGATATATATGTAATGCCTTTGAAATTATTTCATATGCCCCTCCTGATCTATACCTTTAGATAATAACTAGGTCCTGTAGAATCGGTGTTATCTCTTTGTGGACCATGGCTATCTCTGAAGTAACATAGTTGTTGAGGCTGAAAAAAAGACATGCGTCCATCAAATCCAGCCCATGCCAAATCACTCCTGTTGATCCAGAGGAAGGAAAAAAAAAACACAGCTCTGAAGCCGTTTCCAATTAAGCCCCAAGTGGATAAAAAACATTCCTTCTTGACTCCAAAGTCCTCCTTCCTGGCTCCCTATCTACTTTGAAGCCAACTGTCATAATTCTTAATATTGTTCACTGCTAGATAGGTAATAATTTTTTAAGCAGTTACAGTATATGCAAGCACAGCATCCCAAGGCAAAGAATTCCATAACTTTACTGCCCTTACTGTAAAAAACCCCTTGGAATGCAACCAAGAAACCTTCAAGGAAATCCTATAGTTACAAGTGATATTATTTAGGTCTCATTTAAATCACTTCAGTTGAAGACAGATTATCTTTGTACTTGATTTGGAATGTGATTGATTATATCTGAACACAGTTACAAACCCCATTGTAAAGGATGGGCACACTTATGCAACCTAGAAATTGACACTTTTTTATTTTTAATTCTTTTCCAAGACATGATCCTTTTTTTTCACTTAAATATTGTTGGTTGTAAAATCTTATCAAAGGTGAAAAGTCTGCCGTGATTTGTCTTGATTTTATCCGTTACATCAAAAAAAAGGCTACAATTTCAATAAGGGTATGTAAACTTTTTATATCCACCGTATATATATATTCCAAGGGCTATTTTCCATGGGGAGGGGTGCTATTTTGCTTTGCACTATGTACTACTTAGTCAGAGGCTGTATTCTGCAACGTAACCATCTGAGTGCCAGTAGGGTGCGCAGTGAATTGCTTTGCAATGAGTTGCATACTCCTCTGGCACTCAAAGGGTTAAATCGCAACAGGAAGTGAGTAGCATACTTGGAAATTTTCTGAATCTGCCCCGAAGACTCCATTTTTTAGATTTAACCCTTTGAGTGCAAGAGGGTTGTCCAAATCATTGCTTAGCAGGGACAGAGGCTGATTCTTCGACTTGATTCATTTTCCGAGTAATCACACGTACTTTTTTGTCTATTTTGACAACTCTCCTCCTTCCATGCCCTCTTCACATCCATTTTAAGTCAAAGCTCACCTTTCCTCCTCCAAATCCCACCCACCCAAACTAAACCACTCCCACATTAACACACAAATCACATCATTTGGACACTCCCATCCTCAGCCCATCGCTCTACTCCAGGGGTTGGGAACATGAAGGCTCCCAAGCCTGAAAAATAACTCCCCCTCATGAAAAACAACATATGTAATATCACAATATCATGTATCTATTGTTTGATAAAAGTATGTGAATTCTATCTATCTATCTATCTATCTATCTATCTATCTATCTATCTATCTAGATATAAATGTACACACACACACACTACAACTTGAATTTTAATGGTCAAGTTCCTTTAACCAGATAGTAATGTCTGAAAATCAAGTAGCTGATTATTCATTATACTTTTTTATAATGAAACATACCTTTCTAAGTGTCCTTTACATTGTATTCTTTATTTTATTTTAAAGTGTTCCCCTCCCACCCCTTTTCCCTATGTCATGCTGCTTTCCTTCAGATCTGAAAGCCAGTCGCTTGACCAGACAGATCGCAATGAGATCCCTTTTAGTATCCACAAGACTCTGCCAACCACCGGTGTTCAAGGGAGCTGCGACCCACGTGGAGCTGATAACTGCGGTTGGAGAAATATTTATATTCTCCTGAAAATATTGAAGATTATAGTATTCTTATATACAGGACTTTTACCTTGTGCAAGTTCATTATTTATTTTTTATTATTTATTATACTACAGTCTACTTGGACTGTTCTGTCAATTGGTGTTAAAGGACTTTGTAATACTTGGTGCCTAGGCCTACACATGTATACACAGATCACAATGAAAGACAATCTTGTGTCTATCAGTATAAGGAAAACCCTGCAACCCCCCCCCCCCCCCCCACTGGCAAACCGGGGCAGAGTTTTCCTTATACTCACACAAGATTGTCCCTTGTCACAATCCGTCTGGACCAGCTTTCTTCTCCGAAGGAAGTTAGCGTGATGTAGGGAAAAGTGTCAGGAGGGTGACACTTTAAAATAAAACAAAATGAAGAATACAACGTTAAGGACACTTACAAAGCTATGTTTTGTTATGAAAAAGTAAAATGAATAATAGATGATGATTTAATATTCATACCTTACTATCCCTTTAAGGGCCAGAGGTATGTGTAACGCATTGCTTCTCAATGCGCCCCACTGATCCCTAAGTGGTTAACTAGGAACAGAAGCATAGTCTTTTCTAAAAACCCAAACATAACAGCAATGCCCCAGACAGACATACAGTGGGAAAATAGAAATGAATGCATCTAAATTAGCACACATGAAGTTGATAAGGGGCGGCTATGAATAATTTTGGACAAGAGAACTGGACACCCACACAGGCAAGACTGGAGTTTTCAAGCAATCATTGCAACCCTTCAGACTTGAGCTTATTAAAGATGACCTTTGACTTCTCTAAAATTTCAAAGCTGATGTTAAAAGTGCTGAACAGACTGTGTGCCATATGTAAGATGACCTCGGTTCTTGCTTGCTGGAGCATTGATGGCATTGCTAATGAGAGGAAAAAGGGCCCATTCTTCTCGCATTTTACCCAACGTATCCACTTAGGTAGCAGATCATTTTTTTTTTTTATATTATTTTTCTGGCTCATTTTTATTTTAACGCCCTTGCAGATGTTTGTGTCTTCTCAGAGGTTAACCCTTTGTGTGCCTGAGGGGTATGCAATGCATTGCAGAGCAATGTGTTGTGTTCCCCTCTGACAATCAAGGGGTTAAGTCTCAGTGTCACAAAATATGTTTTATTTGTATATAAAACAAAATGACAATACACAGATTAATCCCCGAGGACCCGCGGGGCACTGCTCTTGTCCTCAAGGGGTTAAATAATTCAGTTTTATGGGGTTTAATTGTATGATAGAAACATATATTCTTTATAGGCATGCGTGTATATTATAAATACAGTTATTTTTATTTATAACCAATTTTATTTTATATTTTTGTTTTAATGTGTTAACAGGTAGGAATTTGCTGATTTTTATTACTAAAAAAAGGTAAGACCAGCAAGGTATGATGGGATTAACCCTTTGAGGCACTTGGATTGTGATGTTCACCGCATTGCAATGCAATGATTTTGAGACATGTCTAGAATCCAGTAGGTTAAAGGTAAAGTAAGACCTCCCAGTAATAACCCCCATTTACTTTACTATGCCCAGAAAATCATAATGGCCTGTATGAATTTTGCCTTATGCGCACTTGTTGTTATGTCCATGGAGGCGGACATGAAATTGCTGGCAGCTTACTGAAGCAGTCACAGTGCATGAGCCTACTTAACTTTTTTGAATGCCAGAGGGGTATGCAACACATTGCTCTGCAATGTGTTGCGTACCCCTCTGGCACTCAAAGGGTTAATATATGCAGTGGGAGAAAGTTGTGTCAAGTGGTCCTTCTAGCAACTGTCATGTCTCCCTCCATGGGTACGATATTCAGAACTGATTGTTCAGAACTTAGATTGTAAGCTCTACGGGGCAGGAACCTTTCATCCTCATGTATACTCACCTGTTCTTCCCCTTATGATTGTCTTTATAAGCACTTAATCACCTTCTATATCAAATGTAATCTGTAAAGTGCCATGTACACTGGTTGTCGCTATATAAATAAAATATACAATACAATACAATACAAAGATCTTATCTCTTGAATCAAGGAACAAGGAAGAAAATCAGAGGGGTCATTAGGATTTTCTGGCCGTAACAAAGTGGATTATTAGGGTCTGTTCCTTCCCCTTTAAATTATGGGTAAAAATCTTCAATAAAACTAATATCTATGTCAGACAATCATCCTATATAATAATTTGCTAGGATGTTTGTCAGAAGCCGTCATGCGCAGTAGAGACTGCCCGAAAACACAGAATGCTGGGAGTTCTGTGCTGGGAGCATTCTGTGCTTTCGGGCAGTCTCTAAAGTGCATGACTGCGCCAGCGGCAGGATGCAGAGCAGGACTGGCCTCTTAACATCCGCCGGACCTTGGCCCGTGTACCCGGGCTTTTACACTAGTCACACTGTGTGTGTGTGTGTGTGTGTGTGTGTGTGTGTTGATGTCGTCATGTTCTAGGTAACAGGAAATGTTTATGGTGTAATGTTGCTTGCCCCAGAGTCGTGATATGGCCTGAGGAATGTAAATATGTTAAACCCTAGAATTAGGATGGGGGTCTCTCAAACAGAAAGGCTGAGTGAAGTTTCAGGTGAATGTGTTCTTATTGCGTGTTGTTATAACCTCCGGTGTATCAGATATCCCATCAGGTAGGTCCCTCCACACCTCCGTACACAATGGGACATATGCATGAAGTCAAACTGTGGTGCGAACCAACTGTACCATAGGAAAGGTGATCAGATTGCCATTTTAACCATTTGAGTGCCAGAAAGCTAGCAAACACAATGCTGTGTAAGGGTTAAAATGGGGCTTTTTTTTTTTTACATTTTTCATTCTGCAGGACTGCGCAAACCTGTACCCTCTTTAACCCTTTGAGTGCTTAGTAATGCATTGCGTATCCCCTCTGGCACTCAATGGGTTCCTTAAAATGCCGATCTGGCCATGTTGACCATATAGAACACATAGGAAGTGAGTTGGGCTTTTAACCCAATGGTAGCTAGAATGCTAGTGATTTCTGTAACTTATTGTGAAGCAATTAGAAAAGAAAACAGAAGCACAACAGCATCTAAAGGTAGTGTCTATTAATCCCAATGTGCTTGTACTCACAGGAAAATGAAGAAAATGTAGCCCAATAGAGATATAAGGCCAGTAGATCCCAAACGGACTCTTACATTTATTTATCAGTGGTCAGCCATAGAGAGGTGTTAATAGCTTGTCTCAATGCGTTACTTGGACTCTGTGAATCATAAAGAGAAGACACAGGACTGAGACCACCCTCTAAACGCAGCACCACTGATATACGAAGCCCCTTAGGATATATACAAAACGCACTCACTGGATATTCGTGCTATTGTGAAGCAATACGTGGGAGACCCCTCTCGCTAACATTCAAAGGGTTAAAAGCCTCATTTAAATCAATGGAGATTTTTTGAATTTATATTTGTCCCCCACAGCACAGTTTGTTTGATCCAGAATTGCTCCACTTTGGGTTTTGTGACTATGGCCTGAAGTGTAAGAGAGTTGTGTACAGAAGAAAAGTAGGGGAATTATGGAACAGACCAGCTGCTTTATGGTGAACAAATAAAAATACCCATTGATTTAAATGGATCCTTGAATTCTATAGGGGTCTCCAACATGTTGCTCCAAGGAGTTAACCCTTTGAGAGCCAGAGGGGTACGCAACACATTGCTTTGCAAAGCGTTGCGTACCCCTCTGGCACTCAAATGGTTAAAAGCCCCATTAAAATTAATGGGGACTTGTATTTGATCCTTACGCTGTAGTCGCTTAGTCACATAATTGGTCCACTCTTTACTTTGTGCATGTGTCCCGATATGTGCAGTCCCTGTGTGGCCGTACTAGCCGGGCTGGGCTGGGGTGGGGGATGTTCCGCACTCTGGGAGCTTGTGATAGATTCTGAGATAATGGTGCAGTTATAGGATACTGTGGAAATACCCTGCAGCATTTGCACTGCCAGGACATGACAGCTGGAGGCAAAGGAAAGTCCTTTTAATGGACAAACTTTTTTTTTTTTTATTAACCCTTTGAGGACCAGACGGGGTGCAAGGCATTGCAATGCGCTGCACACCCTCAGGTGCTTAAAAGTTTAAAGAGCAAGTAGTGCGTTTAATACATATTTTTATCTTAACTCTTGAGCGTTCAGCTTTACAATGCATTGAAGTCTTCTCTAGCACTCAAGGGGTTAAAGAATCATTGAACTCAATGGGAATTTGCAGGAATTTTCATTTAATCCCTAAGGTTCAATTGGCTTGTCCCAGAATGTCTCCATTTTATCTTGATGAATATGGCCTATTACTTTTAACCCCTTAACGACCCTTGATTGTCATAGTACGTCATGGGTCGTTAAGTCAGATCTACCCATGACGTACTATGACAATCAAGGACCGTCGTGGAATTTCGGGCTCCCCCCGCGGCTGCACGCCGTTCGAGAAGTCCGGAACCGGAAAAAATGAAAAAAAAAAAAAAAAAAAAAAAAGGTCCGTGGTCCTTAAGTGCCGGCCGCGTGTGCTTGCGGTCGTTCCTTAAGGGGTTAAAATCATCCCAGTCTGGTACCAATACAGGAAGAGGTCTAATCCTGCAAAAAAATGCACAAGGCTACTGGAGCACAATGATGTACAGTGTATGTACACTAAATCCATCAGTGATTCAAAAGGGTGGAGCAACATGGATGCTTCCTCTTAATCAAGCCTGGGAACCTTCTTGTTCTTGAGCCTGAGAAAAACACACGCATCAATATGTGGGTGGGAATTTAATTAGCATATGCAAAAAGATAGTCAGAGATGCTCAACGAGGAACGAGCCTGCCTTCGAATTGATGAGGCTCTATAGGATAAGTATTCTACCCAGGGTGCAATCTCTTTTAGGTCACTAGTGCCTTTCACAGAGAAGAAATATCCTAAAGCACATCATACTGATCCTACCAAAACGCAGTCCAGCCAGGAAGTGCTAGGCAATTCCTATCTGAACTAGGGACTAGTCACCCTAAGGGTAACAGGGTAATCCAGGCCTGGACTCCTTGCTCACAGTACCTAGAGAGATCATCTGCACCTCAATGATGAGGCCTAAGAAGGCCAAAACGTATGTCTGGGGTTGGCTGCTTCTCTTGTTCAGAGAGGAATTGCCTGGCACTTCATGGCTGGACTACCTTTTGGTAGGATCAGTATGATGTGCTTTATGATATTTCATTTCTATTCAAGGCACTAGTGAGCTAAAAGAGATTGCACCATGGGTAGGAAACTTATCCTATAGAGCCTCATCAATTCGAGGGCAGGCTTGTTCCTAGTTGAGCATCTCTGACTAGCTCTTTGCATGGGATTTATTTAGGGCTGAAACGTTTGGAAGGTTGAGAAGAGTGATTTGTCTCTAAGTGGGTTGGGAAGTGGGTCAAATGGAGCAGCAGTGGACACATGGTACTCTTAACTCTTTAAAGACCAGACGGGTGTTCAATGCACTGCTTCTGAATGGGTCCTTAACCCTTTGAGTACCCCTCTGGCACTCAAAGGGTTAAATGGGTTATGTTGCGCACCAGTCTGGTCCTTAACAGGTTATCTAGGCTCCTGCATATTGCTGCTTTAGTTTGCAAACACCATTGTCATATGTAGTGGGAGAAACCTGTGTCCTGTGGTCCTGCAAGTAACTGTCATGTCCGCCTCCAGTGACATAACATCCAGGACACTGAAGATGTTATCTATACAGCAAAGGTACAGGGGTAAAATTCATAGGGGCAATTAGGATTTTCTGGCCACAGTAAGTTAACTAGGGGATTATTTTTAGGAGATGTTTGCTCATCTTTAAATTGCATATAGCATCTCAGTTGTAAATTATCTATACCAAGGATTCCCATAATTTGAAAAAGGTCCATTTCTACAAACACACAGCTGGTACATCCAAGTCTCAAGATGCTATTGGATATTCATATAGGGGGCCACTGGGGAGGGGGGGGTCGAGAATCACACACTGACCCTATTATGGGGTGCCATCTGTCAATTTTATATTTTGTCTACATCATTTGCCAAAGAGCATGACGATATTGATTTTCTCACACTAAACAGATATACCTCACAAAAATTATTTTGGAATCAAAATGTACATGTTATGGCCCAGAATAGATTTATTTATCTGCACAAAATATTCCTTTATCACACAAAATAGATTGTTTTGTGGCACAGAGTGGACTTTGGAAGAGGTAGGGGACTGGCAGGTCACTTCCCGAAGCAAACTTTCACGAAGTTTCAAGTTTGTGGCCGTTTCTTTAACATGAACACACATATTAGGCCAGTGGTGGTTGTCAACTGTACAACCTCAAGCTGTTGGGGACCACAATTCCCTTCATCCCCAAGTAGCCAACAGATGGTAGTTGTATTCTCCAACAGCTGGAGGTCCAGCATTGACTATTACTGGATTAGGCTTAGTTTACAAGGGTGTCTAGCAGGGCTGGATTTACATCTCAGGAGCCTGTAGGCACAGCTACCTGAAGCGCCCCCCCCCCCCCCCCCGCCATCTCCACAATGCTCCAATCTCCATATTGCCCTCACATTGCTCCCCATCACACTCACATTGCCCCCATCATCTTAACATTGCCCTCACACTGACCCCTATCACCATCAGCTCCACATTCACCCCATCAGCTCCACATTGCTTGCCCCCCATCATCCCCATATTGACCTCACATTGCTCCCATTATCTCCAGATTAACCCTTTGAGTGTCAGAGTGGTACGCAACGCATTGCTTTGCAATGTGTTGCGTACCACTCTGGCACTCAAAGGGTTAAGCCTCATTCATCCGTTTCCTACCTCCCTGGTGGTCCAGCGGCTGGAGAGATCTGTGCTTGTGCACAGACATGGAGCTGCTGGAGCTCCCACGCGGCCTTCCCTTTAGTAATGCAGAGCGCTGGGAGATAAAATCTCCCAGCGCTCTGCATTGCTAAAGAGCCGGGAGAGCTCACAGCCTACAAGGCAGCGGCTGGCGGCTCGGCGCGGCATGGCAAGCCGCGCCAAGTGTAAAAAAAAAATAAAAAATTGAATTGTAGTGGCAGGCGCCCCTCTGTAGGGTGCGCCTGTAGGCAGATGCCTACTCTGTCTTACGGGAAATCCGGCCCTGGTGTCTAGAAAAGAGCTGCATTGCAGTGCTGCTTAGAAGTCCATTTTCACTCATCTGCTCTGGTCCCTGCATTCCACCAGCAATCCTGTAGATGAAGGTAATTGCAGATGTGTTGCCCACATGATCATCAGCCTAAAATTATTGGCTGGCAACAACTATCCAATCGCCCGTGTGAATGATCTGCACAGCAGCCCTATAGACTGTCATACTTCCCTACTTTCCTCATTGAACACAGGGAAGCTACAGCAAGGTACAATTGGGCTGTGTGATGAATTGCAAAATTACCTGAGACAAAAGCCCTATGCATAGCTGTATGAGGAAATTTTGGCCATTTAGCACAGCTTAAGGAACACTGCATGAAAAAAATCTCCCATGTGAAATTAACCCCTTAACGACCCTGGAATTGCCAGGACCATTATGCCGGTTCCGGCACTTAAGAACTGGTGACAGTCCTTGTACGTCATGGAATTCCAGGGTATCCACATGGCTGCATGCCTCTCGGGAACCCCAGAATCTATCGCGGGGAAAAAAAAGACCCGTGGTCCTTAACTGCTGACCGTGCACTGCTGCGGCTGGTCTTTAAGGGGTTAATCTGATACTACAGGTAGCATTGGAAAACTGCCTCCTGTGTTCTTGTAGAGCACTGATAATGGTATCTGCTTGCAATCTGATAAACACTGAACACAGCTTGTGTCCCTTATGATCCATTCAGGTATATTTCAGCCTAATGTTTGCTGTGAGGAAGTGGGACCTAGAGGCAGACCTGAACAGAAATCACTATATACAGGAAACTGCAGACATAGTGGACAAATATATAGATAGGCATACCTGACTGATGTATGAAGGACACCTGCCTAGGTAAGATACTCTGTTAAATAAATTACGAGACACTAATTCCTAGGGTAGAGTTTCCATGTACGTCCCATTCAAGGTTTGAAAGCCTCATTTCAGTGTTATATATTTTTGAAATTGGGTTTAACCCTTTGAGTGCCAGAAGAGTATCCAACATACCCCTCTGTCACTCAAAGGGTTACATTTTTACCAAATGGCTTGGTTTGTGTCATAATATGGGAGGCCTGTGGTGCCGCTGAGGAAGACAAATTATGCAATTTGCATCAAAAAGGGGGTGGGGCTTCAGACAGGTGTAAAAGTATAGGGGAATAGGCTGGGGTAGGAAAAGAAGTGGGCGGGGAGTGGGTGGAACAATAGGGAAGGAGCACCAATGGACAGAGTTTCTTTAGAAACTGCCCACACCCTGCTGAATCAGACTCTGCCCCAGAGACCCGGTAATGCAGAGTCAAAACAGGAGTCTCCGGGGCAAACCCGGAGAGTTCCCAGCTATGGTGGTAGAGGTTACTAGGGAACGCTCTAATCAGATAATCAGTCTCTGTCCCCAGAGGCCCAGTAATTAACTCAGAAAAACAGAGACTCTGGGGCAAATCCGGGGACTTCCCAGGTATAATAATCATACCTGGGAACTTTTGAAACAGGGCTACCCGGAGGGTAACCATGTCAGTGCCCAGGGGGAGGAAAATGACGTGAATCACATCATTAAGGGGGGGGGGCTTAGTCACTGGGGGGGGCGGGACAAAAAAAAACACCCCCCCCCCCCCCCCCCCGCAAAATGGAGGTAAGAGGGCGGGGAGTGGGAGGAACCGGGCGGGATGGAGCACAAGTGGGCAGAGTTTCTACTTAAACTCTGCCCACCCGGTGATTCACACATTGCCCCGGAGACCCAGTAATTCAGTTTGAAATCCAGAGTCTCCGGGGCAAAACCTGAGAGTTCCCAGGTATAATAATAACTATCCACTTATCTTACTAAGGCCAGAAACTTCTAAAAGCCCTTGTGAATTTTGCCCTCCTGCTTTGATTCAAGAGATAACATCTTCAGTCAGTCCTGGATGTCAGGCCCATGGAGTCAGACATGACAGTTGCTGGCAGTTTTCTCATACCTAAAGTCTCCCCCCAACAATTAGTCATCTATCGATAAGCGTAACAATAGTACTTTTAGCCTGAGAAATCCTACTTTACCGAGACTGACGGCCAGGCAACAGCACAGCGTCTTTGCCTACAGACATCTGCACGCCTGCGCTGTCAGTCCCGGTCTCCTCTAGGAGGTGCTGCATGATACCTTTAGGTACCAGAAGGGACTGATGGCGCAGGAGCGCAGATGCCTCTAACGAGCTGTTGCCTGTCGCTCAGTCTCTGCAGAAGTAGTATTTCTCAGTAACGCAGTAATTATGCTGGATAATACTACTATTGTTAAGCTTATCGTTAGATGGGTAATTGTTGGGGGGAGTCTTTATTTGGGGTGATAGTTCCCCTTTAAGAAGACAGAATGGATGAACCTACTTAACCCTTTAAGGACCCTTGACAGTTCTGGCACATCAAAGGTCAGCGAGTCATAAGGACCCATGGCGTCCCAGGACCATCATGGAATTCAGGGCTCCCATCGTGACTGCATGCTGTTCGGGGAGCCCTGAATCCAATTTGCAAAAACAAACAAACAAAAAAAAATGGTCCGTGGTCCTTAAGTGCCGGTCGGGTGCGGTTACGGCCGGTCTTTAAGTGGGGGTTAACTCTATAACCCTTTGAGTGCCAGAGAGGTTACGCAACACATTGCAGAGCAATGCATTGCGTACTCCTCTGGCACTCAAAGGGTTAAGGACCAGAGGGGTGTGCAACTCATTGCAAAGTAATGTGTTGCACTTGGGGCCGGATTTTCCATAAGGCAGAGTAGGCATTTGCCTACGGGGAACCCTACAGAGGGGCGCCTGCCATTGCAATCTATTTATTTATTTATTTTAAGTGGAGTGGCGTGCCGCGCTGAGCTGCCTGACGCATGGTAAGGTCTGTGCCTCACAGACCTGTAGCTGCTGAGCTCCCCCGGCTCTTTAGTAATGCAGAGCACTGGGAGATGACATCATCTCCCAGCGCTCTGCATTACTAAAGAGAAGGCCGCGCGGGAGCTCCAGCAGCTACAGGTCTGTGCAGAAGCACAGATCTCTCCTGCCACTGGACCACCAGGGAGGTAGGAAACGAATGGGGGGGGAGAATGTGAGGCTTAATGTGGAGCTGATGGGGGCAATGTGGAGCTGATGAGGAGCAAGGTAGAGCTGATGGGGGGCAATGTAGAGCTGATGGGGGCAATATTTGGGCAATGTGGAGCTGATGGGGCAATATGAGGGCAATCTGGAGCTGATGAGGGCAATGTGGAGCTGATGGGGCAATATGGACTTGATGGGGGCAATGTTCAGATGATGGGGCAATATGAGGGCAATGTGGAGCTGATGGGGTCAATATGGAGTTGATGGGGGGCAATGTGAGGGCAATATGGAGTTGATGGGGGCAATGTTGAGATGATGGGGCAATGTGAGGGCAATATGGAGATTAGGAGCATTGTGGAGATGTCCAGTGGAGATGGCCAATGGGGGGAAGGAGCTTCAGATTTTTGTGCCTACAGGCTCCTGAGATGTAGATCCGGCCCTGGTTGCACTCCTCTCTGGTCCTTAAACAGTTAAGATTAACATGTGCAGTGACCAGAGACTGAGGTCCTGTGAGCCTGCCAGCAACTGTCATGTCCGCCTTCATAGACCTGACATCCAGAAATGATTGACAATGTTATCTCCTAAACAAAGGAGCAAAGGAAAAATTCATAGGAGCCATTAGGATTTTCTGCCCATAGTAAATTAGGGTGATTATTATTAGGTGTTACTTCTCCTTTAACGTGTCTTGAAGACAAGCAGAGTTGGGCTAATTGTGGAGAGTGTTGTCATCCACTTATGATTAGCACAGCAGATGTGATGAACCTTGTGATAACTGATAGCACTGGAAGGTAATACGGTTGTGCACCCTTCTAGCATTCTCAGGGTTAAAATAAATTGTGTGGGGAAGGTAAGAGGAAATTCATTTTCACATTTTAAACCCTTTGAGGTCCACAGGGGTGTGTAAAATATTGCTAAGCAATACAGTGTTTACACACCTGTAGTTCTTAAACATTTAAATACACATTGATACACAAAATACACAAATAAAAATTAAATATAGAACTCAAAAGCTTTGTTCTCAATTTTTGTGTGTTCTTCCCCTTTAATAAATACATTTGAACATTCTGGTGACTTCACTGTCTGTAAAAGAGTGCCCTCTGTCACTAAAAGCAAGTAATTACACTGTATTAGTATGTAATCCTAGTGAAAGGGTTAGTTTTCCTTTTGCACAGTTCTGTTTCATACCTCCCAAGTGTCCCTCTTTAGGACCCAAATCCCTCTGTCCCTCTTTCCCACCCTGATGTCCCTCTTTTTTAGGAGATCGGATTGCATAGTGTGTGTATATAAGTGTATCATATTGCTGTACAGCAATAAAATCCACATTATTGTTTGTTTAACCCCTTAAGGATCCTTGACGGTCCTGGTACGTCATGGCTGGATTTGCTTTAAGGACCAATGATGTACCAGGACTGTCATGGAATTCCAGGCTCCCTGCGCGGCTGCATGCTGTTCGGGGAGTCCGGAATCGGATTCAATAAAAAAGAAACAATGCTCAGTGGTCCTTAAATGACTGCCGTGTGCATGCGCGGACGGTACTTAAGGGGTTAAATGTTAGTATATGTGTTTATAAAGTAGTCTGTGTAAATAAAATACTATGGTCTTGTTATAAATTATTTATTAGGTTACACACAGAGGTGTCAATAGGTCATGAAATAGCCTAAAAATTCTCGGTAACGTCCCATCCACCAGCCACACCCCGAGCAATACCCCCTAAAAAAAAAGTGTCCCTCTTTGAAATGTTGGGAGGTATGCTGTTTGGGTCCTGATTGTTCTGTACCATTGCTTTTCTGTTTGAGCTTCCACCATACATCCTACAGCGCTGAGGGCTCACTGACGTACTGTGAATTGCCTCTGAAGAATAACTCCTGTGAATGTTGACTTTATTGAGAATGTTCAGAGTGTTTTGACTGGAAGTGCACAGCTACTGTCATCTAAGACTGTCAAGTGGACAAGGTTTTAGGAATAATTATGCTTTATTTACATTGTCATTATATTTGAAATGTATACGAAAGGCTAAAAATACAAGTTGCTTTAATATGAAAAAGCGTGTGGTAAGATTCATGGATATGCAAACAATAGTTTGGGAACCTTTGTAGAGGTAACAATATTTGAAATTGCATGTGCTGTTTTCCAGAACTCTGAGGGAAGCAATTTTTCTTTGCTCTCCACACTTCCTGTTAAGGAGACAGTACTCTACTGTGTAAGATGCAACAGTAAGAGAGGAGTGCGATGGAAAATGGATTCGCCAGCCTCATGAAATCATGACATTCAATATCATAAATCTTTAATTACATTAAGATATAAAAATGTAAAATATATTTCCGATTCTGATAGTATGCCTTTTTTCATAAGATAAATGTGTACACAGTAAACCCTTGGATATTAGAGCAGTCTCCAACACATTGAATCAGCCATTTCAGTTCTCCCTAGCACACTTAACATGAGCGCCCTCTACTTGTAGTCTGTAAAATGAGTCCCACACTCATGTCTATGTCTATGTGTATACATGACTATCCTTTTGGGACTTCAGCTGAACTGGCTGGGAAAATAGCTCTGCCACTGGTTTTGGTTTTTGGTTACAAGCACACCACTCAGTAGGTGGGATTTACAAAGGGACAATGACCCATAATTATAAAAGCAAATTGGATTATTCCTGGGTAAACCAACAGCACCATAGAGGACAAATAAAAATTCCTGCTAAAATAAATTGGGCTATTAACCCCTTGAAAGCTAGATGGATATTCAAGTGGTTAAAAATCTCTATTCAAGTGCATGGGAATTTTGGAATTTGTATTTGTCCCCTATGGTGCTGTTGGTTTACTCCAGAATAATCCAGTTTGCCTTTATAAATATGGGCCAATGCCCCTTATACATTAAAGTGGAAATTAGTGATGTTATTCTCTTGCTTTTCTTTTCTCAGCGGATTCTAACATTGGTCTGGATCACAATTGCATGAAAAAAAAGTTTCTCGATTAGGAAGACTTTGCTGATTACAACTCCAAGTGATTACACTACCACTGAGATAGGAAGGTGGACTTCTGAATTAGTCTCATTATCCCACTGAACACACTGAACACTGACACCAAAACACTTGTATGAGCATCTACAGGGCTGGATTTACATCCTAGTAGCCCCTAGGCAAGGCACGCTAGGTGTCCTTTGCGCCTCCCATGGCAACACTCCCAAGCCTCACATGGCCCACCCCCAATCCCATCCACTATTTCCTGGCACAGAAAATACCCTTGACCTATAACAAGCAAAGCTGAAAAAAGGCTTTAACCACTTGGTTGCTAGAGAGATCTCCAAAGCTCCATAGAATAACATAGGAACTGGAGAAATGATATAATTGAAGAGGTCATCTCTACTCTATCACCACTTAGTGAATCTCTCCAAAGGAGTTATGTAAAGTCATGCACTCTGCTTGACTCAGTATTAAAACACTGCCAGTAACTGTCATGTCCACCTCCATGGACGTGACTTCCAGGACTGATCCAAGACATTATCTCTTCAACAAAGGTACATGGGTGAATTTCATGGAGGCCTCCTGTTATTAGGAGATAAGACTAGAAGGAGTCCGTAATGCATTCCTTGTTTCAAATCAGTATTGAGAGCCACAAGTTCAGTACCGTAACTTATTAAGTATTACTACAAAGGGGTCACGAGATATTGAACAGCACGATAGGTTTGATTAAGGTTATTGGTTTATATTATGATCAAACATCCATATTGGCTAGTTTATTTGATGCGTGAACATTCAAGCCAGCAAAATCTAAACTTTGTACCCTGATTGGTTACATATTAGCTGTTTCAACAATCTCTGAAGCCGAACTGGTGTCAGAAATCCTGATGGGCTGCTATGTTTTCTCAGAACTGGTTGCTTCCAATGGTATTCTGTCATTTGATTGGTTTGTGATCTGGCCTGAAGTGAGCTAATAAGGAACTGAACGGCTAGAATGTGAAGGATCAAATAAAAAAAAAATCTCCAGATGTGTTTCTTTTTTTCTGATCAGTGATTATGCCATTATCCCAGGCCATTAACTGGGGGTGTAATATGCTTTATTTCCATAGCATTCACCCCCTTTGTGATCTTGCTCTAACTGACTTATCATTAGGTTGCAAATGTAACAGCAAGTGGAGTGGACACTGGCTACCCCATTATGTTTTCTCTCAGAGGAGAAGTTATAATAAATATTAAAAATAAGACATTTCCCGAACACCATTTTGGCATATATAAACATGAAAACAGTCCCACAACTATTTTCACATCTTAGAAAAATAAAACCCTGAAATACTACAGGTAACTGCTGTGGAAAAGAGTTGTGATTGTGCATAGTTTAACCCTCCAATGCAATGGGCACCCATCCATAAGGTTAATTACCTTTCTGACTGTATGAGCGAAATTTACTAATTTTCATTGATTTTTTTAATCTTGTACCTCCCTGACACAGCGCTATCTGAATTTGGTGTGAGACTGTGAAACGGTATAGTGCATTGGAGATCTCACTGCATTGCAGATCTCTCTACCATCCAATGAGGTTAAATAATAGCCTCTAAAGGGGTGTAAAAATGGTGCAGGGACATAGAGATGTCTCTGGCCACACCCACAATACAAAATATGAGTGTGTCCAGCACAGCTGAGGCACCGCCCCTCAAAATTTGGAGCTCTACGCAGCTGCCTACTCTGCCCATTGGGAAATCCAGCCTTGGCCACCTCTGCAGCATACAGAACAATCATGGCTGTGGGAAGCCTGGAACATTGTATAATTTTCTCTGCTTTCACAGTTCCCTACTCAGACCTCCCTAGAAATAGAGATCCTGGGAGCTCAATGTCAGGGACATAAAAGTGTAACTAAATAGGTAAAGATGAAAAATGTATAGGCAATTTGACTACATATTAGGCACCCGAAGAATATGTAAAGGCAAAATGGAGATTGCCTTTCTCTTTGAAATGGAAATGAACTGAAAATGGCCAGCTATGTCTTACTTTGTCCAGGGTTACCTCACCAGTACATAAATAGACGGTGATTATCAGTGCTGAACAGTTTTGGACTTTGGCCATAATGAGTGCTGGATTTACATCCTAGGCATGTGCCAAGGCAGGGATCCCTAGGTGTCCTTAGCTCCACCCATGGCCACGCCCCTACTCCTCACATAAATCCACCTCCACTCCCATCCACTGTTCCCTGGCAAAGACAATACCCTTAGCCTATAACATAGAAATGCAATGAAAAAAGCTTCTAACCCCTTGGTTGCTCGAGAGATCTCCAACATATTGCTTTGCAATGCACTGGATACCTCCCTAGCATACAAGGGGTTAAATAATAACTAGTAAGGTGTACTATAATGACGCAGGGACACTGAGATTCTAATTCCAATGGTTACACCCACTACTCAGAACATGGGTGTAGCCAACATAGCTGAGGTGACCCTCTGGTTTGTACAAAAATATCTACCTACTTTCCCTGACCCTCAGATCTCATTCCCAAACAAGCCCTTCAACTGCAGTTACACTTTATGTAACCACTAGTTACAAAGCCCGTATACACGGGCTGATCCGGAGCGGGGAGCTCTGAACGGCTCACAGCATGTCTGTGCTCTCAGCTCCGGGGCAGCAGTGGAGGCACTGGGTGACATTTTGTCACCCAGCTGCCTCCGCTGCTGCCCCGGAGCTGGGAGCACAGACAGGTTGTCAGCCATCTGGAGCTCTCCGCTCGGGATCAGCCCATTCTGCAAGTCCCTACTGCGCATGTGTGGTTTGGTATACAGGGAGCATCTTAGGCTAGCGTTTTATGTATATAGATACCTGGGAACTCTCTGGGATTGTCCCACAGACTCAAGGTGTTAACCCAAATCTCAGTGTGAAGAGAGTTCAATGTTACCTACTATTTTTTCAGCCTTAAAGGCAGAGGGAGGAGTCCTGCTTGTCTGGTGTGTATACAAGCAGTGATATGTCTATGTTTTACAGAAAGACAGAGGGAGAAGTCCTGCTTGTCTGCGTGTGTCTACAGGCAGTGCTATGTCTGTGTTTTACAGAAAGGCAGAGGAAGAAGTCCTACTTGTCTCAGTGTACAAGCAGTGATATCGCTAAGCTGTAGCATGTTAAAGTGTTAGTAATGTCCCTGAAAAAATCTTTATAGTTTAGTTGTGCTTAAAAAATTAAATCTATAGGCAACAAATCCTATTTCTCAAACCGCTATGGTTTGAGAGATATTCGTATTCAAAATTCCCCCCTCCCCTTTCCCTGACATCAGCGCTGTGCTGACTGCAGGGGAATCCTGTCCGGGGACGGCAGAGCCGCAATCGTGTTATTTAAAACAAATTACTTCATTGGAAAGGTCTACAAAGTGTGCATGGTTTGCAAGCACACTTTGTAGACCATTCCAATGAAGTAATTTGTTTTAAATAAAGCGATCGCGGCTCTGCTGAAGAGCCTCCTCATGTCGGCCGACACGGCAGGAGAAGGGAAACTTTAGCGGAGGATATCTCTCAAACCATATATATAGTTGCATTTTTTAAGCACTACAAAGCTAAAAAGATTTTTTCAGGGACATTACTAACACTTTAAAGGTTCCTTGAGGACAGACTGGTGCTCCTTTGGGTTAGTTCAAGCACAAAAAAATACCCTTATTTTCTTGCTCATTAGCCATTTGCAGTCCTCGAGCACACAACAATAAAGGAGTGGTTGACAGAGCCGCCATTTTTATGTGCCACCATCAGGCTGGCGGAACCTATAGAACGGTATGAGCATGGGCTCTCATGCATATTTGCTGCATTTGTGTTTATCGCAGGAATGGCCACAAGACATGGAAAAGCAACTGACAACAGTTTTAATGCAAAAAATATATATAGGTACAGTTCAGGGGCATAAAGAACTGTATCCTGGTAATAAGTATATATTTATATAATAGACGGACTTAAAGGGATAGTAATACTTAAAATGTAAAAAAATATATGTTGTAGGGTTTATCCGCCTGAGTAAAACAAGAGTACTCCCACTGCTGAAATGTGTTTCATTCAAAAGTTATTATTTTTCAAAGTTTAATTTTTTAGGTGCAATATCACAGTGGCCTGAAATTGTACAGTGGCGCTGTTGCTACATGATCCTATGGACAGCTCTGGTCCCGGGACCATAAATCTCCATAGGATGGTGTAGCAACAGCGCCACTGTACAATTTCAGGCCACTGTGATATTGCACCTAAAAAATTCAACTATGAAAATTAATAACTTTTGAATGAAACACCTTTCAGCAGTGGGGGTACCCTTGTTTTACTCAGGGGGATAAACCCTACAACATATATTTTTTTTAATTTTAAGTATTACTATCCCTTTAAACAAGCACCCTTCACACAGCAATCAGTTATATCTATATACTTTATAATTTTGCATTTGATCTCTGTTGTAGTCTGTTGCTATTTACTTGCCTAAGTAACACATTCTGTTAATCTATGTAAGAGACGCTCAGTTCTAGGGTATATTTCTCCTTTAACCTTTTGAGTGCCTGAGACGTGTCCAATGCATTGTGAAGCAATGCACTGGTTTCTTCTTCTGCGGCACAATGGGTTAACAACTTCAATGACAGAGTGATTGCATCTTTGCCATTCCAGGGGTTGAGCTCCATATCCATCGGGTATAGTTCAACTATAATACTTCTACTTAACCCTTTGAATGCCAGAGGTGTATGCAACGCATTGCGTACCCCTCTCATGCTCAAAGGGTTAAAGAGACACTTATTACAACAGGTATAGTTCCCCTTTAATATACAGATATAGCAACCAGATTACATTAGCAGGAAATGGCCAAGTGAATTGAATTAGACTGAGATCTCTCCTGAGCTTTGCCTCTTGTGTCCTTTTGCAATAAGAGTGTATAAATGTATTACAACTCCTCCTTCTGCTCCTTATTCCTCACTGTAAAGTGCAATAGATTATGCCTGCCTGGGAACTCTCTGGGTTGGACCCAAACTCAGGGTCTCAGGGTGAAGGTCAAAATTCTCAGAGTCGGAGAGTCCAGTGTTACCTACTATTTGATCTGCACCCAACAACTGCCTAAAGGGTTAGTTATGGCATATATAAATAAAAAACTATTATTGTACATATTGAAAAAATAAATCCATCGATGACAGTCAGATCTCTCAGACCTCTATGGTTTGAAAAATATAACGTTTTAAAGTTCCCCCCTCCCTCCCCTTTCACTGACATCAGCCTCTAGCTGACAGAAGAACATACTGGTCCTGGGACCGGCAAGCGGCTCTTCAGCAGAGCCGTGATAGCGCAATGTAAAAAGAAATACTTCACTGGATCAGTCTACAAAGTGTACTTGCAAACCAGGCACACTTTGTAGACTGTTCCAATTCTACATATCGCTATCTCAGCTCTGCTGAAGAGCTGCCTCGAGTAGGCTGACATGAATCTCCTTCTGTCAGCTTTACAGCTGACATCAGGGAAAGGGAGGGGGAACTTTAAAACGGTATATCTCTCAAACCATAACAGTTTGAGAGATCGGCCTGCATTCAATGGATTTAGATTTTTAATATCTACAATAAAACTTTTTATTTATATATGTATGTATGTATCTTTATTTATATGGCGCCACACAGTGTACGCAGCGCCTTACAATAGACATATGTTACAATAAATAAGAGGGGACGAAATAAGTGCGACATTCATAGAAACAATGGGAGAGAGGTCCCTGCCCCAAGGAGCTTACAGTCTAAATGATATGCCATTAGTAACCCTTTAATTTGGTTGCATTTGACCCAGAAAACCAGAGGAAGGTGCCCTGCTTGTCATGTGTGGGTCCAAGTAGTGGTATCACTAAACTGTAGCCTGTAAATGGTTCCTTGAGGAGTGACTGGAGAAGCTCTTGGTTAGACCACAGAGAGACGTATCACCTAGAATCTACGTTATGACAAACATTAAAGGGATAGCAATGTCTCTATTAAATTGCAGATCCGAGTCTTCTTTAAGCTTTTTATAACACCTAGCGCTATGTTTAATTGCTTACAGTTCTGTAGTCCAAAAGATATTCAAGCTGAAAAAATCCCCCTCCTGACCCTTTCCCTTTGTGACGCTGCCTGTATGCGTGGTCCGGTTAGAGAGCAGCAAGGGACAATCTTCAGTAAGCAAAAGGAAAATCCTACCCTCTTTCATCAATGGAGGCAGGGTTTTCCTTATACATAGTGCTGCATCACTGCATCCGTTCGGTCCCACAACTGGATTGCAGCTCTAACGGGAGGGGGCTAGAAGGGGTGGGAGTGGATCTTTTTAGCTTGAATATCTTTGGAATTACAGAACTGTAAGTAGGGGTTATACAAAGCATAAGGAGGATCGGAGCTACAATTTAAACTAACAGTAATGTCCCATAAAAAATGTTTTCTTGTTTTGTAGATTTAAAAAAAAATCATGTGGCATAAATCCCATCTCTCAAACCTTTATGGTTTGAGAAATATTCACATCTAAAGTTTCCCTTTTTCTGATGTCAGCTGTAAAGTTGACAGCAGGAGATTCGAGTCGACCGACTCGAGGAGTCTCTATAGCAGAGCCAAAATCGCGTTATTCAAAAAGAATGACTTCAATGGAACATCTACAGAGTGTGCTTGCAAATCAGGCACACATTGTAGACCTTTCCAGTGAAGTAATTGTTCTCCAACATCGTGATTTCGGCTCTGCTGCAGAGCCGCTGGCTGGTCCCATGACCGGGATCTTCTACTGTCAGCACCGCCTTAACGTCAGGAGAAGGGGAGGGAGGGGGGAACTTTAGATGTGAATATCTCTCAAACCATAGCGGTTTGAGAGATGGGATTTGCTGCAAATAATTTATTTTTTTAAACTCTACAAAACAAGAAAAAAAATGTATTAGACATTAGTGGCCCTTTAATAGAGACATTACTATCACTTAAGGGTAAATATTTCAAAGATCTCAGGGTCACCTCACTTTGAAAGTTCCCATGAGAATATGTTGACATTTTTATTTAAAAGGAAAACTAACAACTTCTACTAATAACCCACAAGTACCTTACCATGGTCATAAAATCCTAATGGATCCTATGAATTTTGCCCATGTGTCTTTGTTCAAGACATAACATATTCAGTTATTCCTAGATGGCATGTCCATGGAGGCAGACATGACAGTTGCTATCAGGAGGACCACCGAACCTCAAATTTTCCTCAATGCAAATGATAATCTCAACCCTGTAAGCCTTTGAGTGTCAGAGGGGTACGGAATGCATTGTAATTAAGGACTAGAGGGGTGTGTGCAACCCACTGCTTTGCAACCACAACAATTATTTACCTTTATCTCCAGTGCACTTCTCTGGTCCTTACAGGGTGAAGTATTTACAGGGAAAAAGCTATAAAGAAACTAATATTTTCCAGGCCCTAAAACACAAATAAATCTTCCTTCCTGTCACCTTAAAACCCTCTAAATTCTCCAATTTTTGCAAGACACAATTTGTCTACAGCACTTTCTAACCAAATTCACGTGCATTATCTTATTTTAAAATGGTCAAAGCATGGATGTCTAAGTGACTGTTCTCAAGTTACACTTTCATTTGTGCTGAGAAAAATCAAAAGAGACCCAAAGTAAAAGCTTGGAAAATTAGCAGGCGTGCAATCAGTGGAGAGAAACGCCATAGGATAACACAGATGCGTAAATTCCCAAACAATTTCTTTTATGTTAACCCTCTGAGTGTCAGAGGACTGTATGTATGTATGTATCCGTACCCCTCTGGCACTCAAAGGGTTAATATATATATATATATATATATATATATATATATATATATAATTTTTTTTTTTTTTTTTTTTAATTATTATTGTGCCTACATATATAGACCCCCCTCCACTCTACTGCATCATAACATCCTATCTTCTTCGCTGGATTATTTTGTCAGTATTTTTAATCCAACTCAGCCCGACATCTTGAAGTAATCAGTAGCTGAATAGGACTCGTCCCCCTGGCATCTCAGGTTAAATAAGGAGCTCTAGGAAAATATGGTAGGGCCATTACAGGAAACCTGAGCCGCCTTCATCAGGACTCCAATTGCCAGCGCATTAGGATTGATTAGAGACCAGCAGTACCGTAATGACCCGGGGATAGGGGCAGCCTGGGACCAGCTAATAGCAGAACCGCACAAGGGCTGCTGAGTTTTAGGTTTCAACCAGAATTTATATTTGTATGCATATTTATCACAGGCAAATCAGCTATCTCGGGGATAACGTAACCAAAGAAAAAAAAAAGGGGGGGGGGGTATCGACACCGTAGGAATTTAAATACAGCACCTCCCATAGGAGACCCACTGCATAATCACTTAAAGCACAATTAAATTAAAAGGAAAAACACTGAGTTGTATATTTTTGCCAGCAGCAATTTAATAACCGTTTGAGTGCCACAGGGGTATCCAGCGAATTGGATGTCCCTCATGGCACCCGCAGGGTTAACCCTTTGGCGTTCAACGCTCGAGCTCACTGACACTCAATGGTTTATCAGATCATTGCAGAACTGGCACTCAAAGTCTTAACCCTTTGGGCGCCAGAGGGGTATTCAACGCATTGCTTTGGTTAAACCATTTCCTTCCAATGTGAATGGGTTAATGTACAGCTATAGGAGCCTAATAATTACACTTAAAGGAGTACAGCAGAAAAAATACTGAAAGTCCGAACCTCTTAAATTCCATATGGGAGTGAGTGATTAACCCTTTGAGCGCCAGAGGGTTCATACCCTTCTGGCGCTCAAAGGGTTAAATGAATTCAGTAAAATAATGGTTGAACTTAAAGAAATGTGGGTAAAAAAAAAATTGCCATCGGCAGTGACACAGTTAACCACTTTAGGGCTAATGTTTACATTGATCAAAAGGATGACACTTAAAGGAGAATAGCAGAGAAAACATTTTTTACCCTTGGCACTCAAATGGTTAACCAATTCAGTAGCAAGGGAGGATGGTGTCTCAGAAACCTTTCTAGCTGACAAGGGGTTAAAATCTCAATTGAATGTATTTCTTAAATATTCCATTTGATGTACTAAGAGGAAACAGAGAAATTCTGGAAAAATTCTATTGCACCAGACAGGAGAATTAACCCACTGAGTGCCAGAGGGGTACGGAACGCATTGCAAAGCAATGCGTTCCATACCCCTTTGGCACTCAAAGGGTTAATCATTTCCTCAATTCCTACTTATGTAAATGAGGCTTTTAACACCTTGCATGCTAGAAATGTTTCCAGTGCATTGCTTTGCAATGCGTTGGTGACCTCTCTAGCATTATCTGTTTCCTTAAAGGGATAGTAATGCTTAAAAATTGCTAATCTCAATATTGTATTACTAAAAAAAAGAAATGAATTGCCCCCGATGACATATCTCAAACCTTTATGGTTTGAGAGATATTCACTCGCAAAGTCCCCCCCCTTTCCCTGAAGTCAGCGTTGTAGCTGACTGCAGGGGAAGCCTGTCGTACGACCATCCGGCAACTCTGCAGCAGAGCCAAGATCGCAATATTAAAAAAGAAATCATTCACTTAAAAGGCCTTCTACGTGTGCTTGGTTTGCAAGCACACGTAGAAGACATTTTAAGTGAATGATTTATTTTTTATTATCACGATCTCGGCTCTGCTGCAGAGCCGCCGGATGATCGTACAACAGGCTTCCCCTGCAGTCAGCTACAATGCTGACTTCAGGGAAAGGGGGAGGGGGGGACTTTGCGCATGAATATCTCTCAAACCATAAAGGTTTGAGAGATGTCACTGGGGGCAATTAATTTCTTTTTTTAGTACTACAATATTGAGATTAGCAATTTTTAATTATTACTATCCCTTTAAACATAATCTTATAAGGAGAACATTTTAAGTGCAATTAATGGTAGCATGTAAAGGTTAGTTGTAGGACTTGCTCTAAATGGGGTACCTTGGCACGGTGAACAAGCTTAGACATATTTTGGCCAAACTATGCAAACAAAACCCTAATTATTTTCTATTAGTATAATTTAGCACACTGGTCTCAAATATTCTTATCACAGGGTTCACAACCTATATTATTTGTATGGATCAGCGCAGGTTTATTTTGTTTTTTGTTCTCGTTCTACTTTTTACTACGTTTGTGGGACTCGGCAAGTCCCCTTCATTCCTTGATTCGCTCCATACCCTATTCACAGGGCTCAAAATTTCCACTCGCCACTAGCCAATAGCGAGTGAAAATTTAGTCCTGGCGAGTAGAAATTCAGCCCTGGTGGGTATGTAATGGCTTGCAGTGGTGAGTAACTTTTCAGGTCTGGCTAGTAGCAAAGGACTTCACATTTTAAGCCCTGCTATTCACATAGATTCTTATTTTTGTATATAAAATATGTATTAACCGCTTAACGATGGCAGGCCTGGGGAGTGGACTTCCCCTTCAGGACCACTTTTATCACATTCGGCAAGCTGGCACATGTGACTGATCATAAGTGGCGGCTCACCGAACAAGGGTCTGATACTGACCGCTCCGGTCTTGGAGCAGTCAGTTTCAAAGTCCGGTCAAAGGAAAAGAAAAACAGGGCGCAAGGCCATCAAAGAGTAATTCTGTTTATGTTGCCAAATATCCGAGACCTCTGATAATAAAGTCACTCACCAGATCTTATATGTAAAATTGCTTTGATGCTAAGAATATCACGTCACGGTCCTCTTCACAATGGATATTGTTGGTCCCCAGGATAAAAATAATTTTAAATCGAATATGGGCTTGAAATTTAGGTAGAATATTTATCCTATATAATAATTCGCTAAACGTGTGTAACGACGAAGTCATGCGCAGTAAAGACTACTGCGCGCACTGCAGTCATGCGCAGTAGAGACTGCCCGCACCGCAGCTGATACAGAGCTGGATGCTCCTTTGGAGCGTCCAGCTCTGTATCAGCTGCGGTGCGGGCAGTCTCTACTGCGCATGACTGCCCCGCAACCGGCTGGCAGTGGCACTGTGGCCCGTGTAATGTGCTCTTCAACTAGTTATATATAAAAAAATAATAAAAAGCAATAATTATTAAAATACAGTCCAACGTGTTTCGTAAAAATAATACACTTTCTCGAAGACTTAAAATAAAATGATCAAACAGTAAAACTCCCGCAGGTGCTCTGTGAGTAAAAAACCCATGATGTTTCAGAACCGTCAGCAGTCCTTAAGTAAAATTCACTGATGACGGTCATAGCACGCCATCAGTCATTAAGGGGTTAATCATGGTGTTCTAGAACGTTGAGATTTTTTTTTACTCCCAGGCCAGCCTGTCCAGCCCTATGTTTATCTGGAGGCGGAAAGTGTGTGTGTGTTGGGGGGGCCTCCCTCCACACACCCCTGACTAGAACCTATTGGACCTTGGAACAGATGGGGCCCCTTGGATGCTGGACCTTGGTGCAACTGCACCATCTGCTGTATTTATGCGCCCGGCCTAAAAGAAACACAATAATAATAATACAAATTTTCTGAATCGCACAAAAATAATAAAAACAACTGTGGTCAGAGGACTATAATTTAACATTTTACAAGGACTGCAAAAAGTGCAGAATTAAAATCATCTTCCCAGGCTTGGTGCTCTGAGACAGGGTGTGACCACAGAAAATTATTTGAGGGGTCTGCTGAAGGGCAAGTCAGAGCTGAACATTTCTTCTAGAAAGAGAGTCAACAAAAGGAGCTCTTTAACCCTTTGAGTGCCAGAGGGGTACACAACGCAATGCGTTGCTTACCCCTCTGGCACTCAGAGGGTTAAAAGTGGTTGATGTTGGGGCTGGCTGAGCTTCCTACTAACTCCCAGACATTGTTTGGTTACCTCCCCACCCAAAAAAATAAAAAAGATCCCTGGGGGACCACCCAGCCCTACATTATAGACTTGGGAATGTTTTTGACCCCCCCTCTCCCTCTTAGTGGAAGCCAAGTGGATGCCCCTATGCTGAGAGTCAGGACATATCCACCTCATAAGAGGGGCATTCACTGCAGTTCAAGGGATAATTAAGTCCATCTTTCCAAACCAACCCCACTGTTTATCTAGTGTCACACAATATTACCATCAGCCGCACTTCTCTCTGAGGAAGGATTGCTGCAGGCCTCTGTTCTTCCTTCCTCTCACTGCTGCATGGGCCTTGCTTCTCTAAGCCATTCAGTAGTTTAAATTAACCTCTTGGTTGCTAGAGAGATCACAGTTACACTCTAATGTACTAATGCGAACTAAAGTAATTCTGGGGCAAACCAACGTACTACAGGGGACAAATAAAAATAAATGATTTTGATTTAAAAGGGTGATTTTAACCCAGTGAATGTGAGTGAGGTCTCAAATGCATTGAGAAGCAATGCAGTGGAGACCTCTCTAGCTTTCAATGGGTTAAACACATCATTTAATTCAATAGGAATTTGGGGAATGCTTAGCTGACCCCTACTGTGCAGTTGGTCTTCACCGGACTTACGCCAGTTCATTTTAGTACATTAGTCTCTCTGTTTTACTTCCATCAAGAATCCAGAATTCAGTGGGCTTCCATTACGCATCAGAGTGCTACTGGCAAATGCAATACATTGCACATCACTATGGGAGTCAGAGGGTTAAAGGAAAGCATGTAGATAGATAGATAGATAGATAGATAGATAGATAGATAGATAGATAGATAGATAGATAGATAGATAGATAGATAGACTGGGTATATAAGGACTTGAGATTCCTCTCACATTACCAAAACTTTATATAATGTTTCCTTCAGTTTATTTTGTTTTAGTTCATGGTTACATATCTTCCTCATATGATTTTTCCTTCCATTTTTTACATGTATTTTTATGTACTATGGATCTGTCTCCCCCTCCTTTTCTGCCATCCCCTCTGCATTCCACTTGCAATAAACTTGATTTGATTTGTAACTTATCAGCTTGTGTTTTCCTTAGCTAAGCATTTAATGTATACTAGTGTAAAAGCCCGTGTGATGTTAACCCTTTGAGTGCCAAAGCAATGTGTTGTGTACCCCTCTGGCACTCAAAGAGTTAAGAGGCTGGTCCTGCTCTGCGTCCTGCCGCCAACGTAGTCATGCACTGTAGAGACTGCCCGAAAGCACAGAATGCTCCCAGCACAGAACTCCCAGCATTCCATGCTACCAGCATTCGGGCAGTCTCTACTGCTCATGACTGCTTCTGACAAACATCCTAGCAAATTATTATATAGCATGTTTCATTTTCTAAAAATGGTATGGTTTTGACATGATAAAGGGAGCTTTTTGCTCCAGAAAGCTTGTCCTTAAAATTGAATGTTACACCAATAAAAAATAATTATTATTTATTCATTTGGCATCTACACCACTGGACTATCACACCTACTTAAAGGATCCTGAGAGTGCTGTCTGTCCATATATATATATATATATATATATATATATATATATATATATATATGGAAACAACATAATGGAAATTAATTGACAAATAAAATTGGGATGACAAGCATTTGGAAAACTTAGTCGTATTGTCTTCAAGACTAATTTGCTACTCTGCCTCAAGCAAAACGTTGTTGACCAGTATACCATCCCAGTTCGACCAGTATACCATCCCAGTTCTTACGTATGGCTGAGAAACATGGACACCGAATGTCAAGGTACAACAACTTAAGGTTTATGCAGAGAAGTATGGAACATCAAATTTTGAACATAACAAAAAAGACCAAAAATGACAGCAAACAAAGAGTTATGACATAATTGAGAGAGTAAAGCACCTGAAGTGGAAATGGGCAGGTCACATAGCAAGAAGACCTGATGGTATATGGACCAAAAGAATTCTGGAAGGCATTCCACTGACTACTAAACAGCCATGAAGACCAAAGACAAGATGGGTTGATGAAATTACCAAGTTTGTTTCTACACAGTGACAACAGAAAGCACAGAACCAAAGTTGTTGGAAAGTTGCTGAGGAGGCCTTCATCCTGCAGTGAATCGACAATGGATGATGATTATATATATATATGTGTAATTATTATTATTATTTATTTACATAACGCCAACTTAGTCCAGATTGGATGCACTGTCTGTAAATAATGTAAATGACCTGGGTGTACATAAAAAACAGTAATATATGCCTTGGCTTGCAAAGGATCTTGAGAGCCCTGTCTGTCCATATAAGAACTGTGTGTATATATAAAATGTAAAGTTTTTGTGATAGAAGCACTCACTAATCTAATACCTCAATGCCCAGGTACACAATCCTACAAGAATATGTAACGGACAAAAGAGGCAGCACCAGTGAGAAATTCAAAAGAAGCAACAGAGCAATTTTTATTTTGTCTATTTTGTTTATTTTTTACAAAATAAAATTACTTTGTTGCTTCGTTTAAAAGTTCCACTGGTGCTGCCTCTTTTGTACTAAATATAAAACTAGTGTAAAAGCCCGTGTACACGGGCCAAGGTCCGGGTGATGTTAAGAGGCCGCTACCTCACTGCTCCACGCGATGCAGTCTTGTATCACCGCAATCACGAGATGCAATCATGCACAGTAGAGACTGCCCGAACGCAGACTGTCTCTACCGTGCATGACGGCTTCTGACAAACATCCTAACGAATTATTATATAGGATGAGGGAAAATTGGTAGCACCCACTCTCAAACAAAAGTAATTTTCCAAGGTGCACAATCCCAGAATGTTTTAACCCTTTGAGTGCCAGAGGGGTATGCAACGCATTGCAAAGCAATGCATTGTGTACCCCTCTGGCACTCAAAGGGTTATATAAATCCAAAAGAAAGGGGCAGGCCCATGGGTCTTGTAATTTGGCAAAAGAATGATACTTTATGGAGGGTCAACATTTAGGTCCACATTGGACCTTATCAAGACCAGTCTTGGTAAAGGTCCAGTGTACCCCAAAACGTTGACCCTCAACAAAGTACCAATCTTTTGCCAATTTACAAGACCCACAGGAGTTGCCCCTCTCTTTTAGATATATATATACCACTCTGCTTTAAGCAAAAGGTCTTTGACCAGTGTGTCCTCCCAGTTCTTGCGATTAACTGTGAAATATGGACACTTAATGTCAAAGTAATGCAAAAACTTAAGGTTACACAGAGAAGTATGGAGCGGTGAATTCTAACCATAACAAAAAGAGACAGAAAAACGAGTGTGGGGATTCGTCAGTAAACAAAGCTCTATGACATCATTGAAAGAGTAAAACACCTGAAGTGGAAATGGGCAGGTCACATAGCAAGAAGACCTGATGGTAGATGGATTCCACTTGATACTAAATGCCCAAGAAGAAGCCCAGAGACAAGATGGGTAGATGAAATTACCAAATTTGTTGGGACACAGTGGCAACAAAAGGCACAGTACCAAAGTTGTTGGGAGGCTTGCTAAGGAGGCCTTCATCCAGCAGTGGATCCACAAATTTCCTGCATGTTCTGTGAAGTAAAGAATCAGTAATACTACATTAAATGGAACTTTCATCTCCAAGAACCTGTGTCTTATATTGTTAATATGCTAACATGCTACATAGATTCACATTTGTTTTTTAAAAAAAGTACATAATTAGATTTCCGATCTAAGATTTAGACATGATGTAGCCACTTCTGTGGCACAGTATAACCTCGGCACAGCTCTGCAGGACTTCCCCGTCCTCCAATTCTCCTCCCACCTCCCTCCCAACCCTCCATGGCAGAGCATTCATGGTTCCCTTCATAGTGATATGCAGCAAGTATATTGTAACAGCAAGCTCCGTATTCCATTATACACAGCTTGCTGTTACAATATTGGAGTCAGTATTGGCCTTTTGGAGTCAGGAAGGATTTTTTTACCCATTTGGGGCCTAAATGATAATGGCTTCAATAGGGTTTTTTTTGTTTGTTTTATTGCCTTCCTCTGGATTAATAAGGGTAATGTGGCAAAGTCTGAAATGTTAGATGTGTTTTTTTCAGTCTTATCAACTATATTACTATGATTCCTTTCTCACATGCTTATGGGTGATCACCAAGAATTTACTAGGATGAGCTAAATATGTTACTTTAAGGCAAGGTGTTATTAATGATTGGACCTTCAGTTGTTGGGGGCTACATGTCCCATCAACTAAAGCCAGCCAGTTGCTGGATGATGATAATCCTTGAAATCCAACAATTGACTACCCCTGCTTTAAGGGTAAGTTCACATGGAAGACATTAGCACAGCATCTTGACTGCTGTGCTGATCACCAAAAATGACATATTACCTCCAGTGGTGTTGTACACAGTTGCAATCTTTGTCCCAGAGTATTCACTGGAAGACAGCATGCTGCAAATTGAAGTTTCTCCTTGCCTAATCTGCACAGTGGCTTAGTGATCACTGACCAAATCGTCCACATGAGCAATATTGGAGGTTGTTATGCTCATTGTGACCTGCATTAACTGGCCAAGCCATGTGGGTGTCAGCCATTCACATATATATATATATATATATATGACACTGACCATCCTGAGTGTCATATATATATCTGACACTCAGGAGGGTCAGTTATCCATCACACCTCTTCTGCATTCCATATGCACTGGGATCACCAGGGGTGGAGAGCAGGAGATCAGAGGTAACTAAGCATGGGCGGCTTGGCCAGAGATAAAATGAAGTGCATAACCTAATAATATAATAGAGGTAACATCATTGTAAAGGGGTTTGGCATGCATTCTCACACTCAAAGGGTTAATGGAAAAGTATCAGTTATGATTAACCCTTTGAGGTCCCTACCGGACCGAAACATCGAAATCAAATAAACTTTTTTAACATTTTAAGCTCTGTGAGTGCTTACCCTACATGATTGGATATTATATTTGCCAATGCACCCAGGCTTATATTGGATGATGTGAGTGCCGACCCTGAGTGATTTATATATATATATATATATATATATATATATATATATGTGTGTGTGTGTGTATTCTACAACTATCCCTACTGAGTAAAACAATTGTATTCTCATTGATGTTAGATGCTTCTTTGAAAAGTTATTACTACACCAACTTGCTTTATTGGGAGCAGTGTATTCATACCCTTTTCATTTTATGGTGGCATTGTTGCTACTGCCGTCTATGAAGAGTCTATGAAAAAGTAAGCAGACCTTTCAGTTCAATACCTGTTCAATACCCTGTTTCAGCAGCAATAACTTCAAGCTGTTTTCTCTAACTGTTGGTCAGGCTCTCACATTGGTTTTGAGGAATTGTTACCCATTCCTCCTCATAGAACAACTGCAAGTCAAAGACATTTGAGGGCTGTCTCACATGATTGCTTGCCACAGCATTTTGATTGGGTTTAAATAGGCTATTCTAACACATGTGATATCTTCTGCAGCCATTATTTTGTAGTTCTACATACTACACATTATAAGCATCATTGCCTTGGTGCATGACCCACTTTCAGTTCAACTTCAGCTGACAGGTGTCTGGTCTGTTATTCTGCTGTAAAATATGAAGCAGAATTCAGGACTGTGTGAATGATGGCAAGTTGTCTAGGTTCTCAGGCAGCAAAGCAGCCTTAAACTATCTAGCTCCCACTGCCATCCTTGATGGGTGGGGTGATGTTCGTCTGTATCAACGCAATATTTTAACTTACCAGATGCTGTATAAAGTTTCTCATTGAGGTCGAAAAGTCCTACGCTTGACTCTTATGTTAAGGGAACATTGTTAAAGAAGTTTTGCAGATCATCTGTGTGCTGTTTGGTGAACTTCAAATGGGCAGCAAAGTTCCTTTTAGAGAGCAGTGGTTTTCTCCTAGCTATTGTCCCACGAACACCATTCTTGTGCATACTTTTTCTGAACGTTGAGTCATGAACACTCACATTAACTAACGTGAGAGTAGCCTGCAAATCCTTGGTTGTTATGCTGGGATTATTTGTCACTCGATGTATGATGCGCCGGGTTGCTCCTAGAGAGATTTTGGTAGGATGACCGCTCCAAGGTAGAGTGACTCTTGTCTTGAGACTTCTCCATTCTAGACTATCTGTCTGACAGCAATGGTTAGCAATGGGTTTTGTGGCCCTTTCTAGACCGAGGGGCAGCAATAGCTGCTTTTCTGAAGTCTTCAGAGATATCTTTTCACTGTGGCATAACGTGCTTCCACAGAACCGAGTAGTGAAACCCAAGCCTACACACTTTATGGTCTTTTATAGGGTAAGGCATCCCAAACTCACCCCTGCAGATCTACCTGATTACTCAAACACCGGGTCTAATTATACCCTTTAATTGGACTGATAGAACCTGGGTTCATTTGTGTTTGCAAATACCCATCCCCTTAATTACTCATTGTTTAATTGTTTGCCTAATGTATACATTATTTTGTTCAAAAATCCATGGACTTGGTTAATATTAACCCTACTGGATATTTAGACAAGATCTAATTTTATTTCATGGAGTCTGTCATGGTACACCTTTGGAATTTCCATAATTCTCTTTGGAGTTCACAATTTTTTTCTCACCAGTGTATATATTTGACTGCCCTGATGAATGTCTGTGAGAAAGCAGAACTGTTTGAATTTGGTGATCACTGGTATTGAGAAAGGTGGCAGCAATCATCAAATGGCAGCACATAATAAACACAGTTTGATTTTTGCAAATCATCATAATGTCCATTGAGTGCTGTTCATTTTTCAATATCAGTATTAGGCTGAGTATATCTATGTGTGTTCCCGTTATGTGATATGCACAACATTCAAGTATCATTCATTGTTACAGACTGCGACTGCCTTTTGGGGAAAAAAATAAAATAAATAAATTAAAAAAAAAAAAAAAAAAAAAAAAAAAAAAAAAAATATATATATATATATATATATATATATACACACACACACACACACACAGTTTGGGGTCACTTAGAAATGTCCTTGTTTCTGTTATGGGAGCAGCTTGACAGTATGGTACCTAAGAAGTGCCCATCAAGCCAATGCAAATTGTGGGAGGTGCTTCAGGAAGCAAACAAACAAACTGACAACTAGAATTCCAAAGATCTGCAAGGCTGTAATTGCTGCAGATGGAGGATTCTTCACCAAAACTAAAGTTTGAAGGACACAATTATTATTTAAATTAAAAATCATTTCTAACCTTGTCAATGTCTTGACTGTATTTCCAATTCATTTTTCAACTCATTTGATGGAAAACAAGGACATTTGTAAGTGACCCTAAAGTTTTGAATGGTAGTGTGTGTGTGTATAAATATATATATATATATACAAATTGGGCGATTGCCTGGGTGCCGAAATGAAGGTATGAAGTTGATAGGTAGAAATCAGCACTCTCGGGTCTGCCCTCCAGTGAGAAAGATCCAGGTCAGGGATCGAAACGTTGATCCTTTAATAAAGAGTGCTGATTTCTACCTATTGACTAGATAGATAGATAGATAGATAGATAGATAGATAGATAGATAGGGATAGATAGGGATAGGGATATAGGGATATAGGGATATAGGGATATAGGGATATAGGGATAGAGGGATAGATAGATAGATAGATAGATAGATAGATAGATAGATAGACACACACATACACTTGCAGAGACACAGAGGGGGTTATTTGGCACTACAGAACTCTCTACAATGTAAAAAAAAAAAATGTGTGTGTGTGTGTGTACCTGAACCACAGTGTACCATTTAAATATACAGGTCTCCTTTTGCATCCTAGGGGCCCTAGGGCTATGAAGTACATCCTGGACAAAGAGACAGAACCATCTCCAAGTCACCAGGACAAATTGAGAGGATTCTGCTGGCTATTCCCTGACCGATCTCACCTCCTCACATTTGTTTGTACAGGTGCCTGGACAGCAATTACTCTGCTCATTAAAGTGTCCCCTTCACTTGAGATTTCTTTTTAATTCTTTTCATTATTATTTTAGGCCAAGGTCTCCAGACCCCAATAGCCTGCAGATATATGGTTAGAGGGGGCCGTAGTGGGTTATTTAGAAAGAAAATACAAGTGCTTATTGTTTGGTTAGGGCTGGCTATCTTGCATGCAGTTGTGGGCACACACACAGCTCCCCCTGCAGGAGGAGGAGGGGGATCCGGTGTCACATTGCAGATTCCCACTGCAGATAACGAAATGTGATCTAGTTTTCAGAACAGCAAGTGGTTGAAGGGAAAAAAAAACCTTTCGAACACAAAACTCATTTACTAATGGATTGGTTTTGTGTTACCTATCTCAATGTACGGGAATGGCCAGAGATGAATAATCTCCTCTATGCACTGAACATCTAATTAGTCTGGATGGCTTCTGTGTTGTGCTGATGGAGGATTTATTTTGAGTATAGGCATCGGTGGGAGCTGTTTTTACACTACGACTCCCATCATCCTCCGCCGGGAGGATGAAAAGCCTTGTAGCCTAATTGCTATTTATTTCGATTATTATTTCTAAAATGGAGCACACAGAAGATTTATGGAGGATTTAGGGATTGCGTCCCCCCCAAAGCATAACATTGAATAGAAAACAAAATAAGCAGATGGTCAGAGATGTAGCACATGTAATCGACACCCTGCAAAACAGGATGTTTATTTTAAAAAATTAATTATACAACTTGTTTTTTTTTTGTCTCATCAAAGTGTTATATTTCATAACAAAAATCGACCTAGAGGTTGGGTAACGTCATATCTCAGGCAGGTCATGTAACCTGCACTTTGTCTGGGGAACCTAAAGAAGGGTGGGCAAATTTCCCGTAACGTTGTGTTTCTGGGTTTCACATGTTTAACTCCATGGAATGGTAAAAATGTTTTGGAGGCCTCGCTGGCATCCAAGGTGTTAATAAAGATAGCTTGCATTTTAAAGGTTAATTAACGTTTGGTGCTTTCCTTTATACATCTTGAATGACATGTAATTTTATCTTATACAGTCTTTAATAACTGGAAGATGTCATATATACTATGCACATATACTTAGTGTACATCAACAAGTGGTTGTCAAACCTTGGATTCTCTGAAGTAGTACCAGGGATAACAGAACATGTGAGTGCAATGATGAACAGGGGAACAAGGCTGGTGTGTCAGATAGTGTATGTGTGGTTCTGTTTCTACCAATGGACAGAGGAACAAGGATGGTGTGTCAGACAGTGTGTGGTTCTGTGACCACTAGTGTAACAAGAGTGGGGTGTCAGACAGTGTATGTGTGGTTCTGTGACCACTAGTGTAACAGGACTGGGGTGTCAGACAGTGTATGTGTGGTTCTGTGACCACTAGTGTAACAGGACTGGGGTGTCAGACAGTGTATGTGTGGTTCTGTGACCACTAGTGTAACAGGACTGGGGTGTCAGACAGTGTATGTGTGGTTCTGTGACCACTAGTGTAACAGGACTGGGGTGTCAGACAGTGTATGTGTGGTTCTGTAATTACAGTGGAACAAGGCTGGGGTCTCAGACAGTGTATATGTGGTTCTGTGACCACCAGTGGAACAAGACTGGGGTGTCAGTGTATGTGTGGTTCTGTGACCACCAGTGGAACAAGACTGGGGTGTCAGTGTATGTGTGGTTCTGTGACCACCAGTGGAACAAGACTGGGGTGTCAGTGTATGTGTGGTTCTGTGACCACCAGTGGAACAAGACTGGGGTGTCAGTGTATGTGTGGTTCTGTGACCACCAGTGGAACAAGCCTGGGGTGTCAGTGTATGTGTGGTTCTGTGACCACCAGTGGAATAAGACTGGGGTGTCAGTGTATGTGTGGTTCTGTGACCACCAGTGGAACAAGACTGGGGTGTCAGACAGTGTATATGTGGTTCTGTAATTACAGTGGAACAAGGCTGGGGTGTCAGACAGTGTATATGTGGTTCTGTGACCACTAGTGTAACAAGGCTGGGGTGTCAGTGTATGTGTAGTTCTGTGACCACCAGTGGAACAAGACTGGGGTGTCAGATAGTGTCTGTGTGGTTCTGTGACCACCATTGGAACACAACCGGGGTGTCAGATAGTGTATGTGTGGTTTTGTGGCTAATAGTGTACACTGAAAGACTAAAGTATTACAAACGTTACTATTCCTCTTGTATTAGATTTCTCTTGCAATTGGCACTACAGTTTGGCCCCTTTAAAAATGAGATAAATATCCACTGTACATAGGGCCTTATCCATAAAAGAAAATGGAAGTGATTCTAGAGAAAACTAAAAGCGTCACAAGGTAGACACTCAATTTCCCAAACTTTTTAGTGATTAAATGGGGCATTTAGAAACCCCATTTTATTCAAGAGAAATAGTTATTTCTCTCCTGTGGTGTAGCTGGTTTTCCTAGTTATGTTTTGTGCATAAGGCGAATGGTTTGCTATTTAGCTTACATAGTATAACCTAGGTGCTCGGTCCATTTCTGTTCTACTGTAACTAGATAGATAGACAGATAGACAGATAGACAGACAGACAGACAGATCGACAGATCGACAGATCGATAGATCTCACAAGTCACCTTGCTAAAGTTGCCTTAGGGTTTGGGCAACCAAAGTAGAAGTGTGTGGGATGGGTATGAATACATAAACTGGCAGCCCATGTGCTCATGTATTTCCTTGTCTACTGAGGGAACAAGCGTCTTACAAAGTATCTATCTGTATTTACAGCTATAGACAATTACAGTAGCAGGATGACCCCTATTAGCGCACTGTATCATATGATATAATGGTAGAACACGTGCACGTGGTCCCCTGCAGATAACCCCCACATCGCTTTATAGTAGTAAACTACCGGGGAACCCTATTTTGGGAGAGGCATGAACTGAGAGCTCAGAGGTCTCCGTTTGCGCACTTGTTCCAGACATTAGGGTAGGAGCTGAATCGGGAGCAGGTTTAAGACTCGTTCCGGTCCCACAGCTGCCCTGTCAATAACGATCTGCTCCAAGGGGAACATTCCTGCTGGCAGAACACTGCGCTCTTCATCTCCTCCAGCCGGGGCAGCACCACTAGTACGGGCTTAAAATAAAGTCCCTGCCGGGACACTGGGTGTGTGTGTGCGTGTGTACTAGTGTGTGTGTATTAGTGTGTGTGGTGTGTGTGTGTGTATTAGTGTGTGTTTGTGTATGTGTGTATTAGTGTTTGTGTTTGTGTATGTGTATTATTGTGTGTATTAGTGTGTGTTTGTGTATGTGTGTGTGTGTGTTTGTATATGTGTGTGTGTATTAGTGTGTGTGTGTGTGTTAGTGTGTGTGTATTATTGTGTATTAGTGTGTGTGTGTGTTAGTGTGTGTGTATTATTGTGTATTAGTGTGTGCATGTGTGTGCGTGTGTATTAGTGTACATTTGTGTGTATTTGTGCATGTGTGTGTATTAGTGTGTTTGTGTATGTGTGTGCATGTGTATTAGTGGGTGTGTGTGTATTAGTGTGTGTGTGTGTGTGTGTTTGTGTATGTGTGTGTATTAGTGTGTGTGTGTCTATTTACGTGTATGTGTGTGTGTGTGTTTGTATATGTGTGTGTGTATTAGTGTGTGTGTGTGTGTTAGTGTGTGTGTATTATTGTGTATTAGTGTGTGTGTGTGTTAGTGTGTGTGTATTATTGTGTATTAGTGTGTGCATGTGTGTGCGTGTGTATTAGTGTACATTTGTGTGTATTTGTGCATGTGTGTGTATTAGTGTGTTTGTGTATGTGTGTGCATGTGTATTAGTGGGTGTGTGTGTATTAGTGTGTGTGTGTGTGTGTGTTTGTGTATGTGTGTGTATTAGTGTGTGTGTGTCTATTTACGTGTATGTGTGTCTGTCTGTCAGTGTGTGTAAATGTGTATCTAGTGGTGCGTGTGTATTAGTGTGTGTTTGTGTATGTGTGTGTATTAGTGTGTTTGTGTATGTGTGTGCATGTGTATTAGTGGGTGTGTGTGTATTAGTGTGTGTGTGTGTGTGTGTTTGTGTATGTGTGTCTGTGTGTGTATTAGTGTGTGTGTGTGTGTGTATTTACGTGCATGTGTATCTTGTGGTGCGTGTGTATACAGGTATACCTGTGACTGTGAGTGCATTGGAGCGTGCATACTGGTGTCTGTATGTGTGTATTGGGGTGTATGGCTACATGTAAATTGGTATGGGTGTATATTGGCTTCTGTGTATGTCTGTGTATATTGGTGTGTACATTGTGTTAACCTTATGCAAAGTTTTTTTTAATTTATATAGATGTCATGTATGGTATGTGCGTGTGCTGTGTATATGCTAATATTGGTGTGTGTGTGTGTGTGTGTATAGTAAAAAGGTGCACTTGTGGAGCAAATCAAATTTACGATAGGGCAATACTCCTCACATTTCCATTGCGATAAATGGAATCTTTAACACTTTCAAAGTTATAGACGCAATGGTTGGGAAGCAAGGGTTGGAGACTGTACTCGCATTCAAAGGGTTAAGACCCCATTTGAATTAATGGGTATTTTCAAACCCTCCCCATATGGTGCAATTGGTTTGCTGAGTCCAGAACAGCACCTATTTAGCCAGAATAAGGCCCTAGTGTGTCGATCTATAGCGGTATTCCAACACGTAACCTCTAATATCTAACTTCTACAAGAGGTTTAACTCTTTGAGTGCCAGAGTGGTATCCAACGCATTGCAAGAAACTCTTAATAAACCCAGTGACTAACTAGAATAACAAGGGGGTTAACCCTTTGGATATAATATCTGCCTACTTAGGTGTCTGTCTATCCATCTCCTGTCTGTTTGCCCGTCACTGTCACTCATGCCATCCAGCAGTCTGTCTGTCTAGTAAAGGGAGTAGACTTAGGGTTGGGTTCTGTTACCTGTCAGAAGGGGCATCACTGCATTTCATTTCCAAACAATTCCCACCACAGTCTATGGGGATATTTGGAGATAAACCAAGTGGAACCCCTTTTGTAGTCTTAACCCTTTCAGTGTCAGAGCAATGCGTTGCGTACCCCTCTGGCACTGAAAGGGTTAATAAAGGTGCGAATCCACGTTTACAGCGGTGCAGTTCTGGAGCAAAGCAGTTACATCACAGGGGGTGAATGCACACGTCCTGTACTCTCGTTCATTCAATGTGGATTTGAACCACTTAAATCATTAGGGATTTTTAACGACTCCCCTATTTCTCAGATGTTTTTTTTCTCCAAAACGAACCCTTTGAGCGCCTGTGAGATATCCGACACCTTGCAATGCGTTGGATAACTCTACCCCGCTCAAAGGGTTACATATCTATGTCTCATTGAATTGTACCTTAGGAGTATTGAATTTTATTTCTGTAAAAAAAAAACACATTTTGTTAGCAAGCCACGTCTCTAAAGAGCTAGTCGAATGTTTAACCCATTCAGTGCCAGAGACGTTTCCAACGCATTGCAAATCAATGAGCTGAACACTTACTCAAGTAGGAAAGTGCTTTTCAACTGTCTAACCCTTTGAGTGTCAGAGGGGTACGCAACGCTTTGCAAAGCAATGCGTTGCTTACCCCTCAGCCACTCAAAGGGTTAATAAAGGATGGATTTTTTTCATGGGCCCAGATCGAAATTCTCCTAAAAGATGATCCATTCGCTGTAATATTCTCCCCATCAAGTCCCAGTGATGCTGCTTCTGTCTGGATGCTTCAGCCATACATGAAAGGGTATAGCTGGAAAGTGCTTAAATGCTCGTCACCTCACCTTATCTGTCCTCCATTGTTCTTATCTTATAAACACCCCTACTACCAACAATAGATTATCTTTTGTTTACCAAGGCTAATTGTTTGGGGAATCTTTTTAATAATTGGTTTGGAACAAGGTGTGCAAATGAGGATCAACGTAATTAGAGAGGTGCTTCTTTTGTACCATTTTACTAAATGCCCTCTCCAAATAAACTAGGGGGAAAAAGGCCTTAGAGTGGTTTTCAGAGAAAATACTAAAAATACTTTTTTTTTTTAAAGTTTCCACGACAATTAGACAGGAATGTATCCACGCCCAGGTACCCCTTTCTTCTTCCTGTGAACTCCTAATATCCATCTGGGTGTCAGAGGGGCCTGTGCAAAAAATGTGGTTGTGCAAAAGCAGCACAACTCCCAGCACGGAAAAGGTTAAAGAAAAAAGATGGCATGCTTAGTTTAGGGCTGGAAAATAATATATTACATACGATAGATAGATAGATAGATAGATAGATAGATAGATAGATAGATAGATAGATAGATAGATAGATAGATGTATATATGTAAACAGATAATGATAGATAGATAGATAGATAGATAGATAGATAGATAGATAGATAGATAGATAGATAGATAGATAGATAGATGTATATATGTAAAAAGATAATAGATAGATAGATAGATAGATAGATAGATAGATAGATAGATGATAGAATAGATATATAGATGATAGAATAGATAGATGATGGATATATAGATAGATAGATAGATAGATAGATAGATAGATGATAGAATAGATATATAGATGATAGAATAGATAGATGATGGATATATAGATAGATAGATAGATAGATAGATAGATAGATAGATATATAGATAGATAGATAGATAGATAGATAGATAGATAGATAGATAGATGATAGAATAGATATATAGATGATAGAATAGATAGATGATGGATATATAGATAGATAGATAGATATATAGATAGATAGATAGATAGATAGATAGATAGATAGATAGATAGACACATATACACAGAAACATTTTGTATTTTTTTGTTTCACCCAGTTTTACTTTCAGAAAAGTGGCAGGTTGTGTAGGATAAAGAATAATGAATCATTTGAGAGGTGTATAAAATTGTGCCGCTTTGAGTGTGTTTCGTACCCCTCTGGCACCCAAAGGGTTAACAAAAATGAATTGCTTATATAAGTACAAATATATGTATTATTATTATTTCACACCATCTTCCTGTCATTGAAAAGCAAACACTGGTTAACAGATTAACCCTTTAAGAGACAGGGGAGTGTCAAAGGTGTAATATTGCCTAAAGTCCCAGAAATCGTACAGTCTGCATGGTTCCCTATGTGAAAGCTCTATGTTTTAGTGAATTATTCATCCCTGCGCAGTGAGCTATTCATTAAGCTATGATTTATTCATCTTCACCATTAAAGTAATTAAATAGCAGCTCACCTGAAATGGACAATGACATTTTTTGATTTTTTTTTTCTTTCTCCTCCTTTTCTCACAAAGGGACTTGCAGTAATAATTGATTTGTGCAAGAGATGATTCTTGGTTCCCTTAGGTGATACTTGAGAAGGGGCTCATGTTCCAGGGCCCTGACGTGTCTCCCCCCCTGAGGGCAGCAGCATCCCCCCTCCCTGCCCTGCCCTCCCTCCTGTCTGTGCTCCCTGCGCTTTCCTTGGGTTCAGCCTGCCCCCATAGGCGCAGCCAATCACTGAGCGCAGCAGATGGGAGCTTTAAGGAGCCTTTTACCAGAACAGAAACAAACTTCTTCCAGCAACACGCAGCATCCCCCTAACTCCCCAGCACACAAGCACTTTTTCTTCTGGTGGTTTTTCCTGCGAACAGAGCCGTGGATATACAGTGTGTGTGGCACCCTTGCCCAGTGTATGATTGGCACTGCCTGTTCTGGTGTCCCCTGGCTGTGTCACAAGCACCCTGAGCGATGTCTATGTTGCCTTCTTTTGGTTTTACCCAGGAGCAAGTAGCCTGTGTGTGTGAGGTGTTGCAGCAAGGGGGGAACCTGGAGAGGTTGGGCAGGTTCCTGTGGTCCTTGCCAGCCTGTGATCACCTCCACAAGAACGAGAGTGTCCTCAAGGCCAAGGCTGTGGTGGCATTTCACCGGGGCAACTTCAGAGAACTGTACAAGATCCTGGAGAGTCACCAGTTCTCTCCACACAACCACCCCAAGTTGCAGCAGCTGTGGCTCAAGGCTCACTATGTGGAGGCAGAGAAGCTGAGGGGCAGGCCGCTTGGGGCGGTTGGTAAATACAGGGTGAGGAGGAAATTCCCCCTGCCCAGGACCATCTGGGATGGAGAAGAGACGAGTTACTGCTTTAAGGAGAAATCCAGAGGCGTGCTGAGAGAATGGTATGCCCACAACCCTTACCCATCTCCCAGGGAGAAGAGGGAGCTGGCAGAGGCCACTGGACTCACTACGACCCAGGTCAGCAATTGGTTCAAGAACAGGAGGCAAAGGGACCGGGCTGCAGAGGCAAAGGAGAGGTAAGGGTCAACATCTACCCAAAATATCAGCCATATGAAGTAGCATATGGCATCAACTCTGTAATGGGATCATGGGCACTTAACACTTTGAGTGCCAGAGAGGTGTCCAACGCATTTGGACACCCCTCTACCGCTCAAAAGGTTAAACACAGAGGCAGTGGTGCAATTCTGTAGCAAAACAACTGCACTGCTTCACCGAGGGGGGATGTACTAAAGAACTGGGGTACTCCAACTGCACTATAGGGGCCAAATATAGACCCGCCCCCCCATTTACCTAAATGGAGATTTAACCCCTTGAAGGCTAGAGAGTCCTAGAATTTGTAAAGACGGGTTATCCATGTGGAATATGTACGCAATAAAAGAACTTGGAATCCAGGATTACTGATAGGGAACACTGGTAGGGGCGCACGTATAAAGCGAGTGGGACGATTCTAGGGCAAAGCGACTGCACAATATTTATAAAGTTAACCCCTTGCATGCTAGAGAGAAGGGGTTAAACATGTTTGTATGTGTAGTAGCCCTGGTACGATATTGGAGAAAATCAAAGCACCGTAATGGACAAATAAAAATGAGTTATGTTGGAGGCCTTCCTAGCATTCAAGGGGTTAACAAGCACATTATAAATCAGTGGGTATTTGGGGGACATTAATATATCCTCTGTGATGCAGTTGGTTCGGTCCAGCCTCAGCCCCCGGTACTAAGGTTTCGGCATTGGTACCCCCCCCCCCAGTACAGCCCTTTGACCCCCGGATTGGGGCTAGTTAAGCTGCTCCTGTCCTCTTCTCCAGATCCAAATACCAATCCCCCGCACTTACTTTTTTGGAAGAGACCCCAGACAAAGGGACAGACCCGTCCTGACTGACTTTGTAATACAAATCCACGTGTTTTTTTACTTTGACTTAAAGGAAAAAAGAACAACAACAAAAAACAACTTTTGTTACCAGGGGACATTTATTAGTAATGCTTTTTAGGACTCTGGCAGCAAAATGGTTAAATGTCCATATTCTGTATTGTTTATGAATTAAACAAATATTAGAATATTGTGTTTATTTATTTATTTATTTTGACTGTTTTCACCCCCCTCAATTCTCAGTACTAATGGACACACCGTTTGTTTGAACTCTGAATTAAGTCGAACCGTTGGATTCTCTTTTCTTGTGGCAGGAAAATAAACAAATAAAGAGAGGACGGTGGATTGAGTTGTTTTCTCAGCTCACCACATGCTCTACTGAGGGCTGTCAGTGCAAACACAGACACACAAACTGTACAGTCACACACACACACACTACACAGACACACACACACACACACTACACAGGCACACACACTACACAGTCACACACACACACACACACTACACAGACACACACACACTACACAGTCACACACACAGACACACACTCGCAACCCACACTACACAGTCACACACACACACACACACACACTACACAGATACACACACACAGGCACACACACACACAGGCACGCAACGCACACTACACAGTCACACACACACTACACAGATACACACACACAGGCACACACGCTACACAGGCACACACATACATTACACTGTCACACACATACACACACACTACAAGGTCACACACATACACACACACACTACACAAACATAAACACACACTACACAGGCATACACACACACTACACAGGCACACACATATACACTACACGGCCACACACAAACACACACACAGATACACACACACTACGGTCACACACATACACACACACACTACACAGGCAACACATAAACACACACACTACACAGGCACACACATACACACTACACGGTCACACACACTACACAGACACACACATACACACAAACAGTACACAGACACACACATACACACAAACAGTACACAGACACACACATACACACTACACAGGCACACACTTACACGCCCACTACACAGTCACACACATACACAAACACACACTACACAGGCACGCACATACACACACTACATAAGCACACACTTACACACCCATTACACAGTCACACCCACTACACAGGCACACACACACTCACTACACAGTCACGCACACACCACACACACACACACATACAGTCACACTACACAGGCACACATATACAGACACGCTACACAGGAAAACACACACATACAGACACACACTACACAGATACACACACATATACATACATACAGATATACACACATACATGCAAAGGCACACACACACATACACATACATGCACATAAACAGGCACGCACAGATATAAACACACACACAAACACACACAGACACACACACACACACACATCGACTCATAAACACAGACACAAACCAACTCAGAAACAAACACACACTACACAGAGACAGACACACACACAAGCACACATTTACAGTGACACACAGACACATAAATATTTCCATTTATGTCACTGTATTGTAGATAATACTTGCAGCTCTAACTCACACCATGGATAGTAATAAAACAGGGGCCTAATTAACTATTTAACAGCCCTGAGCCTGATGTAATTTACACATACTGGTCTACTATCTAACCCTTAGTTTCTTTTTTTTTGTTTCTCTCCCAAACCTACGATATATATTTCATATAGCCACCTACTTAATGAGGCTAATGAACTAATAAGAGCTAAAGTAATTATGGAAAAACCCGACTTCACAATAGGCAACTAGTATAAATCAGGCAACTAGTATAAATCCCCACTGATTTCTCTCCCATGTGGATCCCACATTAATTCACATAGTCCATATGATCTCTCTAGTATAGACAGTGTCTAACTAAATATATATATATTACTTGCTTTAAGGCGTTGGAAATAACGAGTTATTAATATGACTGAAAACAAATGGGAGTTTCTAACCAAAGAGGAATGGAGGTCAGACCGCCGCTATTTCTTATTTTTGCCAAGATGTTTTGTCTCATAATTCCCCCATTTGTCTGTATACGTGTGCCCCTGTTTGCTTAACCCCTTTGATTCTGGAGACGAATCTTAGGCGTTGCGAAGCAGGGAACTGGAACACCATCATCTAAAGGGTTAATGAAACCGATTAAAGGTCTTGACTCTGATGTACTAATAGCAATTGGGGCAATTCTGGATCGAACTATCTGCACCACAGAGGACAAGTAGAAATTCCCAAATTCACAACTGATTTAAATGGGTCGTTGAATTAATTGAATGCTAGTGAGACCTGTCTAGCATTCAGTGGTTTAAAAGGCCATTTATATGAATGGGATTATTTTATTTGTCCCCTATAATGGAGTTGGTTTGCTCCTAAATCACTCCAGTTCCTCTTAGTACAATGACCTCTGCGTGGTATCACGGACATCACACAAGTATTAGTCCGCTAATCGCAGTCTCTCGGTCCGAGAATTAAACCAGTGGGTGTCCAAAGCATTGCTAACGTTGGATACCCCTCTGGCACCCAGAGGGTTAACCATGTAAGGACCAGAGGGGGGGGGGTGAGACTCGTTGGTTTAAGAAATCGTATCTAGCAAATGTGTTTAAATGTGAAATAAAGTGACAGTTTCATAACAGAGAAGAAATCTGAATTCCAGCCCTGAATAAACGAGCTGTATTATATACAATCCAGTCGCTGCCTCTATGTGGCTGTCCAGAAATGTGTTGTAAATGTGAGAGTCCATCAGATATAGACACACACTTTGTACATCCATCTTCTAGGAGGATTCATAGATAAACACTGTGAGATCGATAGGAGACAAGGGGTTAATATAACATAGATATGAGATAGATAGATAGATAGATAGATAGATAGATAGATAGATAGATATGAGATAGATAGATAGATAGATAGATAGATAGATAGATATGAGATCGATCGATAGATAAATAGATAGATATGTGATAGATAAATAGATAGATAGATAGATAGATAGATAGATAGATAGATAGATATGAGATAGATAGATAGATAGATAGATAGATAGATAGATAGATAGATAGATAGATAGATAGATACTGTGAGATCGATAGGAGACAATGGATTAATATAACATAGATAGATAGATAAATAGATAGATAGATATGAGATAGATGACAGATAGATAAAGCATTATTCGAATTAGGAATCTCTTATTTTGAAGTGGAGGATAATTAGATATCTAAAGTTCTTATAGGTTAACATTCTGAGATCAATAGGATCCAACAGGATAATATAAGTAGAGTAGATAGATAAGATAGATAAATGAGTGACACATATTTTGTTGCAAATTGAATATATCACTGACATCGATGTTACCACTTTATGAAAACCTGTAACTACAATATGTTTAGCGTGTATTTGTATGTATGTGTCAATATAATATAATATATATATATATATATATATATATATATATATATATATATATATAATTATAAAATACATTTACATATACAAATACTCCTAGTACCCTAGTACACGCAGTTACACATAGAAATGATATATACCCACAGAGAAATGTTATACATAATGAGGACAATGACTTGATGCTGGAGCAACTTTGTTGTGGGCAAAACATCATCTCTATGGGTACAAATACAAACTGCAATTGACTTCAGTGGAGAGTCTTAACGTTTGAATGGTACATATCGCATTGCTAGCACTCAGTGGGTTAAAAGCCCATCTTACATGTGCTGAACTTGCAGGGAATGCTGTTTGCTGTCCCCTATGGATCAGATGGTTTGCTCCCTACTTACTGTGAATGTAGGTGACACACAGGCCTGACATGTCCCAGACTTGACTGTGAGCTCCGCTCTGCATTAAATCTCTTCCTATAACTGTCTCTTTCTTGTGTGTTTTTTTTCTAGGGAAAACAGTGAAAATAATAACACATCCACTAACAAACAGAACCAGCTGTCCCCCCTGGACGGAGGCAAATCCCTAATGTCCAGCTCAGAGGAAGAGTTTTCACCTCCCCAGAGCCCGGATCAGAACTCTGTCCTACTTCTGCAGGGGAGCCTCAATCACCCCGGGGCTTCCGCTTACTCCCTGACCGCTTTAGGTGCCTCCCAGGGCGGCCACGGGCTACAGGGTCATCCGCACCAACTCCAGGACTCATTGCTCGGACCCCTCACCTCCAGCCTGGTGGATCTAGGGTCCTAGAGACCAGGATGCAACCAAGAGACTGCACAATCATGTACATAGAAAGACATTCGTGGTCTGAAAGCTCATCTCATGGTACTTAATATGTAAAGAAATCAAGTGACTTTTTTATTCCTCTCCATTAAATCCCCACTCCTCATCCACCACCGCTGAATGCTCTTACATCCATCCTATAGCTCTTCTGCAAGTAGCCAAATTGCTGAGGACAGAGGCACTAACATTACCCCTGATCCCCCCACAAATCCCCCCTCAAGGTCATCGCAGCTGTTACAAAAAAAGAACTATAGGATATATATCGTCTAAAAAAGGATATAACTGTGTTTTATTTATGAAGATCCATTTTTATTCTCCAAACTTTCAAGAAAAAAAAAAAATCAAAAAACCCCCCAAAACATTGGCGCTAGATTGATGACATCTAGGAATGTGTTTGGTAATTTGGAATCGATTAAGTTTACAATTTTTTTTTTCCACAATTAGTGTAAGACAAAAAAAGATTGCAAAGTAGTTTATAATAAAATACAGTATTAGGAAAAAAAAACAAATTAAATAGCGCCTACTGTCTTATTTATCTCGCGAGGGTGTGGTGGAGAGAACATTAACGGTCCTTTAACCATTTTGGGTGGGCACCAGTCTGGCACTCAAAGGGTTAATCCAAAATTGCAAGAAAGGTTTGCAAAAAAAAAAAAAAAAAAAACACGTTAAAAACTCAAGTTATTATTGTGGGAGATGAATAAAAAATGATCTGTCGCAAACGCAATAATGGTGTCGGTGCGCTGTTGGCGCTACATATATATATATGTCTGCATGAGTTTAATACATGAATATTAATCTTAACCCTTTGGGTGCCAGAGGAGTACGCAACGCATTGCAGAGCAATGCGTTGCGTGCCCATCTAGCGCGCAAAGGGTTAATTTAACAAAAGAAAAAAAAAAACAAGTGTCGCGTTGCGGCTTTACTGCGGCATGTCTGCGACTTTTCTTCCGGTATTGTAATATTTTCTGCAAATCTTTTACATTGACAGTACGAGATTTATGCCAAGGAGAAGGTGTCGGGCAAATTATGAGTAAAAAAGTCTTACATCTGTCCCAAAATGCGATAGGTTTTGTACACTGGCTGGGACAAATCGTACTTTAGCCAAAAAATGAAGCAGACGCAGTACATTGTTTTGTCGCACTTAGCGCAAATAATGTTTTTTTTTAAATACACAAATAATTTTGCAACCAACTTTTACGTGAAAACAGCCTCCAATTTAGGTTTCTATCACTTTTATTTGTCTCCCCTATTTTTTTCATTTGTGTCCATTTGCTTTCACACAACAATTTAACCCCTTGACTATCAAAATGGTTAAATCGTTGGACTATCAACAATGGATAAATCGTTGACAAGAAATTGTTGGAGAGCCCTTTGATGCACAAGGAAATTTTCAATGTACTTAATTTATTTTAATATAACGCAATTAAAATCCATTGTTATTCAAGTTAACACATAAAAGACGTTTGACTCTGTATGTAGATGGGGCACAAAGCTTTAGTTTAAGCCATTAATTGGCTGTAGCGCATGCCCCGGCCCTGCGGAAATTGCGCGCTGCATTCCCAGCCCCTGTGACAGTTCAGAGGTTTCAGGTGATTGATGTGTGACCTAAACTTCAGTTTGCATATGTGAAAAGATACAAATGAGAGGCAAATCGTGTTCCTAATGGTGATCTCTGCACATGCGGGGCCTTCAGCCATCAATAAAAATGACATATTCCCTTCCATTTCCCGTTGATTGATATTGAAAAACAATTAAGTGCAGAACCGTAATGCACTAGACACCAATTATATTGTATAAATGCTAAATCTATTTGAACAAATTGTCCCAAGCAATAATAAGGCTACAGTAGATGTCTCTTTTCACATATTTTAACCCTTTGCGTGTTAGAGAGAGGTGCGTGCGCTGCATACCCTTCTGGCACACAAAGGTTAAGTTTGCAATATTTATATATATTTTTTTTCTTATGGCTGGGGCTGTTGCTGCTGAATCGTGTAGTATAATCGGTTACAGTACAAACATAGAAAGTGAATTGTGAAATGTATTAACCCTTTGAGTGCCAGAGAGGTACGCAAAGCATTGCTCTCTGGCACTCAAAGGGTTGATGAACAAAAGTTCACGTAATTGCCTGAAACAATGTCTGTCATCGGGGTATCAAGGCTGCTTCTCCTGCATTTTAACCCCTTAAAGACCAGAGGGGAACGCGCAACCAGCTGTGAAGCACCCTCTTTTCCTTAAATGGTTAAGGAATGTGTTTAAAAATGACTTTGTCCCTCCAGCTCTCTACACTTTAAATATGAATTAACTCTTTGTGCACTAGAGGGGTATGCAGCGAATTGCAAGTTAAAGTTTGTATGTGTGCTGTTCTTTAACCCTTCGAGTGCCAGAAAGCTGCCCATCGCATTGTCACGCGATGTACTGGATACTTCTCACGCAGTGAAAGAGTTAAACATAGATTCACCTTTGCGCACTAGAGGGTATGTGTGACGCATTGCTCTGCTCTCCAGTAGCACCCAAAGGGTTAAAATAGTGTGGGTGATGCACTATGTAAAACAAACAAAAAAAAAAGTAATTTGGGGCAAACCAACTAAAATTCCCAAAATTCTTATTGATTCAGATAGGGCTTTTAACCCCCTGGTTGCATGGTAGATGTCCAACGCAGTATGTGCTAGTGTTTTACTTTTTTTTGTAACCCTTTTAGTGCCAGAGTGGTGAGCAAATGATTGCTTCGCAATGCGTTGCACAAGTCTCTGGTGCCCAAATGGTTTACTATATAGTAGATTTATATTTAAACGAGGTCTATGTGCCTTTTCCTGTTTATCCATATATATATATATATATATATATATATATATATATATATATATATATATATATATATATATATAAATAAAATACCCGTATATATAAATATATATAATACACACCCGTATATATTCTATTTATGTATCCACATGAGCACCGGAGAAGGGCGTGATGATCTGAGCTGCACACGCCTCTGGTTCTCAAGGGGTTAATCCGGCGTTAGTCATCGCTGTGCCCATAGAAGTCTATTGAGTGTTGTTGGTAAATTAGCTGCCAATTATCACAGCTTCCTCTATAAAGAGCCAGTCCCACTCCTGTGCACATCTCTGATAGAAGTCCCCTCTGGTTGCAGCTAATGATCCTTTTGTTGGTGTTTGGGATCATTAAATGAAGTGTTTATTTAAGTCACAGTGGTGTTTGCTCTGCTGGCTCTGGGACATGGAGGAATGCCACCCCCTGCAGAAAGATCCCTCACAGGGGAAATAGCGGCATTCCCTGCATTCAGTGCAAAATAGTAAATACGGTACACTCACACAGGGACAGGACACAACCCGGGCACCTCACAGCTAACTGGGCCCTACATCTGTGGGAAAGCTAGGGAAAAGGCTAATTGTTTTACTGTGGAGATTTCTCCTAAAGTCAACAGCCGTCTGCTGATTAGTAAATTGCCTGAAATCCTCCAAGTATATACACTGCTGTGCGAGAGCCTGAGGACAAACAATGTGTGTTTTTTATAACTGTGTAAATATATGTCTATTTATATATATATATATATATATATATATATATATATATATATATATATATATATATATAGAGAGAGAGAGAGAGAGAGAGAGAGAGAGAGAGAGAGAGAGCAAAATACTATTATACAGAAGGAGATAGGTCCTCACAGACTTGTATATGGTGATAGTGATAATTTATTACATATTGTCAACGTTTCGGCTCAAGGCTGAGCCTTTATAATGATCAGTATATAACAAACAATCACTTTCTTCACATCATATACGAGTCTAGTGAGTGCCTGTCTTCTGTGTCTACTGATATTGTCACACAGGCCATTTTGTGTGTTTAACAGGAGTGCCAGTCCCACTGTGTGTGTGAATATATCTAATATGTCTGAGTTTAAGCTGATTGATTCGTTTTTGTTTTCTTGTTCTGCATTATGTGGGAATAAATATCCCTGTTTGTTAGAGTCCTATAATATTTAGTACTGGTACTACCTGTAATTTCCACTAAGGATCTCTTAACGTGCCGAATTGATCCTTTCCTCCTATCTACCTATATATTTTGTTACGTTTTATATTAAATTCTTTCCATTTGGTCCTGAAGAACTTCATAATTGTATGATCAAAATGTTTACATATTAAAATTTAATTGTGGATAGATAGGCAAATAGAGAGGCAAACAGACAGATAGATTCTGTTTTCTTAACCTTTTAAGTACCAGAGGGGGGTGGTGGTTTAGCTTTCCTCTTGAGTGGTTAATGCGTTTACCAGAATCGTATATTACGTAGTAAAATGCACTTGCATCAAAATCCATCTGCTTTTCCCACTGCCCAGTTGAGATTTTAACGAATTCCCCTAAGTATCTATGTGAAGGTTCACTTATTGGGAATGGTACCGCAGGTCATCTTCTGTCATACAGATAATAACCAAGCGATTCATCCAGGGGAATGTGGTCTCACTCCTGATGGGTGGCTTGAACCGCTTCTGTCTACACAGTGTCCAACTCACTGCTTCAGAGGGTAAAACTTCAGAGTGACGAAGGGGTGCCAAGCGTATTGAGAAGCGTTGGACACTCAAAGGATTAAATATCAGACAGGTGAAATAGTGATGTATATAGAGATAGATAGATAGATAGATAGATAGATAGATAGATAGATAGATAGATAGATAGATAGATAATACTATTGCATTTATTCTATTTTATTTAATAGGTAACTGGAGTGCACACGGTAAGACAAAACAAAGTCCATTATAATGCTTTTCCCTGCAATCGCTATAATTCAATGTTGTAGCGCTAAGAGGTTTCCTGAATCAATCTCCCATAATTCCCTGCAAATGTGGAAATGACATTTTACTAATTGGATTCAGAGTTCATGTGAAACATTGATTTAGTAGCTGATATATTGGATGGGCAGATAGAGAGCAGATGTATCCAAAACCAAACCCCAGCCTGATGTATGACAGTCTGGGGGGAGTCGTGTGCTCCATAGAGAACAGAGCTGCGCCTCTTTGTTGTAGGAACAGCGCACAGCGCCGTGTACACTGACTGTCCATAGAATGAAATACACTGTCCGTGTGGAATATTCCTGTGTGGATCAGACTGTCCCTATAGAGCGCTCATAGAATAATACATCAGGGAGAGTAAAACCAGCTACATTTTAGGGGATACATGGAAATTCCAAATGGATTTTATACCCTTGAATGCTAGAATGGACTCATCTCATTAACCCTTTGAGTGCCAGAAATGTATCCAACACGTATATCGCTTCATGGGGTGTCCCGTCGGTATAGAACAAGGGGACTCGATTGTTGGACCTCCTGTTGGAGCTACAGCCGTTGGCTGGCTGGGGATGATGGGAGCTGCAGTCCCCAACAAACGGAGGTTCAACCGGTCACTAGCCCTGACATTGATCAGGTTTACAGTATAACAGCTTGGTCTGATACATTACTCCATATAGAACATCCACGCGATTAACCCTTTGAGTGCCAGAGGGGCCACGCAACGCATTGGCACTCAAAGGGTTAAATTGCTTGTAATCACTGACAGCCCATATAGCACATCCATAGAGCCATGTGTGTAAATCAAAGCAGAGCGATTCTGGGAGTAAGACAACTGTAGAAAGGCTGTACAGTTAACCCCTTGTATTCCAGGGAGAACTGAGATCTTTATAACAGGCACTGGGTTAAAAGTCTCGTTTTCAGCTATGGCGATTATTAACCCCCCCCCTTCTGTGTGACAACGGGGTGCTGCGTTGGACACACACATCTGGCCCCCAGTGGGTTAATTGTTACACATGAAGGATGATACACTAAAAGGACCCAGCATATGTGGATAACAGGATTTTCCCAAATTCCCATTGATTGAGATGGAGCTTTTGACGTTTTGCAAGGCGTTGGAGATCTCTGGCATT